>LSYV01000048.1:1061089-1084241 GCA_001584585.1 Gonium pectorale
GCATAAAACCCGGTACACCGTGACCAGGGGGATCTTGTGCAGGGGAAACGTTGCTAACTGTATGCTGCACTTTGTAACAGTTGCGTGTAGCGTGTCTGCTGTTGCTGTTCCTCTACCATGCATGGAGACTCTACCAAGGGTGTGTAATAAAACACTTGGGTCTCAAGTCATTGAATGGCGTGAGCGCGTGCGCTACTTGGGTCTTCATTGGGGCCCAAATACGCCCTTTGCCAGCTGCACAGAGGAGCTATTGGGTGCGGGTCGGCGTGCCATGCTCGCGCTGTGTAACCGTTTGGATGAATGCAAGATCTGGTCACCTGCTATTCGTGCTCAGGCTTTTGATGTGCAAGTGAGGTCTGTGTTGTCCTATGGTGCGGAGTTGTGGGGGCCCGATAGGATTGTGCAAGCTTTCCGTTGGGATGGGCGCCGAGTCATGGCGAAGTCCACGTGGGAGTTGGCTCTTGGAGACGAAATGGTGTGCGTTCAAAGGGATTTCTTCGCAGATGTGTCGGGGCCAAGAGATGCCCTCTTCGCCTTCTGTTCCGTGAGTGCTCTCAAACGCCTTTGCAAGTTTTTTTTGGCTGCGGTTAGCGCTTGGATTTTGGAATCGTCTTGTGTCGTCCCGGGGAACTGTTTATTACGATGCGTTTTGTGATGACGTCCGCCTCGCGGTGTCGCGTGATCTTCAGGTTGATTGCTGGGCCGCTAAGATGTTGCTGATCTTACGGCATTTGGGTTATGTTTGGCCAGATACGGAAGACGTAATGCAGCGGTATACATGCCACCATATCAGGGTTCAGGAGGTCGTTGATGTTATGTGCAAGAGATTGGACGACGAATGGATGTATGGTGCATGCCTCACCATGTCATCCGCGTTCGTGTGTTGGAAGTGGGGTTACGTTAAGCCGGTATCTGAACTGGATGGGACCTCCGGGGTATATGCGTGTTCATCTTCCTTTGGGACATGTTCATGCCTGTGCCAGATTCCGTATATGCGCTTGGCCGCTGGAAGTTTATCGCCCTGATGGTCGTGACGGGGCTGACCGTAAGTGCAGAGTTTGCCGCTCGGGTCAGGTGGAAGATGAGGATCATGTCATTTACGAATGCGAGACTTATTCAGGCTTGAGGAATAATGCCGAGCTATCATTCAATAACGGTGATCTGAAAGCTTTTATGGCCCAGGCCCACCCAAGGGCCTTGGGTGCATTTCTCTTCGCAAAGAGAGACGGCGTGTCCTGGACCTTATGGCTCGTGAGGACACCCGCCTTTAGGCGGATGCAACATGACATAACATAACATGTAATGATGCGGCATGGCCTGAGCAGGCGCAACGCAGCACAAACGATGCAGCGGTCAGCAAGTCACGCACCTGTCTTCTTGATGTAGAAGCAGAGGTTGGAATGCACTGACGCGGTCACCTGCTTGGTGTCCTTTAGCCACCCGGCACTGTAGTTGGCCTGCAACCGGGCAAATCCGTTGCGGATGGCCGGCGGGAAGCAATAAGGCACGAACCCGTTGGCCTTTATGTGCGTGCCTCGGCTCACTGCCTCGGCTGTGTGAGCTAGAGTCGCTATGCTACCAACGTGCTCCGTGGCATGCTTAACCTACATAGCAAGCCAATAATACCGGCCGTGCGCCCTGATATGCACGCGCAACGCACGCCGCGCACACGCATGCGGGTCGTGCCAGCGGGTCCTCGTTCGCAAGGTCGGGCGTACTAGGGCCCCTGCATGCCGAGTTGCTCAGGCCCCCGCGCGTCGCGTCGCGTAACGCCCATCGCAGGGGTTACTCGCCGTC
Organism: Gonium pectorale; assembly: GCA_001584585.1. Classification (NCBI taxonomy): domain Eukaryota; kingdom Viridiplantae; phylum Chlorophyta; class Chlorophyceae; order Chlamydomonadales; family Volvocaceae; genus Gonium; species Gonium pectorale. Next base: position 1,062,887 of record LSYV01000048.1, read on the forward strand.
ACATGATGCAGCTTGGGCCTGCGCCCTATCAGTCTGATCCGCCAGCCTGCGCTCCAGATAACAGCACCCCTACGGGCCACGCACCCGTAAGCCGATGTTGAAGCCCATGCAGGTGGGGTCAGCGGAGCACTTGGGGCCGGGGTCGAGAATCGCACCAGCATTGTCCCCGGAGCCAGCCGCATCCGCGCCCATGTATACGGTGTAGCCCGCGACGTCGGGGCAGGCTTTGGATATGTGGGAGCGAGGAGGCGGGGCGGTTAGCGGGGGCATGACCACCAGGTTGCGGTCGCTACGCTGGGCTCACGCTACTCACGCAACACAACGCCTTATGACATCGGCGCGCTTATGTACTAATCTGTCGTTTTAGGAGCCACAAACAGAGCTGCAGGGTGGAGGCTACCAGGGCACCAGAGTGAGTGCCATCGTGCGCCTGTGAAAGTGGTTCACGTCGGCGCTACATACTTACTGCGAGCCAGGCCTGCCGCGCGCCCGCGCGCATGGTGATGAACCCGGGGGAACCTAGCCAGTGTTGCGCTGCCACACCACCCACCGACGCGCGTCTACGTGGAGTACTGTGTCTGGATGCCGGCCGTTGCTGATCCTGCCACAATGTCCAAGGCATCATGGTGCTTGGGGATCAGCATTCAGCCAAGAACCCTCCGCCCAACCACCGGACAGGAAACGCAACCAGTAGCTCACCATAGCAGGCCATCCGGAGGCCGGGGGGCGTCAGCAAGCTGGTGCCGGTGGGGCAGGTGCACGAGTAGGCGCTGGAGGCGTCCTTGGCGAACGAGCACATGGCGCCGGGGGCGTAGGTCGTCGCGCACGGGTTGTTTGCGCAAGGGTCCGCTGCAATGGGAGCAGTCAGTCATACGGTGGGCAGAACCAGCAGGCGTGCGTGAGCTATGCTTGACATAGCAGCCTTGTCTTGGGTATACCATAGCTAGTGCTACGAAGGTGAAGGATCAGGTGCAGTGTTGAGCAACGCGCTGCCGTTACTCCGCCACACCACTGTGCCACGCACACAGGGAGCTGCTGGGAGATGAGTCACTCCCCCGGTCGCGCTGCATGTGCCGCCCATGCAACCAGCAGGGAATGCACGCACCGTAGCACTGGCCGCTCAACAGGTATTTGCCGGCGGGACAGCCTGTCACCACAACGGGGATGGTGGCAATCTCGTAGTTGCCGCTGCCATCGAGCGCCTTGCACACCACCTGCGGCATGGGTAGGGGAACCAGTTATTAAGGCCCCAGGGGGACGGATGGAGGAGGAGCGTTGTATGCTTAGCAGAGAGGATTAAGGCGGTCTCGGGAGTAGGAGCGGGCCTTGAGTCGAGCAGCGAAGCCAAGAGATCAACTCATCATCAGCGGTCGGCGTCCACCGTGCGGCATAAATCTATCCCACAACAGCAATGGCCGAGCGCGCATAACATAATTGCCCTGCCCTGAGACCAAGCGCTCTCCCCGGACCGCACCCGCGTCCTATCCCTCCTCCTTCTTGGAGCTCAACACGTGGCAAGCTGCACGTGTCGCATACACATGTATTCACCCCGCTCTTCGCCCTTTCTTGACGCATCGCAGCCGCCAGCGTTACGTACAGTCGCTGCTGTTAGCCGCTGCAACTGTCCTCAGCAACCAGAAACATTTACAATGGTCGTTGCAGTAACTGGCGTTCGTAGTATACGCCCGCGTTCCAGAACCACGTGCTGCCCCCGTCTGTCCATGTGCTCGGCGCTAGGTTCTAAATCGAAATCTCCCTCCTCTTCATCCGTTCCAGCCCTCGTCCCAGGTGGCTTACGTTGGTGGTGCCAGCGGCGAAGAGGCTGCCCGAGGGCGGGTCGCACGACAAGGGCGCTGAGACGTAGAAGTCATCGGAGGCGGTCACCACAGGCAGAGTCACGGCCAGGGGCGCGAAGTCGCTCACCACCAGGCTGCTGCTAGCCGCGGAGATGACGGGCTTGACAGTGTCCACTGGTGCCGGAGGGGGGGAGAAGCGTGGGGCGAGAGTCAGGTGGGAGGGTGTATTGCAGAAAGTGTCATCGACATTTGGTGGTCGTGCCCAAAAGGCTACAACTGTGCACAGCCGTTAGGGAACAATGACCGAGCCGAACCTCTAGGCTATGCTGCTGGCCATAGGGGGGCGGGCAGAGCGACGGAGCCAGGAGAGCGTACACATAGCAGCAGTAGCGTGAGCCGTGCATGCGCTCAGGACCTTCAGGGGCCATACCGTGAGCCGTGACGGTGGCGGACAGGACCTCCGCAAGCGGCGCCTCGTCTGGCGGGTAGGCAGCGATGGGCCAGGTGACGGCGAAGCGCAGCTGCACGGGCACCTGCCCCCGCACCCCCTCCTGGAGCAAGACGCGGCGGTGGCGGCGGTAGTCCACGGCGTCGCTGAAGTCAACAGCTACGCCCTGGACGGTGCTACCCAGGATGTTGACCTGGGACTTGGTGATGGGGACACCGGGGGTGCTCCACACGTCCGCAACAATGTCCTTGAAGGCAGCCTTGAAGCCCTCCAAAGATTCGCGATTGAGCTGTGGTGAACGAGGGGAGTGAATGGCAACCGAGAAGACGTGGAGCGGCGGGCGCGACAGCAGGACCTGAATGGACGGGAGCTATCTCGGGCAAGCAATTACCTGTCCGTTGGAGTCCGCCCAAATAGTACTCGTGGAGAGGTTAACCCTGTACGGGAGCAGAAGGTTGCCGGCCGCCGCTGTGCGGGGCCACAAAGTAAAAGGCGGAAGCGGTCAGCAACGGGTGATGAATGGAGGATATATACCAAAAAGTGCCGCGGCAAGCAAGACTCGTTCATGTGCAGATACGTCTTCCTTAGGAGTGAGGTCAGAGGCCCAGACGGTCGGGTTATATATTCCTTACATAACCTTGCCCTTGCTGCTCGGCCTCACGAGCCAGATGCAGACCGCAGGTGTAGTGCCGCGTTTAAAAGATTAAGGGCTGCGATGAGCACCGCGCCGCCCGCGCAGCAAGCTGTGCACTTCAGCCCTGCAAGACCGTGAGGCCCCAGACCCTGCAAGCCACGAACCCATACACGGCATGATCGCGACACTCCCTGCTCACAGATGCCGGTGTCAACGGGCAGCACGAAGAGCTGCTCCTTGGGCACCAGTCGGCTCGACGTGGGGCAGCTCGCCAGGACCACCTTGGCGCCACCCAAGTCCGATGCGCCCTCCACGGCCAGGCACTTGGTTGGCTGCTGAACGGGCGACAGAGTGTACCTGCGGGTCGCAGCAAGCAAACGAGCGCGAAGGGTCAAGCCAGCGCGTGCCGTGAAAGATAGATGCGGATATGACCGGCGGTTCCCAGCACCGTACAGGAAACATGCAAAGTAGCAGTGCAATCCCCCCTACATCAGCCACGTCAAATTTGATAAATAAATGTCGTGCTTGACAGTATGGAATTCTAACTGGCATGATCTCAGCCAAGAAAAGGGCCCCCAACTCGCCATTTCAGGCCACCCGACAGCGTTCGCTCGCCACGCCGTTTCGCATCGACCCTTACCCTGTGCTGTTGACGGGCCGTGCGTAGAAGCGCTGGTCCGGGGCACCCTGCGGGTCACTGGCAGCCAGAGTTACGTCGCCGGCGCTGGCGGCCTGGACGCAGCGCGCGTTGCCAAAGGCGCTGCTGCAGACCGCGTAGGCGCCGCCCCACGTGGGGACAAATGTGAAGGACTGGTACGCGGTCCTCGTGCACGGCTGCTGCAGCAGCGAGCCTGTGGGTCCCGGCGGGCGGCGGGCAGCGGGGGGGGGCGTGAGACGATCGCCCGGGCCGCCACTGGCACAACACAACAGCAGCTTGCGTGCCACAGCCTCGAGCTGGAACCGACCAGGAGTTCTTCCCCGACTGTGGCCGCGGCCCTCAGCTCAATGAGGCACTACTTGCATCGACCCCTCCAGGCGGGCTGCTACTACAGCACGATTTGTGTTGGTCAGCGGCCAACTGTAACCGGCCGGCGGGCGGCACTTGCCGTCGGTGGCGTCCAGGCACTGGTTGACGGAGGCAGCGCTGGTGAGGATGGTGGTGGCTTGCTGCAGGACACCTGCGGGAGCGAGGGACGGAGAGGCGACCGCCAAGGTCATGGTGCAAGAGTAGGCCAGCCAACCGCCATGGACTGAGTTTGCGTTGGACGCGGGGTACAAGCTCGGGGGCAGCGCGGCGTGGTGCTGCCGAGTGCATGCTCTCAGCTGCGTGTGGATGCCCATTGGCGCTTGCACCGACTAGTGCTCCGGCATCCTCGCAACCGCAATTCCCACTGCCACGTCTGGAGGCAACTTACTTGTGCAGGCGCCGGTACCGTCCTGCGTGTAGCCTATGGCACAAGCGCAAGCTGGACGCGGGAAGGCAGGGAGCAGGGAGGCGGTCACAGCCGTAGTTCAGGATGGATGGATGTGTATCTGTCAAGTGGCGGCCACGCACCCGCCACCAAGCGCTACGGCAAGGTCCAATTCAATCGTCAACCAATGCCACATGCAGCAGCTTGTCCGTGACATCCCGTCGTGCAGTCCCGTACACTGTTGTGCGTCAGAGATTTGCCCGCGCTGCCGTACCAAAGTCGTAGCTGCCGATGTTCCTGCAGCTTGTATAGGCGCCGTCCCCGCCGCAGGGGCTGACCGGCGAGCTGCAAGGCGAGTTAACAGTGACCTTGAAGGTGGCCGAGGCCTGCTGGCCCACGCCGTCAGTGGCTGTGCAGGTGACACTGGAGACGCCGAGGGGAAAGGTGAAACTGCGCGGCGCGGCAGGGGCAGTGGGCGGAGGTGGTGAACGATTTCACCATGTGATCGCACATACATGCAAAGGGATGGACGGTGCGAGCGAGCGAGACTAGCACTGCAGTGCGGGAGAACGAAGCGGAGGCGGTGCTGGCTGCGACGGGGGACAGCCAGGAGATACAGTAGCATGTACGCAAATAAACATGGCCTGCCTAAGCTGGATGGGCCACTCACCCGCTGGGCGGCTGGCACTCCAACGATGAAATGCCCGACAGCGCATCCGTGGCACTGACAGTGAACTCAACCACAGCGCCCAGCCGCGTGTTGGACTGCACAAACACGTCCGCGGGTACTTCGCTGAAGACGGGTGGCGCCGGTGCGGCGATGGTGACTTTAAAAGAAGAGGAGGCGGCGTATCCGTCCACAGAGCACGTGACGGCGGTTGTCTGAGGGCGGGGGCGGTGAGGTGTTGCGCGTCTGTGCCGTGGTTACACATGGTACAGACGGGGTACAGGGATCCTCAAATTTGGAAGGTGTGGCGTACGTCGTTCTGCGCTAGCGGCGCGGCCGACTGACGCAATTAAGCACCGGGCTCGGTGGACCCCATAAACACACGAACCTTCCCGACTTCGAAAGGGGAGCCACTGGGAGGGCTGCAGGTGAAGGGCACGTTCACGGACGGTGTGACGGTGTAGGTGATGCTGCGGGTGGCGGCATCCTTGATGCCCTCATAGGTCATGTCCGCTGGCAGCGCCAGCGTGGGGTCAGCGAACTTTGAGTTGCGGGCGACGACGACGTTGAACGTGGCAGTGGCGCTGAGCTGCAGTCGGTCCACGGCCGTGCACTTTACCTGAGCAGAGCAACCGCAAGGACGAGAAAGGGAAAAAGGGACTGGGAGACAGCGGCAAGAGGTTTGTGCTCTTTGCATACCAAAGCAAGGGCATCCGCACAGGCCACTGTGCGTGAAGCCGGGACGACGGCACAGTCGGCACCGGAAGGGCATCCGGACAGGCCATCACATGTGAAGGAGGGATGAAGGCCCAGTCGGCGGAATTACTTCTGGGTGCACGAGTAACAGAACAACATTTGCGTTTTATATGCGCTTCGTGTTGCGGTACCACACCTCCGTTGTGCCAATAGCGAAAAAGCTGTTTGACGGGGGTTCGCAGACCACCATCGGCGGGCCCGACAGCGCGTCAGTGACGGTGAAAGCGGGAAACTCCACGAGGGCTCCGTTGGGGGTTGTCGCCGTGACGGGTACGCCCGGGAGGACGGAAGGGACGAACACGGGCGGCGTGGGCGGGGCTGCGGGGGCCCAGCGGAGGGAGAACGGATGGCAGGGTGGGGGCTGTCAAAGTGCAGTGATAAGTTGAAATCAAGCTAGGTACCGTAGCAGCCACCGTTCCGCAGGCAGCCTATCGTAATTGCATCGTGCAAAAGTCGCCGCACCGTGTGTACGGCAAACCCCAGGCGGTTACACTCACCGACCGTCACCGCGAAGGTGTCGGAGGCGCCGCCGCCGGCGATCTGACATGTCACGGTGGTTTTCTTGACGGTGAAGGTGGAGCCGCTGGGAGGGTTGCAGCTGAAATCGGCGTCATTGGTGGCAACCACTGTGTAGCTCACCGCCACACCTGGAAAATGAGGGTGGGGAGAATACGAACGGCGTGAGTATATATGGGCTGCACACGTTACATATTGACGAGACGACTGGAGAGGGGACAGAGGAATGTGGTGACACTTCTAGCAGCTGGGTAAACCATCCCCTAGAGCCGAACATTGGAGGCCTGCCGCTAACACGCACCGTCCGGCGTTGGGGCCTCAACGGTGATGTCGTCCGGGACAATAAGGGTAGCTGCCGCGTCCCAAGACCTAGACAAACGGGTGAGCAAGTTGTGTCTGTTAACGGCCACCAGGGCGTACGTTTCGGAAATTTGGGCTGGCAATGCAGATCTATCCGTCCCGGGCCCTCCCGTCCCACGTACCAGACAAAGGCAAGCGACTGAAGCCTGACGCCCGATCCCGTCGTGACGCTCGAGCCCTTGACCGCGATGAGGCGCGCCCTGGAGCCCGCGGGCGCACAGGTGGGTGCTGTGCTGGGCGTACCCGCCGACGAGCTCGTCGTGGTGCCCTCCACAAACGTGTTGCCGGCCAGGTAGCGCACCGACCTGCGGTTGGTGTTCAGGCCGATGGCGCTGATGTAGCTGCCGTACCCAACGACGACACCAGTGATAGACTCCCCCGCCTCCAGTCCGAGCTCGCTCAGGCCCAGGCTGCCGCCCACTGCGCCACGCCACATGGCAGCAGCCTTGGAGCCAGAGTAGGTGACCGCAATGCCATTCAGGAAGTCTCCGGCGGTGATGGAGACCTTCCTGTTGGTCCAAAGTGGTGTTTAACAACAGGACGGGGTGGGGGCCAACGTATTGGTCCTTAAGGCGGGACAAGGAGCTCAGTACACTCTGTCCAAACGGGGTTCGGCAAAGACCTTCAAGACCAGTCACGCGGGCTCTGCTGTGCGCCAATACCCTTGGGCCCCTAACCTGTTGTCAACTAGTACTGATTCCAGTAGCCCAAACCGCCGAGCGCGCGCATTGCCTACGAAATGGGATATAGGCCGCCGGAGGCAGCGGTAGTCTCGTCGAATGGCGTGATGGCGCTGGAGGGTGCCGTGCCCGAAATGAGGGGCGACGTCCATGTGCACGTGACGGTGATGGTGAAGGTGGCGGTGGACTTCATGCCGAGGGAATCCGCTGCCGTGCACGCAATCTGCAGGCCGAGCAAGGGGGCGCGGTCGGCGGGTGTGCAGGCGCGACGTCCGCCTTGTGAGCTGCGTTGCCTCGGCTCGCAAATGCTCGCAGCAGCCCGGCCCACAGGGCGTCTGACGACGTGGACTTCTCAGGGTCAGCGGAGGCGTCAGAGCCTGCCATCAGAGTCGGCAGGCACCGCAACCTTTTTTGCAGGGGCTCTTCAGCGGGCACGCACCAGAGCTCCCCCCTTTGTTTTGCTTACCACGGTGATGCCGATCGCAAACTTGTTGCCGGAGGCGGGGAAGCAGGTGACGGTGGCGGCACCCGTGTCCTTGTTGGTAGGGGACATGGCATCGATTGCTGTCGGCAGCGCATAGACGACGGTCGCCCCGTTGGCGTCCTCCGCGTCCACCACAACATCCACCAGCGACGTGAAGAGTGGCGGTGTAGGCTTGACTGGCGGGGCATCACAAGTTGGAAGATAGAGCATCGAGGCGAGGAGCCGACGGGGTGGTGCGTGATCCATGAAGTGCAGAAGCTCAGCATAATGTCACACACATATAGAAGTAATCCAAGCACACTACTGAGCATCTAAGCAAGATGCCACGCGACAACAGTGCACGCACCAAAGCATACTGGACTCACCCACTGTGACGGTGAAGCTCTGCACGGCCTTGTTTCCATAGCCGTCTGTCGCCGTGCAGGTGACCACAGTGCTCTCAATTGCGGCCAGGCTCCCGTCTGTGGATTGCACGCAGGTCGCGGTGCCGTCGGCGGTGGTGCCGCCGGATGTGGTGCAGGTGCCCTTGGTGGGCTCGCCCACCTCGAAGAAGTTGTTAGCCGGGCCGTCGCACGCCACGGTGGCTCCGCTGACCAGGTCCGAGTACACGAGTTTGCTGGAGAAGTCGATGGTCATCCCGATGGGGTCAGACGACTCTTGGATCATGTTGGCGATGGGCTCCAACGAGGGTGGCTTGGTGTCCACTGCGCGGTCGTTGTGCGGTGGGGCGCGCGTGGTAATGTGGGGAGCGATCAGGTAAATAGAGAGAGGGAGGTAATTTGTGTTGCTGGGAAGGCGAGGAAGGGCGGTGCAAGCAAGTCGTGCGGGTCGGCGGGGTGGCACCCGTAGCGTGGGCATGTTTATTGGGCGTATTGACGGCGCTCACCGACTCTGACGCGGAAGGACTTGGTCACGGTGTTCTTGGCACTATCGGAGGCCGTGCAGACAACCTGCCAGGCAGGAGGAGGGGATGATGTTTTAATCTTGCGGTAGCAACCTATAGGAGCGTCATCATCGGGGAGGTCGCCCCGATGGGAACGCCGCCCGGGCGTAGTGCCTCGCTCGGCCCAAGTAGGGGATGGGCTGTGGACGCACACATGCACCGATAATGACCCTTCTTGTCATGGAAAGACCGTTTCCTAGCTTTGCATCCAAGCCGGCTCAACACGACCTGGCCAGATAGACGTTCGATGTTGGAACGCTCAAGCCACCCACCTGTTGGCCCACCCCTGAGCCAGTGATGGCAAACTTGGAGCCCGAGGGCGGGTTGCAGGTGGGGGTAAGCGGGCCGGGCGACTGCACGTCGGAGGCCGTCACGGTGTACAGCACGATGGCACCCAGGGCGTCCGCCGCTTCCACCACGATGCCCGTGGGGACGGTCACGACGGGAGGGGTGGTGTCGGCAACGCAGCGCTTTGCAAGTTGATCAAATGCCTGGCCGGTGGGGCAGCCGCAGGAGTAGTCCGTTCCACTGGTTGGCGCGCAAGTAGCGTCGGTGCTGTTGCCGCAAGGGTTGGTCGCGCCGATGCAACTGTTGCCTGCGCGAGGAGAAAATATGGTGATGCCGAGTGTGGAAATAGGCGGCGGAAATAAAGGATCGCCAGGTGCCGGCTGCATCAAGAGTAGCGCATCTGGAAACAGACCGTGCAAGTTTATGAAGTCCGCATGCATGGCCACGGGCACAACGGGCAACGCCGGCATCGTGATCAGTGCTTACGGAGGCAGGTCTTGGCCGTCTCGGAGTAGTAGTAGCGCCGCGAGCATGTGCCTGCGATGGTGGGGCACGGCGTGCAATCAAGGTGGGCGCACTTACACAATGGACAGCAGGGAAATGCATGTGATGAGCGCACCCCAACAAAGGCTCCAGCGCAGGATGCCGCTATGGCGGCTGGCTGTCGCCACAATTAGGTTTCATGCCAGCACTATGGTCTGCAGCTGGTTGCTTGGGGCTCTGCTAAGGTAATACTTACAAGTGAAGTCATTGTCGGCCATGAGGTTGCCTGCACGGAGGCAGGTGTCGATACAGGGATGGCAAGCCCGTTGCGTAAGGGGCGGTGGGATGACGGCGAGGGGGGCTTCGCACTGGAACTGCTGTAGTGTGCCGGAGTATGCCCTTACGCAGGGCCACACATGAGACAACCAACCTTGTTGCAAGCAACCATTCAAGTTCGCTGTGACAATCAAGCAGCTTGCAAAGGAAACGCATACGGTAAGAGCACCCGCCTCACTTACAGCGGGTGTAGGCGCCGGTCGGGCCACAGGGATTTGGATTGCAGGTGCTGACTGCGGGGCACGAAGCGCGGGGTGAAAGAGGTGAGGAGGAACGCCCCGGGCGTGGGGCATGGGCGGGACGCGACGGGCGCGGAGCGCGCATACACGCATGCAACGCACATAGCAAGCGGGGTGAGCCGCGCAAGGACAGCAGCACCGGACAGCAGCACCGCAAAGCAGTACTTGAAAGCAGCAACAAAGGATGATGCACCAGGCAAACTTGAGGGTGTGCCCGGGCGCCCCCACGCACAACCTCAGCTCCCTGATGCCTACCCTGGCACGTCACTCCGTTGAAGAAGTACCCCGGCGCGCAGGCGCACGTGTACCCGGTGCTTGACTTGGGAACGCAGCTCGTGAAGGTGCCCGCGGCGCCGCAGGGACTCGCTCCGTCCTTGGTGCAAGGGTTTGCTGCGGACGGATCAGCAACGGCCAAGAAGAGATCAGCGACGCCGGCCCAACAAATAGCCGTATCCAGGGATCGCTCTCCACACCTACAGCATGCCAGCTGTGGCGCGTTGATCTCCGGGCCGGGGAGGTGACGGCATACTGTGAGCGGTGCAGTGGTTGGAATACATGTGAAGGCAAGCGACTCACCGAGGCACTTTCCCTCTGTTCCGTCGAAGAGGTAGGCTGGTGTGTTGCAGGCGCAGACGTAGGACGGGGTGACGCTGCCCATTGGCGTGCAGCGGCTGAAGGCGGCGGCATCTCCGCAGGGGCTGTTGGCGCAGGCGCCGCTGGCGTCGGATCCACCTACGGTTGCGCATACGATACATTGCAGCATCGCACCAGCCACCAGCCCACCACCGTCGAGACACATGCCTCCGCTCGACGGCCAAAGCAAGCACGCTGCACGACCCTTGGACTGACTAGAACCCTTCCCGCCACCCGCAGCTTGTACATGGCCCACTGTCTGCCGGATGGTCGCCGTACGTGCGCTCACCTATCTGGATGTCCCCTGCCGCACACAGAAAAACAACGTAGCAAGCCCATGGCAAGGGGCCCTTGGCACGTGGCCTGGGTGAGTGCGGTGGTGCGCGGCCGTTCGTGAGGGCATTCCACATATTGCCGTACTCACGTACACAGGTGCCGTCCTGGAAGTTGAAGCCGGGCCGGCAGGTGCACTTGTAGCCCAGCACCTCGGTGGCGCTAGTGGCGCTCAACGCGCACTTGGAGAAGGCCTCGCTGGGGCCGCAGGGGGACTGCGCCGCCGCACAGAGGTCGGCTGCGGGCGTGGATGCATGGGAGGTTGGAGGGCCCGGCGGGCGAGCAAGCAGGAAGGAAAGGCGTTTCACGCACGGGCTATTGCGACCCAAGCCACAAGATTGAAGGGCAAGGCCGGTAGCGCGGTGCGATGCAGAAGCAGCCTTGCAAGAGGCGGCGCAACCACGAATGTGGGGTGCCGGCTGCATCCAGCCCCTGGACCCTTGCCAAGACCGGTACAGTGGCCACAGCACTGGCCTCACTGGAGCGAGGTCAGAGCGGTGAGCTCGCATGGCGCAAAGGTGCGCGCGGCAGCTGGCAGTAGGCATGCAGTGCGTGATGCCCCATCCAGTGGGAGCGGTGCGGTGGGTCGTGGACTCACGCACCCTTGCAGGTCTTTGTGACAGCGTCGAAGTAGAAACCGGACTTGCAGGTGCCTGCGCCAAGGGGTAGCGCCCAAGATCTAATCAGCCTGACACGGTGGCGGCATTCGCAAAGGCGATGGGTGCGCATGGCTGGTGGCATTGCAGGAGCTGAGGGCAGGGCTGGCGGCAGAGTCCTTCCGGGCAGGATCGGTGTAAGACCCATATTCGATCGTTCTGTATGTACGCCGATCAACCCACTGAACATGTGGCACTGGGGTGAGAGATAATCTAGCCAAGGATAGGAGAACACAACGCCAAATGGTGGCGTGCCGTTGAAAGCTTTCAACGGAGTACATCTGCTCAGACACGCACGCACATGCAGTAGAGCGGAACAACAAAGCCCATCCAGACACTGGAAACTGGCAGCCGCGCCTGCTAGCGTCGCCCCACTCACAGGTGTACGTTGTGGAGTTGAAGGGGTTGCAGCTCGCAGCCTTGTCGGGGCCGCCACAGACAGCGGGGTCGAAGCAGGGGTTCCCTGATACGAAACGTGCGGCACAGATCCATGTTAGTTCGAGGGGGGAGCGAAGATAGGAAACGGCGGACGGGGGAATTAAGTGATGCCAGCGCGCACGGGTGCCGTTTTAGGGGACATGTCATGAGTTTACATGCGAGCCGCGCGCATGCAGGACGACGCAAGCAACAGCAATCATACCACGCAACTGGCGACTGGTTGGGCGTGAAAACAGTTGGGTAACAAACACATTACGATGGGCAAACATGTTTGGAAGGGCGGAAGAGCTCATCACGCGCCATGATTACATCCCTCACGACAGCCACCGCGCACGCACGCACGCACTCTGACAGGTTTTGGTGAAGATGTCCATAACGTAGCTCGACGGGCAAGTGCAGCTGTAGGTGGTTGCGCTGAGGGGGGTGCAGACGCCGATGTCGCCGCAGGGGTTCGTCGCGCCTCTGTTGCAGGCGCTCTCTGTGCCAGGAATGAATATACGGGCAGAGGGAAACTTGGAGACGAACTCGGCTACAGGCCCGATCGCCCAGTGAGAGGAGCCCATGTGGGTCCTCGTCAGGCATAACACAAAGCACCTGAGCCGATCGATCTTGGCGCTCACGCCCTGCGCCGTGCTCCCATTGTCCTGTCCCGTGCCCCTCTTGACGTTTGCGGGCACGATGTAAAACACGTGCGTGTAAGTCTGGGCGGCCGCGGGGACTACTACTCACTGACGCATGTCATCTTCTTCTGGCTGTCAAAGAAGTACTTCGGTCGCAGATTTTGGACGGGGGCGCGGCAGCAAATGTACATAGTGTTTCGGGCAAGGTTTGATAGTGGCAATGCAGCCGTGCTCGGGCAACGCATCGTATGATGTGTGTCCGGAACCTCGCTACATACAAAACATTCATACAACTAAATAGGCAGGTCCCGCAACCCGGTTCCGGCCGTTGACCATAACTTGCCCCGTTTGAGCAGCCGCACGTGTACGACGGCGGGGCGGCAGTGCGCGTGCAGCTGTCGAACATGTTCGGGTTGGCGCCACAGGGCGACGGCACCACGGCGCACAGATCCCCTGCAGGAAGCGGGGAGCGAGGCGTCCGGGTAAGGTACTCAGCGCCGCAAGCAACCAAAATGTCCCATGCATAGCTATGGAGGCGGGTAACACTGTAGTGGCAGGTTCATGCCAGTTCAGCAGGGTGGCAATTGATGAGAGCAGCAAGCTCATCTGGCAACCCAGCCAGTATATCTGCACCGGTGCACATCACGCGTTCTCCAAAGGCCGTTACACCGTTCGTTACCGTTACAAGTCAACGGGACTATGCCAACCACAAACTCAGTTTTGCTACTCACGGATGCACTTTTTGGTGGTTGTGTCATACGCGAACCCGGCTGCGCATGTGCACTTGACGTCGGTGACGCTGAGGGGGGAGCATGCGGAAAAGGTACCGGCAGCGCCGCAGGGGCTTGTCGCTGCCGCACAGGGGTTCACTGTGAGGGGAAAGGGAGCGAGGCAGCGAGGCAGCGGTACGGTGTTGCCTTTGGAACCGGCAGCATTGCGATACGGCGCTCCCGGCACGGAGCGTGCAGGTAGGGGGGGAGGGAGGGAGGGAGGGAGGGGATGCGCCATGCAAGCAAGGGCAGGCGAGGTTAGTATCGTACACTCTAAAAGCATGTAGTGTACGGAACTCACGCTGGCAGATCTTGGTGCCGAGCGCGTCAAAGAAGTACCCCGGCTTGCACGTGCCTGCGCATTGGGGGCGAGCGGCGGCGGGGCGCCGCTTGCATTCATCAATCACGTCCATGGGCGCCTATGGACTTCGTTCGCCTGCCCTCCATCTCATCACGGGTCTGACGAACCAACTTTGAGTACGCCAGGTACGGCAAGGAGCTAGGCTCAAAGCACCGGCCCGTACAAGTCCCGAACCGGAGGACGCTGGACTGTCTACCCGCAACCTGCGCACAGCTGCTGTACTTCCGACAAATTGGCAAACAGCTAACGCAAGGGCCGAACGGCCTGAAACCCCAACCGCCAAGCCGGCTCTTCTGCACTGTGTGCGGCATCTTGCCTGCCAACTTGCAGCTATCAACGCCCAACCCCCGTAATGCCCACACGGATAATCACTTACAGCTGTAATCGGGCACGAACGTTCCTCCAGTGTTGACGCTGAGAGGGTTGCAGCTTAGTGCGTTTGCGCCACACGGCTTCGTGGCGCCATTTACGCATAGATTGTCTGAGGGCGTACGTACATGAGCGCGAGGCAGCAGCGTTTGGGCGTGTATGGGGCCACGGGCAGCAGGCAAAAGCAAGCACCGACATCAGGGCGCTCGCGGACGCTGTGTCCGGCTCTCGAGATACGCACCCAGGCAGGTCTTGGACTGAGGGTCGAAAAAGAATGCCCGCTTGCAAGTGCAGCTGTGGGGCCAGGGCGGCAGCACGCGAGGGACCAGCGGCAATGTATTTCACGTTTGAGACGCATCCACTAGATTGGGTTGAAATTGGACAAGCATGCCGTGGGCGCAGGAGCCAGGGCGCGACGACGGCAAAGCGTGGGGCGGCCTCAGGGGCGGTAACAGGGAGACAACGTGCTCGAGCTCCAGATATATAGGCGCCCACTGACCACCTCCTATGTGGCCTATGTGGCCGTGGTAAGGGGTCAGAAGGTAGGGGTCGGCCTATGTATGTGCCGACTCCTTCCGCGCGCCCCCACGCTTACTTGTAGGCCATTGAGTTGATGTTGGTGCACGTGCCGCCGGTGCCGCAGGGCTGGCTGCCCGTTGCGCAGTTGGCCGCTGGATGGGAGGGGGTACGCGAGGCAGGCAGTAGTCAAGGGTGCATCACCAAGCCAGCAAACGCAAAACGCGTCACGCGTCACGCCATAGCTGCCTCGCTTCACTCGCTATGATAACGACTGCTCGCAGCGAACGTCGCAGAAAGTCACGCCTGCCCGTTGTCCCGCCCATCTGTAAGCCCCCCTTGATTCCCGTGCACCCCATCATCTATCACAGGACAAACCTCAGCCCATACACTTCAGCCTTATGTACGCACACACGTAAGCGTTCCCTCTTTAACACACACACACACACACACACACACATACACGCCACCTTTTAGAACTGTTTTTGCACTCCGTCTCGTACATACAGCACACGCACACACGCACCGCTGCACTTCTTCAGCGTGGCGTCGAAGTAGAAGCCCGCGGCGCAGGTGCAGCTCCAGCTCGTCCAGCTGGGCTTGCCGTTCTCGGTGCCGGGCGTGCACGAGGTGAACGAGCCCGCCTCGCCGCAGGGCGACAGCAGGCCGCACACATCTGCGTTCGTGCGTGCGTGGGCGGAGCAGCAAGGCGCAGGCACGTTATTCAACAATACAGGCGAGGCCGTTCATCGGCAGCGCACTTCAGATCGGTAGTACAGTGAGGACCGTGGATGCGTTACATAAGAAGGGTTGCTCTTGTGCACGAAATTGTTGCCCGGTGGCACTTTTGTTGGCTGGCCGCACCAAACACAGTACGTACGCCCGACGCAACTAACGCACCTGGTTTTGCGGCTACCTTTGCACACGTCTCAACACCGAAGTCCATGCGCGTGGTGCTGTACGATCCGCGTAGCAGGTTGGACTGGTGCACCGGGTAGGAAAATGATGTCATCGTCCATCTTGAAGTTTACAGCACTTCAAATGGGCACGGCTGTGTGTAAACCCACCTAGCTAGCCAAGGTGGGCGGAGTGGCTGCTACTTGTTCTCAAGACGCACCGGGAAAGGTCGTGACAGTACGTACAAAGAAAGCGCCCATACCCGCCGCCCTGCCCAGTGTTTCCGTGCTACTGATTGCCCGTGCCGCTTGCCCCACCTTCAGGAAACAGTTTGAGCTGGTGCCCGAGAGGGCTGCGGTCGCGAACGTAAAATGCGTGCATGACCAGCCGAGCCCGGTGCACAGGTCCTTGCATGTGGCCCTGCTTGCGACCTTCTGGCTGCTGACCAGCGTTCCCTGCGTGTCCCACGAGCCTGTGGCCAGAGAAGGGCGTCGAGGCCGCACGTAATGAAGAAGGGGGCGGAACGGGGGAACCCAGGTGATGAGCTCGTGAGCTGAGTAGTGCTGGAAATAAAGATCGGTATGTGCCGGCGGGAGCATGCTGTGCATGCGGGCGACTCCATCAGCTACCGCCCGCGTGGAATTCAGCTCCTGTCTCCACTTACGAACGCAGAGGTAGTTATCATCGGTCGGGCGGACCGGGCAGACGGTCGCTGTGGCGTCAGCCCCGTTGCTGCTGCCGGAAGAACTGCCCACCAAGAAGCTGCTGCGGTAATAGCACGTCGAGCCTGCGCGGTGGGACGGCGCATTAGGTTCCAGGACTGAATCCAAGTAAGCAAGCAGAAGGTGGCAAAGTGACAGGTAGCAGTGTGGCGGCTGTGCTCAAGTCTCAGTGAAAGCCGCTCTCACCCTTGTACACAATGAAGGTGCACGTCGACCTCACGGCGCAGCGGCGACGGCACTCTGCGCCGATCGAGATAGGTGGACGGCCGTCAGTATGGGCACTGAGGGGTGCCGCAGTGAAGCGTCGGGGCCTTTGGGGAACATGCATGGGGGATGTTCCTGAGCGAGAAGTCGGTGCGCGCATCAGGTCGCCGCAATATACGTTTTGCCTAGTGTGACAAGCATGCACAACGTATATGTACGTACACAGTACATGATGATATACCTGCTAGGCTCGAGACGACTTCCGAAGCGGCCGCTTCACTGCCCGCAGCGTTCACACCGGACGTGCAGACCGCCATGTAATCTGCAGGAGAACGACACGTGACAACCCGTCGCATTCAGGGTCAGAGCGTGTGCATATTTGCGTATGCTACAGGGCAGCTGGTTCTTGCAAGACAGGCATCTGCGGTACTTACTGAAGGAGTATACGCTGTTCTGAAGACTGCCTCCGCACTGCAGACAAGCATGTAGCATTGGGATCGGGGGGCGGGCGGGGGTAACCACCGGTTGTTGGTAAGCGGCGGCGCCACAGCCTGGCAACTCCTAGCAACTCCATGCATGTAAGTGGGGATAGCGGTACAAAAGGCATCTCGAGATGCTGTGCCGGCCTGGGATACTAGAGGCCTTTTGGGTACCTCTATTTTATCAGTACCAACGTGTGCCTGCAGCTGTCATATAATCCTCGTCTGATGGTCAATGCGCACAGATGCACTTTAGCAACTGTACGTAGCGTGTGGTCGATCGTGCATGCGGACGCTTCTCAACAGCTCGTTTCTTGTTGGCGTGTGTCGACGCCCCGCCCTCCAACTACCAACGAACCTTTTGATTGTTGTTCCCACCGCAGGCGATCTGACACCCTTGTTCCACGGGACCGACAGTAAAGGCCTTCGTGAGGTTTGTGCCTGCACGCACAGCAAGGGTACTTCAGCAGGTAGGCAGGGCCCAACAATGGGCCGTGCATCCTGGTGCACCTGGTTCAAGGCGACGCCTTGGCGGCGAGTCAGAATTGCACATACGAGCACGTGCATGCGTGCAATCCAACACAACAGGGCAATCCGTCTCCCTGCGCTGTGTCATCACGCACGCCATCGTCAGTGCAGCGCTCGACCACTCTCCAGTGCACGTGAGATACGTACGTACTTCACAAGATAGATCCGCCTGCCTCACGCACCTCCAAAGCACCAGTTGTTTTGCGTGCCAAACAGGCTCTGGCCTGCGAAGCCGGCAACGTTCGGTTAGGTCGCATAGCGAGCGGCACTGTATGTTGCGCATATATACAGTTGGAGAGTGACATACATAGATCAGCGTCACACGGAGGATTGCGTTCAGCAGGGGGCACAAGAACGTAACCACATGTGTGTACGGCGTGTTTACGCGATGGCAGCTAGCTAGTCTGCTTTTAAAAACCGTGCCGCACCAAAAAGGTGTACAATATTGTTACATACCAACGCGTGCGATGCCCTACCCGCGTCCACAG
Source organism: Gonium pectorale (assembly GCA_001584585.1). Taxonomy (NCBI): domain Eukaryota; kingdom Viridiplantae; phylum Chlorophyta; class Chlorophyceae; order Chlamydomonadales; family Volvocaceae; genus Gonium; species Gonium pectorale. The sequence goes on from LSYV01000048.1 coordinate 1,080,943, forward strand.
CCAATGCAGCGCAGGACTCCAGGGTCAGGGAGCTCATGCTGTACGCGGCCGAGTCAGATGGGCTGGTGGTCGGGCTGAGCGAGGTGGCGAGCCACACGGGAATGTTGCGGTCTTCGGTATCTCCGTAGCAGCCCTCGTTGACAGTGTTCTCGAGCAGACACGACTCGAACCGGGTGGTGAACACGCTGCCGCCCGCATCCGAGCAAGCTGAGGCAGGGCAATGGACGAAAATGAACACGTGCTCCATGAGGCCAAGCCGGCCAAGCCGTCATCATGCAAGCTTAAGCATGGGCTACATGCGAACCGTGCGTGTGCATTATTAGCATGGCGTCTGTGAGCCGGACATGCTAGAGCCTGCACAAAACCGCCGCAGGGTATGCATTCCTGCTGGTTCACAGCCCAGAGGAATCTTACCCCGGCACTTCTTGGCCTGATGGTCATAGTATGCGCCTTTGCTGCAGACGCAGGCGTACGCAGAGATGCCCAGAGATTCGCAAGTGGCGACGTCAGGGGTCGTCCCACACAGGCCCTCGAAGAGCTGGCACGGCCCTGCACGGCAGCCATGGCAGGGTTGGGTGTTGTTAGCGTGTGGAGGCGGGTGTGCATGGTACATGGCAAGCGCAAGCCAGGTCATAAATACCAGTGTTGCAATCAGTAAAGGCTCCCAACGGCACGGCGTATGTGGCCCCCAAGAGCGTACATGCCCCGCCGCCGCGCGCGCACCTGTGGACGTGGACTGCTGGAGGTTGCGGATGAAGGCTTGAAAGGTATCACCTGAACGAATCCATATATACATAGGGCGGCGATGTCTCTTTTTAATACAATTAACGTCGACTCCGCTGCTGCATCTCGTTCGTGCACGCAGCCCGCACTCGGCAAAGCAAATTGGCGGTCAATACAAGAACAACACAACGCGCCCTCAGCAAATCCCATACAGCAGTACGCCCAATAGAGAAGCGCTGGTTCCAACGGCCAAGGCAAAGTCATGCATGCGCGCGCGCGCGTAAATCCAATAACCTTCTAAGATGTCATACTGCTGGCTTGATCTTGTTGGCGTGTAGGTTGGAGAGCTGCTGGTCCAGGGCTCAGCAGCAGCGCTGCCGCCGCCCTCGACGCTTACGACGCTCCCTGTCCACCGCGCCAGAGCCACATTACCTAGTGCGATAATAAAAGCGACCAGTGCAAAAAATGCTGAGGATTTGTGCGCCGTGAGGCCGCGACCGCACCTAGGCGCTGAGGAGCAACGTTGCAGCATTATTGTTATAATAGTGATAGTTGCGTGTGAGCTGATGCTGCTTTATGCACCGGGTCCGCACGTTTGGGGTCCCCCGTGCCAGAAAAGCCTCGTATCTAACGGGCATTCCCGTATGCAGCTCGTTAATTCGTAGCCGTTGAAGGAACACACTTATAGCAATAGAGGAGTGCAACTGGGGAGTGCGTGGTCGACCGTCATGCGCTCTTGCAGGACAGCTCAGCTGCTGAAACTACTACGGTTGGTACGGAGCGGAGGGTGCGGCATCTTCGCGCAGCAATTTTCTGCATAGAACTGCGTATTTGACCAGCTTTGGTGGTTAGGCTGAGAGGTGAAGCCAGCAATAATGACCATACATTATTAAGCTCTCGCAGTCCCGCTTTAGCAGTGATGCAACGAGTTTGTTATAGCGGAGAAGGTTTTTAATCATTTTATTCATGTCAGTCGAAGCGGCCTCTCCGTCGCCATGCATGCGGCCACCCTAAACTTGCTTGCTCGTTGGTACGGAACGCGGCCTTTGGATTCCTGCTGCTTACGGTGCTGCTGGGCTGCGCAATTGAATACCCTTAGTGGTATATAATAATTACTTATTGAAATGCCGGTTGTGTTACCGGTGTATTGTACTGCTGTCGAGGCAGTCACCTTGCATTAAGCCCATACTTGTAATGCGTATATTTACGTTATGAAGCACAGAAGTGGGATGGGCGTTGTATTCGCTAAAACCAAGCATATTTTGTCGTATGCAGGCACGTTTGGGCAATCTCTCACCAAGCATGCTTTGAAGGTAATAGATAAAAGGTGGCTTACTCGTGGTAGTCCTTGGTAGGTGCACGGCCATGCTGAGCACGCCGAGCATGCACAATGAACGGCCCTGGTCAAAACCGCATTTGGACGTCGTGGTGTTAGTCACTGCACTACCAAACCCAGAGGACGCGAGGCAACGGCTGGCCCAGGCACATCGGCGTGACAACTAAATGTTGGAGTTCTTAGCAAGTCTATTTGGAAAGGCAAACTGTCACAGGGCGTGCAGCGGCGACCTGCGCCGCTGACTGCAATTTCAGGGGTCAGTGACTCATGGGCACAGTGAGGCCCGGCACAACTGTGGCCGTGCTGTCCTCACGGGCCATCAGTTGCCCTACATGTAAAGCGGCTTGGACTGCACACGCATAGTTGCATGCCTTACATAGAACCGCTTCACAGGAATTTGTCGGCGTGTGGGGGATCTCGGAAACACGCACTGTGGGCAAGGGGCAAGTCGGACCTGCCTGCCTGCAATGCACGTGAGCCACGAGTGGCCTACTAAGTTGCAAGCTTGACGAACGCTACTCCGTAAGTATCGAGATGTGCGCTTTGCATAGGCGCAACAAACGGCTTTCCAAACGGACGTGTTGTGATTCTGCACGCATTTCCTCAAGGGCTGTCACTCTATCTCAAACCCCTCCAGTTTCCAATCGTTTTTGTCCCGCCTTGCAGCCCAATGCCCACAAAACTCAGCAGGGGCTCTGGGCTGTATCTGTTTTAAACCATAAAGGGGCCGTGTCATCTAACATTTCCGCAGGCCATTGGCTCCAGCTGCTTAAGGAGCTGCAGGGCGGGTGGGGTTTATTTTGTGAGGGGGGTGGTGGATGCTGACCGTGTCCCAGGCACCACATAGCACCGAAAGCGGGCACATTCGTGGTCCATGCGTCAGGCATGCGTCATCAAATTTCCCACATGCACTTTATAATGATGTGTGCGCTCACGTCTTCTGGCAAACCCCATAGCCGACTCCTGAAGCGCTGTTCATGGCTGCGAGCAAGAGGGCTACGCAAGAGGGGGGCTTTCCGCGCATGGCGCAAAGGCATCCGCCAGGGAGTCGAAAACGAATTCAGCCTAAACAAGCCTGAAAAACACATTCCAGCCGACCCTTGGGCCGCTCCTCCCTCCACGGCGACAGGCGACATGCGTGCACTTTGGCGCGGCACAGCGTCGCACACACGTGGCCAGCCAGTGCGCTTGAAGTTTCTGCGGACCCTACACACATTCTGGAGCAAAGGGAGGACGGTGC
>LSYV01000049.1:41364-61692 GCA_001584585.1 Gonium pectorale
CCCTCTCTTGTCGACTGGAGGTTTTCTGTTTCGCCCGTCTCCGAGGGTTCTGTCCGCCGCCGCTCACGGGCATCCACCATAGGAGTGAGGAGGCGTAACTTCCTCTTGCGCGCTAGTCCGGAATCGATCCGGGGACTTCTCAGCGTGGGGCGGCATCTTTCCCCGGAAGTCCTAGCAATTCGCACCACTGTAACAAGAGGGTTGGGCGCCCAGATGCCAAGGCCTCGATTTAGCCGTTACACAGACGGAAACACGATTCCACCGACAACGCCAACACCGCCGCCGCCGCCCGAGCCCACGCACCTTGTCTACCGCCTCCTTGTTGGCGCGCGCCTTCAGCAGCGCCCGTACGGCCGCCACCTGTCCGTTCTGAGCAGCAATGTAAAGAGGCGTCCAGCCGTCCTGCATTCATTTACAATACAGACAGCCCGAGGGGGCGTTGGGCGTTAGTTTCTGATCGACCAATGCCATCAAGCATCCGTTCCTGCCCCCTTTCTCCCTTCACGAACTAACCCTCCCCCGCAGCTCAAATGTGCACGTATATATTGCGCTGACCCCGAACTAGGGAATGGGGAGGTAGACTTGCGACACACTGGCACCCTATGACGCCTGGATGGTGTATGTCGAACATGACATGCATGGCGGCCAGTACGGCACATCGCTCCACCAATCCGCGCATGACCAGCAACAGCCCACCAAGGCGACCCAGCGAGCTACATCCCCGAGCCCCTGCTGCCAGCACACAAGCTGCACATCGCTTCCACCGAGGAACTGACCGCCGCCGCCGCCCAGGCCCACCTTGGTTGCCGCCTCCTTGTTGGCGCGCGCCTTCAGCAGCGCCGCAACGGCCTCCATGTCTCCGGTCTGAGCAGCGCTGTGAAGTCGCGTCCAGCCGTCCTGCATTTATGAACAACACAGACAGCCCGAGGGGACGTTGGGCGTTAGTTGGTGGTTTGCAGATAGATGTGCAGCCGGCACATCGTTGATGCCGTAAGTTAGTCAGCTGGTGGTGGCAGTTCTTTGACCTGCGTGTGGATGGTCATTGCTGAGTAAATATGCGCCGTTGCACATCCTTGTTGCCGTACGCACCCTGGCTGTATGCACGCAGCCGCCACATCCCAGAGAGGGGCCAAGCATGATAACCACCCTGAGCCTGCAATCCCGCAGTCAGCAGCCCCTCCCGCACGCACGACCAGTGCCTAAAGCCGTCCTAATAAATAAGAGGTCCCCAAACCAGATTGATATGACCACCCCAAATCCAGCCACCAACTAGTGACGCAGGGTGGAGAGGGCGCAGAGCCGGCGTTCTGGCATCATGCCAACTTGCGTGTGTTGTATATGGCATGGCGGGGCGGACAGGGCGTCTCCGCAACCAACACGAGCATCTATCCCACCAAGCAATGCAACCTTACGGGCTGGATCCCCTAATCCCGGGTTGCCGACGCCGCCCCCCCCCGCCCCCCCCCGCCCAAGCCACAACGACCCTCTGCTCATCTTCCATATATTCGTCCTTCTTGATATTGTATTCAACGGGGCCCCTGCAGCTTACTTGTGAATCCCGGACAGAGTCCTCGCGTATCTCCTTGGCTGGCTTGATGGCAGGCACCGTGCGAACCTTATCAGGGCAGGAAGGATGGGCAGTAGATGAGGCGGAATGGATAACACACGAGAAACAAACGCGGCCCCTTAAGTCAATGGATCCAGGATTAGCACAAGGGGGCTCGTATCTCAGGGAGCACTCAAACCTTTACAAACTCACCTTGGCACCCGCTTCCTTTAGCACCGTTGCCGCAAGCAGGTGGTCGCCCTCATATGCCTTGTCCAGAGGCGTTCTGTCGTCCTGGTGGATGCACCACCGTGCATGACGTGGACGGCAAGCGGCAGGGAGAAGCTGGTAGTAATGCTATCCCCAGCCAAAGGCCATGCCCCCGACACGATTGAGCGATGGAATGACCGCACGCAATCAAGCGATCGATGCTTATCCATCGTGCTTCGAAGGCCCGTACGGTGACCAACCGCACGCTCCCACCGACACGACCGCCGCCCACGACGGGACCCACCTCGTCTTTCGCCTCCTTGTTGGCGCCCGCCTGCAGCAGCGCGCGAACGGCCGCCACGTGTCCGTTCCCAGCAGCTTTGTGAAGTGGCGTCGCTCCGTCCTGCATGTAGTCATGAACGATACAGGATATAAGGCAACACAATGATAGAGGAATACCCACTCTTTTTGTCTAACCACATGAGTTCCCACCAAGACTGCCGTATGAACCGTAACCCACCATGAAGATAACAGCCCTACCACTGCGCAGCGATACACATGAGCACAAGTGTCCGCACAAAAGCCGTTTTCAACAAGTGTGCTGCTTAAAAGACATTCCGGCGTCCGCGGACCCGGCTCACCCGGCTTCCAGGTCCATAGTGGTGCACACATACACGCCCACGACCCGGGATCACGACCATTGTGAGTAACTGCAGAATGAAAGTGCTGGCAGCCATATAAATGCAAATCTCTAGATATTGTACCTCGGCTTGGGCATCTATATAATTAGGATTGCCCTGGTCCTCCAGCAGCAGGTGATCCAAGATGATTCGATGTCCGCCCTCGGCTGCTCGGTGGATGGGCAGGTATCCTGCAAGTGGTAAGAGACGCACGGTTGTATATTCTGGACTACTGTCGATCAACCCCTTCAATATGCAGCGTAGTGGACACATGGCCTGACTCTAGAGGAGGCAGACTGGCTCAGAATTGTGCCTTTGGCGCATTCAGTTCCAGACAGCATTATGGTTACCACATCTGCACAGACGTATGCACACATATACCACTTCATTGATCTTCCGCCATGATTCCCACCGTCCTGTGAGGAATGAGAAGCGCGTCCGTTAGTGATGTTGCACATGAAACAGCGGTCACATGTCGTGTCTGCGAGTACACTCCACATTCTTTGCATACACTGCGCATGCTCTCACATTGTCAGCAGCCATCACATTGGCCTTGTACCCGAGCAGCAGGTCCACCGCCTCCAGGTCGCCTTTGATGCACGCAAGGTGTAGAGCCGTACGACCATACTACAAGGCAGGTTCAGCAAATGCGAACCGGATAACTCTCCTTTACAAATCGTGGAAACCCGGAAATCGCTGTCGGTACTGAGCACGAGGCCACTACATTGCTGCACGCACTCTAACTCATCCATCCGCCGTCAGTTGGCGCACCGCCATGAATTGCTGGCAATACGGAATCGAGGAAAGTGTCATCTAAACAGGTTGGAGTAAAAGCTTCATAGAAGTAAGCTTGGAAAGGGGCGGAGCCCCGTACGACGCGTACAGGCCGCGGCATGCAGGTGGGAGCTTGGCACGCATGCAGGTGGAGAAGGGTACACACTTGGGCGAGTCGCCTCCCAGTACCCAAACCCGTGCACCCCATCGTGAAGAACGCGGGGTATCTAGAGGAGTCCAACCATGCGCATGCAGCTCTTTCAATGGACATACAAAGCTGCATCCGGCGCGTGGGCTACGAATTGATTGCAGGGTGGGGGGGCGCCCCCCAATGCCTTTTCACGGCGGCGGGGGCTCGGCCCAAAATCACAAAGCATCATCACCAATGCCGTTCCATGTCTCACACGATTTACATCTACCTGATGAATGTACACCGCAAGCAAGGTACTGTGCGTGCTTACGTGATCTTTCAAGTTTGGGTCGGCTCCACAGTCTGCAAGAAGCAGTCGTAATAACTGGCAGTGCCCATGTTGTACCGCGCACTGTAGGGGCGACAGCTCGCCCTGTAGGCGGCAGGGTGCATCACAGAATGGAGGGTAGGGTGGGCGGTGCGGCGATTGTGGGGTGTTTGGGGTTAATGACGCTTACAAAATGTCATGCAAACGACGCTGTGCCACGATACATTGTTATCACAGTAGATAAAGCACCATGATTAGAACCATATATGAGTTTCAGGCGATCTCCCCGGAGCACAGTACAACAAGATTGATCGCTCCATGATGGCCTTACCCGGCTGCTGTCTGCCCCATTGACATCCTCTCCAGCGAGCAGCAGCTCCGCAACGACGTTGGTGAAACCATTAATGCACGCCTTGTTGAAGAGCGATCGAAGAACCTGACGCAAACACGTTCAACCAAAGATGTGTCAATGCTCGGAGCGAGATCCTTGCTAGTACTCACTGCACAGCAACATGCGTACGGCACACACTGCCGGCGGCATGCACCCACACACAGCAGCAAAACTGGCAGTTTGCAACGGCGTCTACCTTTCTCCAACCTTTCCACTGTGCCTGTTGGTGAGCATCTTGTGACTGGCTCATAACGTACTTGGCAGACATCCACAGCCTATGCAACAATAAAATGGGGTCGTCAACTCAAGCAATACGTGTGTTGTAGGCTCTGGGGCTCTTGCGAACAGTTCTGCGGCTGCCATTACTGACTCACACTGCCTGGCGGTACCCACGCCTCATGCCTGTAATAACTGCAGGTGCAGCATGTGCTAGTCCGCTATGGGCTAGTCCGCAAGGGTGCCTCAAAAGCTGAGAAACCGCCATGGCAAACGGATACTCCCAGCTGCCCATGTCTAGGTGTGAACGACGTGGTGATAACATCGAAGCCAGGATCAGATGAAACCAGAGCCACCAGCATTGCCGCCGAAGATGCCACCAAGCTGTCAGAATCCAGGCTACCAAAGTAGAAGCAACCTGCAAGCTGTAGAAGAGGAGCTGTGGCACAAGAGGTGACATGACTGAAGTTATCATCAACTCAAACAGCAACTTCGCTGCCCACTTTGACCACCATTGCTGCTTCAGCCACAACCTGTGGTTCCTGATCCACATCAGGAAGTACGTGGCTAGGCGAAGCATAATGCCCACGGAGACAATTTGCTTCACTGCGTCGCCATAGAATCGGTCACAAGCATTATCGGATGTCCGCCTCAGGTCGACTAGATCTGAGAGGTCGCCCTGCGTCCGCAGGTCCATGTCGCATATGCCCGACCGTGTAAACATCTGCACGATGACGTTCCGCATCACTGCCGCTTGCTCTTTACACTCCTGTGTCGGATTGTGAACGGTCTAGAGTTAGATGGAACGCGCTAGCTACTATAGGCGAGGGCAGTGCTGTCCGCTATCCAACTCAAGCATGGCAGCTGTCCGATATCCAACTCAAGCAAGGCAGCTGCCCCTCGTCGATACCGGGGGGGGGGGCTCGGTCTAAGTCCCACCCGCCATCGCTCACCTTGATCGCTATCGCCTCCATGGCCCAGCGGTTAAAGCCCAGCCAGAGGAACCAATCTTCCCACGTTCCCCGGGCCGACCGGATGGAGGGCGACAGTCCCTGTGCAAATGTTCCCAGCACCAGCACCAGCACCACCGTAATGATATTCTCCGTCTGTGTGGCGGACGGGCGGGCGGGCAGGTCATCCTGATTCAAGGCTTGGTAGGCGTGGTACACGGGTACAAGCGTTCTGAAAATACTGACTGACCCAAATCAGGTCCACTGTCGTTCAGCAATTGGTCAGCCTTTTGAATCTAAACACAAGGGCCGTTGGATGCTCCGATCATTGCCAGGAAATACTAACCGCCCACATCAGGTCCACTATCGTTAAGCAATTGTATGTTCAGCCTTGAGAATCGGAACAGAAAAGCCGTTGGATGCTCTTAACATTCACAGTTTTAATGTTTGCCGACTCGGTATCACCAACAAGCTACACAAGTGCACTGGAACGACGCAGCACGGAGTCATATACACTGGCCATGCGCTTTGCATTGACCATTAGAACTCTTAGCGGATGTACAGCAGAATACACACAGACACCGGTCTAACCAGACATTGGTTAGAATGTTGGGAACCCACGCCATCCCGATGTATGATTGATATTGCGCTTGGTTCCATCCAAACAAGGTTTTCCAGGCACCTTGTGGCAGTGGCATGGCTGCATAAGGAGCCAACATGCAGCTAAAAGATAGGGGGGCCAACCTTCGAGGTGCTGGCTGTGATGGCGACTACAACAGTGCTGACCAGGGGCAAGATAAGTACCACAAGTAGCGATCCCTAACTTGCACGAGGACCTATTACAGGCTTCACTACCACACACGCTGGTGGATCAGAAGTCGAGCAAGACAAACCGAACAATGATTTACGGCATTTGCCGGCGTGGTTGCTGTAGTTGCTGTGGGTGGTGGGCTGTGTGGGTGCCGCACGCCAGAAGGCTTGTTGCGAATGGGCTTTTCTTGCCGAGGGGCATTTTCTCACACCTTTACCCCGCCTGCACTGATTGTGCAAGGCCACCAGCAGTTGCGATAACTAGCTTCCGAATTCCCGTAAAGCAAACCCAGGTAAACATTGCAAGAAATCAGTCTTAGTGCATGCATGGTAACGAATGCCTTTGTTTGCTACGAGGTCACTTGCGACCAGAACGCCGGCGATCTGGTCCGAAAGGCGCCTTTCGCTTCAAGCACAGGAAATTATGCACACTGTACGTCAGGCCCTGATGGGGTGTGGACACGGCTCCCAAGACCCCACAACAACCCCTACTCAATGCCCCCCCCCCCGCGCTGGCATCAGTGCAACCTGAAACGTGTGCGTGGCAAGACTCACCTTCGGCCCCATGCCAGCTGCTGACACCAGGTACGCCAGCCCCGAGCTCCACCAGCACACGGCCAGCCCCACCCAGTAGTAGGACCAGAAGGAGGCGCGGGGCACCACCAGGGCGGTGTAGACCAGGACAAAGGCAGCCGAGGAGACGGCCACCCAGGGGAGGTCGAAGAGAACCCCAGAGAGGAACTGGGAGGTGACGGAGACCCCGCACAGCCGCTCGTGCTCCTGGTGCGGCCCAACATGTTTGCGGCGCAACAGGTGGGGCTTTGAACAAGTCAACGGTCATCCTTGTTGATGTAGGTGAATGGAAGTATGAGGCGATAACAGGTCTGTGATGCTCAATTAACATAGTCAGTCATATGCAATGATTCTAAAGTAGTCTCGCTCCCGCACCTCAATGTGTCGATGGCCAGAAAACGTATGGAGATGTGCAACTGAGGACAGAGCAGCGAGCACCACGTACGCCATGGGTGCGCGGCGAGGAATCTCGGTAACGGACCAGTCAGAGCCCTGCGGGTGCAACTTAAACCACACGTCAAATGGGCCATACATGGCTAAAAGAGGACGTATGAATTGTAAGGCAAGAGAAGCAAGAGCTCCCGCCGCCACAGGATTGCGCTACATTCTACACACAGCCCAAGTCTCCTACTTTATTTGCTGCTTGTGGATGTCAGCCACATGATGCGCATGAGGTGCCGACAGTGACCCTACCTATCTGGAAACGATGCACACATGGTATGTGTGGCATTGCTGTTCCAGTGCTGACTGAGTGCGGTGCGTTGCAGCTGCAGTTCATCTTTGCGCGGTTTACACCCATGCACTACCTGAAAAACACCGATCATGAAGGCAGAAAGTACGACAGCCAAGAGCGCCACGGAGCCAGCTAGCCACCTGCAGACGACAGAGATGAGGCGCCTGTAGAAGACGAAGACGAACAGCCATGCCTCCCTGCACGACAACGCCATCGGGATATACGTACTGGCTAAGGGTGTGGTAAAGAATGCGGCCTGCACCATTGGGTTCAAAGCAGGCAGCAGACAGCTGTGAGCCGGCAGAGAAGAAAGTCGAGCTAGAGTAATGACCCCAGAGTCAGTGCCATAGTATCAGTGGTAGAGGCGCCCGTTAGCGCACGACAGCCATGATGAGGACTGCTCATCTGGTGAATGGACGGGGCAACTTGCACTGAAAGCAATATGCTGCGGTCGGCTTTATTTCCATCACCGATGCGCACCCAACTACCAAATGGACGCACGTACCAGTCTTCGGCACGTTGATCTAGCAAATCTGTGGGCGGGTATGGCCGTTGGCTGCCCAGGGCCTGCATAGCAAACAATGCAGGGCCGCACCAAGAACTGCCATTCTGATCTGAAGTACATACAAGAGTACAGACTCCGGCTCTTCACACGCATCCGGCCTCGCAGCGATCCCTGAGACTCTAGCCGAGAGGAACTGCAGCGGCATGTCACAGGCTCGCAAGAAAGTACTATTGCGTTGAGCCATGGTGCGGAGCTCCCTATTCGCTACATACTACTTACAGGTGCAGAGGCCAATGCCACCTCCATGGCGGTGTTTGGCCTCAGGATGTAGGTCTTCACCTCGATCCAACGGCGTACAGCCCTATCATTACTGTCGTCGGCTCCCCTGTTGTGGCAGTGGCAAGCCACGAGCGGTATCACTTTATAGCGATTAAACCGCTTGATGAACACACGTAAAGCACGTAACGTGAACAAGAGAAACAAGCGATTCAGCAAGTTCAATTGCAAAGCGACAATGCAACTCACACAGGCCTGATAATAAGCTTTTTGAGTTGGTTGGCGCACAGGTACCGGTAGTCCTGCAAAGCGTACGTGTGGTTCGTGGGGCCCTTGTCTGAATAATAAGAATGAGAGTAGGCAGCTATGTCGCGGCATACGTATTACGTATTCCCACTGCACTGCACTTCTGTGCACACTTCCGTACCAGCAATGAATGCAGCTCATTTGCTTGCGCCTTGGTCACATTGAACGCCTGCAGACATAAGCATTGCCAGAAGGACAGCTCGTGAGAGCTGCAAGTAACAAATTGTAACGCTCAAACCTACCCAAGCTAAATGTCTCAGTCTTATGAGACCCCCCCTGCGCTTGGAGCTTAACAGTACCCAAGTCTGATATTGATAAGTTGTTTTGACTGTATTGGACAGCCGCCCATTCTTTCAACATAATTGTACTCGTGGTCGCGCTTGGTGATTGTCCATGAAGTAATCACTGCTGCTTAGCTTCCACTGCTTACGGGCCATGTCCTTGCCGAATTTACAACAACAGAAATTTTCGCCGCACAGATGGTGTATGCCCTAAACCAGGGATATTCGTTCCTGTGGTTATGACATAGCCTTGGCATCCCCATTGATGGGGGCTTCATTCGGAAGGGATGCCCACAACCATGACATGCACTTCGGATAGGAAATTCCCCCCAGGTACCTTCACCTTCGTTGTTTCCATACATGGCTGCATTTTTCCGAGGGGTGTGGAACGTTTGGCACATGAAGTACTAACGGTACCGTCAACAGTCGCATTCGGCGGGTCATCCGGTGGTGCATCGCCTCCAACAGTGCAAACAATACGTTTCCTAATCATGGAAATTATGATGTGCTGGTGTCGGATAGGTCGTAAGCAAACATGTGCCTGGAGATGGCGCACATCTTTCACGACCTCAACCCAGCGCTGGGGAACTTAGACCGTAAATATTTGGTGCCCAGGGGCCAGGTCACAGTGTAGGGGTGGGTTGAAGCAGGCCCCTTTACCCACGGCTTACCCTCACTTATCTTACCTTCTGTTATGGTCAGGGGTGGGACCCCTTGGGGACCCCCTCCGGGACCCTTACGGGAGACCGTGTCCTTCAAAGTACGCAAGCCCTGCCCTGCCTGCTCATAACGATACCCTTGACACGTATGAAACCCCCGGGGCAACGCCGGCATGTTGGCATGGCGTCTCGGGCATGTCAACTATGGTGGCTGCCTGTCAGCCCCACGCACTTTGCACTGCCGCTATCGTAAGAGTCATTTATTAGGAATGCATATGCCTGGTCCCAGCTGTCTCCATGGACAAACTGAAGACGCGGAGTGTTCCAGCTGGCGCTTCACTTTGCCAAAGTATGCAAGACAGTTCAACATGATAATGCTTCAAGGCTGTGTAGTTTTGCGCAATGGAAGCGGTAGCCTCGACAGCCAGTTTGGTCAAAGCGGGCCTCGCCATTCTCCAGTCTCTTTGCCAGAAAAGAACGGCGCCTCAATTGGCTACACATTGTGCTATGCAATTCGTTGAGTACACGCGGTTTGGGCGAGTACTGCTGATACTGAGGGCCTGGGACCCCTTGGGACCACGATCGCCAGTACAATCGGGGGTCCCAGGGACGTACAATCGGGGTCGCGAAGGGGTCCCACCCCCAACCCTATACTACTGCTACAATACACCAGCGGGGGCCCGCTTATTGCAAATAAAGCATGACTGCTACTGGGTATTCAGTAGGTACGTAGGCAGGTGCATACGGTATCCCGTTCACCGGCGTGACCACAATCATGTGTCGGTCGGGCTCACTTACCGCCGTGTTCACCAGGAGGTTATCCCCTTGAATGACGCCATGCGGTAGCCTGCGATTATGAGACATGCATCAAAGTGGTCACATTGTGAGACATGCGGGCTTCCAATAATTGAGCTCAGAACGCGCAACTGCGATATGCCCTTACCTGATCACTAGGGGGCTTTCCATACAATCAGATAGCACATTTGTGATGTGCCCTTACCTGATCACGTGCATCCTCCTTCCATAATACGACCAAACGTACGACAGAAAGCGCGGCTTAAGGACCATCAGAAGCCGGCGGTCTGTGTCCGTGTTGACATCCGGCAGTGCGCTGCTGTCCAGGAGGTCGTCTGGGGCATCATCCGGGGCTGATGCTAGCCTCAGCACCGCATCAGCAAAATTGATGTCTGTTCGAAACCTGTCAAAAGGAATGGGCCCGTCCATAATATTAACTTTTAATCATTTGCTCTTACTGTGCACGTGCATGTCACGTGCATGTCACCCTTGCGATGCTATCTACAACCAGCCCGTCCATTGTCTTCCTTACAAGAGCAATGGACCATATGGGCCAGATCGTGTGTCCATCTATACCTGAATGGCAACTGGCTAGTAAAGTAGGTTTTGCACTGATCGGGGTTGCCTTCAAAGACTTGGTTCTCATGCCCAGTTATGATGATTACGTGGTCGAAGATCTCAAAGGCGTCCTGTTGCGGGGTGTGCATCACCGCCACGATGTTCATGCCCTTGTCCCGGGCCAGTTTCGTCAGGAGCTTCACAGCGGTCAGACAGCTCGATGCATCCAGCCCAGACGTGGGCTCGTCCTGCAGGCGAGCCAAAACATGGGATCATGACAAGGGGTATGAATGTCTTTATTGCTAACTGCTCGTATATATGTCAACAATGCTCATGTCAGCAGCATCATGGTCAACACATCATTTTATTGTGGTTGAGATTATGTTGTGGTTTGAGCATTTCAACCGACAATTGCAACACTGGTGCACCGTAGCGCACCAGGAACAGTACAGGCGGGTAGCCAGCCAGTCCCATCGCGATGCTCGCACGCTTGCGCTGCCCGCCAGACACCTCTGCGATAGGACGGACGATTCAAGCATTGCTTAGATCCGTGTGCACATACCCTGGTGCAGGCAATTCCTTCCCGATATGACGGGTGTATGAAGCGGTAGTGCGATCCGAACAGGATGGATAGCGAGATCCATGTGCACATACCTCGGCACAAGCAATTCCGTATGCAACAATCAACTGTCCACACCAAAAAAGGTCGTGTCAGACGCTAACAGTAATGAGTGCGTGTATGTCGGGAAATGCCACCGATCAACGACTTCCATCTGCCCATGAGAAGTGGCTTCCCTGTGCCTAAAACCAATCCCACCGTACATGGGCAGAAAGCAATCAGGACATGGATCCTAATAAGCTACCTGCCCATATCTCTCCTAGCTAATGATGTAAGCTTCTTCACACCACCCACTTGAGTCGTGCGCCAGCCCCACAATCGCGTCCTGCCATTCGTGCATTTCCAGTTCATGCACAAGGTTCTGGACCTCAGATGGGTGCCGGGAGATCGCCGCCAGTGGGTATCGCATGCACAGGGCGAACAGAAGGTTCTCCCTGCATTCAGCGCGATGCAGAATACATGTGGCACGTGGTGTGTAGCGTGCGGCGTGTCAGTGCTGAACATCGGCTGGGCCTTTCACTGCTAACTGCTGGCACTGCGTACCGAGATGACCAACATGCACATAATGTACTAGGGTCATATGTGAAGATGGACTAACGTGGATCACACTCAGTTCTGAAAGCCCATACACGTCATACAGGAAGGACCCAAATTCAGCACACACGGGGGCCTTGCATGCACACACGTGCAAACACATTCGCATAGCCCCATAGGAAGATTCACAAACCGTATGGTGAGGTCAGGGTGTAAGACGTCCTCCTGGGGTACGAAACCCATCATGCGCCTGCGGTTAGCCACACACTCTGTGGGTAATGAAGATAGAAGAACTGTGCAAATCAGCGGAGCATGGGCATGCTAGCAGGAGCCATTGATTAAGCTGGATGCAGAAATTGGCTGTATGCATGCAATAAGGAGTTATGCTTGCACGCACCTGAACTCCGTAGATGAAAGCTGTACACCAGTTCCAACAGGACCGTCAGCAGCAGTATAGTCGGGAGCGGCATCCACTTGGCCCAGCCAGACATCCTGGATGTCGGTGCTGACTCCTGGGAGCATGCGCCCCGAGAGGATCTTGAGCAATGTGCTCTTGCCGCAGCCAGAGGGGCCCTGTCATGGATGTATATATATGGCTCAGGGGACAAAGGACGGCAGTATTTCTAAAGCCAGAAGTCTGTGTAGTCTGTGACCAGTCATACATGAGCACACAGCTGCTTAATTCCATTGCACGCGTGTGCATGGGACCGCAGTAGGTGGAAGCATACATGCTGTTTACGCCCTGCCTCACCATAACGACGTTAAGCTTCCCTGCCTTCAGCGTGCCACTCATCCCCAGATGAGCCTGCCTCCCGGGCTTGTTTCCCGAGCCTTGAAGTACTTGCTCCTTGATCTTGGCCAGAGGGCCTCTCTGGTTCAGACGACCTATTACGTTCTCAAATAAGATATCACACCGAAACTTCAGTTCCAAATCTCTCCGTACGTCCTCTGTCGGTGGGTTATGGTCAGAGCCTTGGGTCCCCAAGTGTACCTTCTTTCTGCCCTGCTGCATCTGGGCCTCAATCCACCTCCAGCTTGTGCACATTTTCAGCACGTGTTGGAAGATACCCGATATTAGCAACGCCAACCCCATCAGCAGGCCACAGACTAAAAGCACCAAGCCCAAATTCATACAGGCATCCATCTTGTTGTCCGGAACCGAGGTGTTTGATGGGCACTTGGTCAATCTGCAATCACACAATACATAAATGAACACAGCGAGCAGGTATATGCCATGGCACCGCGGTTCAAACTACGTACTTAGCGGGAAGGATGTGTAGCCCCGCGCCCCTCATCCCCAAGCGACCTCACCTTGATGGGCACGGGGTGACGTCCACCGAGCGCTCCTTGCAGTAGGACCCCGGCGGGCATGGCTGCTTGGCCGAAGCGTCGGGGCAGTAGCTGCCTGCCCTAAAAACGAAAACAAGGCGCGTGACGATGCGGCCAGAGCTCAGCATGATGCAGGTGAGGGCAGAGGCCAACGGGCCGTGCTTCCGAGGAGCACAACTTACGGACACGGAGTGCTTGCGTTTGAGGAGTTGGGGGGGCAGTAGTTTCCTCTGATGGGGCCTCCCTCCTTGCCGAGCCGCACAAGATGAGCCCAGGGCATGGGCTGCAAACGTACGTACACGAGGCATTTGATAGATGCGTCAGTGATTGGATAAGTGGGATTCAGATTCTGGTGTATCCATGACACCAATCACCCCATGCCCCATACACAGCCCTTACCCGAACAATGGTATCCTTTGTTGGAATGGACCTGCAAGGATGGGATCGTCCAGAGGCCTCTAATGTTATGCCATTGCAAACGGGTACCAGTACAGCGGCAAACGACCTCCAGACGTACATCAACACGCCACATGTCCAACTTACTCGTTAAATGTGCAGTTGATGGGGAGGGCCGACATGGGTGGGCAGTAGGCACCTCCGGGGCAGTCGTGTCGTTCAGCGGGTGTGGGGCAGTAGGAGCCCTCGGGGCAGGCGAAGTTCCCTTGACCCTACAATCACCAGGCAAGGACGGGTGTGGTTGTTAGAATTGATAGGTATCATGTACTAAGCGCATGTACCTGCATCCCAGCAACATTAACCGGATGGCTCGTCTAGAACCTAATGCAATTTTCCAAGCCGCCCCGTCTACCACAAACAGGACTCCGAGCTAGCAAACACCCCCTCTCCTTTCCAACCTCACCGCGTACACGCTGCCCTGCGGACAGTACTCGCCCCGCAGGCACGGCGTACAAACCGCCTGCATCTGCTGCCAGCCCGGCTCGAAGTAAAAGTCGTTTGGAATGGCCAGGACGGCTTGCCGCGAGCAGAGGAATCCGGCGGGGCAGGCGTTGTGGGCCGCGTGGGCGGTGTAGTTGCAGGGGCAGCCGGGCGGTGCCAGCGGGGGCATGAGGTCGGGGGCGGTCCCGCTGGCGTCCACGGAGGGGCAGGTGAGGCGCTGGAGACCCCCCGACAAGACAGCAGCCAGCATCTGTTACATGGCAAAACATGGTACCGGAGGTTGGGGATCTAGGTGTTCCTTTCAACATGCAAAATAGCATACTGGTTCTTATAGGCAGTTGTCATCAGGAATGTGTGCTATGGATGATTCCATCTGCGTTTGAGGTTCAGAGGGATCGGTATCTTCACGAGCTAAGGAACTAAGCCCATTCTATGGCTGGCAGTCTATGGCTGCCAGACAAATGCATGCAGCTTACAGGCCCAGCCTCGCCTCACCACGAGGGGAATCGGGCTGTTGCCATGTGTGCGGTTGAGGCTGCTGTAGATGCTGTTAAGGGCCTTCTCAACGCCCGACTCAACATACGGGAAGGAATGTGCGACTGGCCGCCGAAGGAAGAAGGACCTGTTCAGCATCTGCTCCAGCTCTGAGCGGGCGGCGTGCCCAGCCATATTGTCATCGGAACGGGCCTCAGAGCCTGACCCGCCCTGCTCCTCCCTTAGCGCCTTCAGCTGGAAAGAGTAATACACAGCTGCCCGGATGTGCTCTTTGGCTCTGTGGCTCGCAGCAGTCGTTTCGGCTCCCCATGGGCCCGTAAGCTCCTGCTGCTGCTTCTGGAGCGCGCTGACGGGCCCAGCAGGGCAGGACGCTAGGCAGCCCCCCTCGCCCCACGCCATGTCGTCCGTCTCGCAGTCGGTGCATGGCTGCTCTTGCACGGAGGGGTGACGGGGCAGGCAGGAGAGGGGTTTCGGGTGATGAGAGATAGGTGAAACGATTACGATACAACCAACATTCAACCACAACAAAGCAACCAACGGCAAACCCTGGGCGCCCTGTTGGCTGTCGCACCCACCCACCCACACACGTACCCACCAGGCACTTGGGCTGCACAGACCAGTCCGGGTCTGGTGCAGCCTCCGGGTCTGGCGCCTTGCAGAACAGGCCCGGGCCGCACGGCTTCGTCGTGTCATCTCCGCACTCGGCCCCCAGGTTGCACTTGCACCTGCACAAAAGGGCACAGGCAGGCAGGCAGGAGGGCAGGCAGGGGGCTCAAGTGCACTGCCGGTAGCACGCATGCACGCACCTTGCAGCACCAACTTGTGTATGCGTTGCATGCACCTGACTGACGTTTGAAACGTACTACTAGACAATGAATATGATGGCAGGCGGTCTATAGGCTAGGGTCCCTTCCTCATGCTTGGCTGCAGCAACCTATCTACCCATTTCATCATGGAGGTCCAGGCACTCACGCCTTGTTGCAACCTCCGACGAGGGGCCCTTCGCTTGAGTTGGGGTGGTGTGGGAAGCTGTAGCGTGACGGGAGCAGGCAGCACTTCCAGCAGTCGTCACACACGCCGTCCTCCACGCCGTACGGCACCGTGCTGCAGAACCTGCAGCACGCAGACGGAGTTCCACATTGCAGCATCAAGAAAAGAAGCCCAATCACAGCATTCACGCCAAGCCACATGAAAAACACGTGTCTGTGTACACCGATTATCGTTATGGTTTCTGACAATGCGCCCGGTCTTACATAGAGGCAGATGCGAAGATGTATAGGAACCTGGCAGTACCTCACGAGTCCTCACCACAGCACACCACCATGAGAGCAACCATTGCCTAGGCAGTCTCCTTCTAAACGTAACAGCTTATATACATCATTGAGGTTTCCAGCTGGAGCACACCCGAACATCGATTGCCTTAATTTGCCTTAATGGGATATCTAAGGCGCGGACTCAGGCATAGCCGCGAGGCTAGACTAAAATGCGGTTTGAGGAGGGAAAGCGCAGGGCGTAGTGTGTTTTTCTGTTCTTGGGTAATCGTGGAGGCACGGCGTGTCGTAGGCCCCCCTGGAGTGTAGTGCGTGCCAGGCGGTAGCCGTGTGGCAGGGCGCCGCGCATGCCCACTCGCATGCTCTTTCCGGGGCCTAAGCCCTTGTTTGTTTGTCATCCCGGTCAGTGTTTGCGTAAATATGGCTGAGATTGCGCATCGGCGAGCTTCTCGCCTTAAGAAGCTAGAAACGGTAGAAGAGCATTTGGACACGTATAGTCTCTCCAATGAAGACCTTCAGCTTCTAAACAACCTGACAAGGACCGGGGTGTGGGCAGGCGCAGCCGGGGCACGGACTTTGAGCAGGGGGCGGACATCGAGGACCTCCTGGACGCCGGTGCGGGCCTCCGGGGGTTGGGCATGCCGTTTGCCCCCACCCTCCCGCCATCGCCCACCGCGCACCCCGAGCTTGGCCGCCAGGCCATCGCCCGCACAACCCGCGGCCGACCACGGCATTCGCGTTGCCCTTCCGAGCGGTAACCCCTTTGCGAAGGAGTAGTGGGACGCGGCCATGTCGGCCGACCGCGCGGCAGAGAACGAAGCTCCCGTTCCTGGGCGTGCTGCACAAGCACCTTGGCGTCAAAAACACGGCCCGCAGCAGCTATAGCTTCAACGCCGCAGCCAACCGCAAGTCGGCTGCAGCGAAGGCGCAGGCGCAGCTGGCGATCGCGGCAGCGGAGCAGACTGCCGATCCGCAGCTCCGTGCGGCGCACGCGTTGCAGGCGGCGGAAGCCGCGCTGAAAGCCGCGGAGGGTCGCGAGTTCCAGCAGCACATCAACGCCATGGCAAGCGCCTCGTCCCACGCTGTGGCAGTGAAGCTACACCAGGCGGGAGACCGCGAGGCGCTCATCGTGGCCACGGGCCTTAGCCAGATGAAGCCAGAGGCGCGCAAGGCCTTCTTCAGCAAGGCGTTGGGCAAGCGTGCCAAGCGCGTTTCCGCAGCGGTGACAGCATAGCAGCAGTGACAGCGACGGCAACAGCGACGGCGGCCGCAGTAGCAGTGACGGTGACAGCGACGGCGGCGGCGCCCGCTGAAAGCGCCACAAAGTTCACCGTCGCCGCGGTGCTAACCGCGGAGGCGATGGCGCTGACAAGCAGGAAGGGCTTGGCCGCCGAGCGTGCTGAAAGTGCAGCAGCGAGGGCCACCATGTGCACACCTGCCCGGACCTGGCCCACCTGTTAGCGGACGCTAAGGCAGCGGAGATCTCTCGCCTGCGCCGCGCCCATCTAAAACGCCAGCAGCAGGATGTGGGCGCGCCCGTGGGCGGCAGCACGGCAGTGGCGCGGCCGGACGCTGCCACCGCGGACCCGCGTCATGCTGGACGTCCGTCATCTAGTTCGGGTGAGTAACACCACCGCGTCAATGCCTAGCCATTACGGCCTTTTCTATCGCCTCTTGGGAGCCTGGCGTTGGGGCGGATTACTATGCCCCCCCCATGTTGTGCCGTTATTATCGCTCCCTGCGCGTGGCGCCTTGCGCGCTATGTTATTTTTTGAGCGGCCTTCCCTTGCAAGTCTGCGCCGACCGGCCCCTGGGTCAGGGTGTCCGTGGCTCCGCCCCTGCGGTGCAGGGTGCGTTACAGTAGGCTGGCCCCCGGTCGGGGTGCCTTTGCCCGACTTCCGCGACGCGGAATGTCCAGACCTCTGCGTGTCAGAGCGTTCTGTGTGGTAGCCTCGAGCGGTCGTTTGAGGCACGCAGGTTGGGGACGCGCTAACGGCTGCTTGCCACCATGCCCTTGCCGTCCTCAGGCGCATCCGGCTCTGGGCAAGAGCTGCATGCTTCGGACCAAGTTGCTGCCGATGCAACCGCAGCCCTCCTGGCTATGGCCGCTGAAATCGCGGCCAGAAGCCCGCCGCCGCCAACGTACACCGCTCACACGAGGGGCGGCGGCGCCGCTGTGGTTTGGTCCGGACGGCTGTAAGCTCAACACAGCGGCCTGGCAGCAGCGTGGCTTTGACTCGGCAGCGATTTGCAACGCCGCCAACTGGGATTTTCTCTCTCGACCCCGCCCGTCCCACCATCTCCGCAACTACGGCTCCATCCTGCCTTTCCGGGATCAGATGGGCGCCCACTTTGACGCGCTGTTGGCCGCGGGCATCACGGAGGCGTTCGACCCGGCGGCGGGGACATCGGAGCATGACTTTGCGGCGGTGGTCAATCCGCTGCACGTCGTGCCCAAGCCAGATGGCGACATTCGGCCCATTATCGACCCCACACGTACGGTCGGGCGTCAACGAGTGCATGCACCCGTTGCCCTGTTCCCTGCCCGACCTGCACGACCTACTGGCACAGCTTCCGGCTGGAGGTAGGCCTTCTGGGCAAGCGTGACCTGGCTTCAGGCTTCCACCACGTCAAACTCTGCCCAAAGCAAGGCGCGTCGCTACATGGCCTTCCGCCACCCCGTCACCAACCAGCTGCAGCGCTACGTTGCACTCCCCTTTGGCGCCAGCCAGAGCCCTCCTATCTTTGTCGAGCTCACGACCGCAGCCACCACCATCTTCCAGACCGAATGCGACCGGCGTGGATTGTCCGTGACACTGTTCACTTACGTCGACGATTTTATGATCATGGGCAAAACGCACGCGGACGTGGTGGGAGCCTTCGCGGTTATGGACGAGCTGGGCGCGGAGCTGGGGCTGGAGTGGAAAGCCAGCAAGGACCGTGGGCGGGACGTGCCGTTGCAGCAGCTAGACTGGGCGTAATGCGGCTGCTGGTCGGTTGGTTGTGGGTGCGCAGCAAACATGAAGCAGCGGAGGCCGGGCGGTGCGTCCGGTTTCAAGATCAGTGCTGGTTGGTATGCGGTTTCTTCGGGATGTTGCGCCGGAGCGAGCTGGCGTCTCTGTGTCTGGGCGACGTAGGGGTGCTGGCCGGCGGGGGCGTGCAGCTACGGATCCGGCGGAGTAAGGCGGACCAGCTGGCCGCCGGCGCACTGGTTACGCTGGCGGGGCAGACACGGAGCGGGATCCCTATCACCATGATAGTGACGAGGCATCGAGCGGCCCGGCTCGCAGCGGGCGCCCGGGAGGCCGACCCGTGGTTCGTAGATCGCTACCCTAACGCCGCCCGAGGGCCGGCGTGGCGGAAGGACCGCTTCTCGGCGCGGCTGAGGCAGCTGCTGGGGGAGACCGTAGCAGCGGGACTCTTGCCCGAGATGGAGCTCTCGGACTATGCGGCGCATAGTCTTAGAAGAGGGGGTGCGATGGCCGCGGCTAATGCCGGCGTTAGAGTAGACGAGATTAAGAGCCACGGGAGGTGGCGGTCCGACGCGGTACTAGGGTACATCAGCCGGGCGGAGGCAGTGCGGCTGAGGAGTACGCAGCAGATGTGAACTTTGGGCAATGTGACTGGGTGTGGGGGGTGTTGTACTGCGTGAGGCGCCCGCTGAGGCGGGGCCACGCAGCTTTTCGGCAGTAGGCCCTCGTCGGCCAGAGACAAAGACGGTTGCATAGCCGGTCGAGGGTGGCGACTGCCAGGCCCCATACCCTAGTTACATCCCTCGCACAGGTGCGCTGTAATATGGTGCACCATCGCGCCTTTGCCAACTCAAACGCCTTAATTAACTCAGCACGTGCCGTGGACAAATCGGCGTCCATTCCATTGCACCGTCCCCTCCAACCGCAGGCCCTACCTTTCCCCACCCTTGGACGTTGCCTCGCCAACTCCGGCGTCCCCTTCTCCACCGCCCCCGTACCCGTTGCCCCGTCCCCTCCCGCCTCAAGGCCTTCCTCTCTTCACCCTTGGACCTGGCCTCGCCCCCTCGGCCGTCCTCTTCTCCGCCGCCCCCAGCCCCGTATACCCGTCCCCTCTAACTACACGGCGGCCTCCCCTTTCCAGCCCTGAGACCATGCCCCGCCAACTCCACCGTCCGCCTCTCTGCCGCCCCCGGCCCCGTTGGCCCGTCCCCTCCCACATATAGGCCTCCCTCTCCCCACACTGGGATGTTGCCTCGCCCCCTCCGCGGCCCTCCTCTCCGTCGCCCCCAGCCCCGTTGCCCCGTCCCTTATAATTGCAAGGCCTCCCATACCCCATCCACCCTGGGACCTTGCCTCGCCCCATCCCCTGTCCTCGTCTCCACCGCCCCGTCCCCGTTGCCTCATCCCCTTGAAACGCAAGGCCCCCCTCCCCCAGCCCTGAGACCTGGCCCCGTAACCTCCGCCGCCCCCGTTTTCGCCGCCCCCGTCCC
>LSYV01000049.1:193345-206138 GCA_001584585.1 Gonium pectorale
GGGGGCGGGGCGGCATAGGCGGCATAGGTGCCAATGGCGCACGGCTGGGAGGTTCGGGCGACGGCGGGCCGGGGCGGGGCTGAAAGGCTAAGGATACCGGAATGGGTTTTGACAGTAGGGACAGTAGGAATTGGCCACGGTCAACTTGTGAAGCCTTGAAAGCTGCATGCGTGCGTAACGCCCTCCTCGGCCCCCCTGACCCAGTGGCCTGTGGCTGCAGACCGCTTGCAACTCCCGTTGGCGAAGGTGACGGCTCGGCGGGTGGGCGGCACAGCTGACCAAAGCTGTTTCGGCTGGGGAGGGGGCTCCTTGGGGCGGCGGAGGGGGCAACGGCTCCGGCTCGTCAGGATGGGTATCTTGAAGCGGCGGAGGAAGCGACCGCGACCGCGAGGGAGGCGATAGGGGTTGCTTGAAGCGGCGGCTGTGGTTTGAAACGGCGCCGGCCGGGCGGGGATGCTGCTTCAGGCGGCGGAGCGGGAGGGAGACGGCGCCAGTGTGGGTAGGGGGGGTGGCTGCTTGAGGCGGCGACGAAGGCTAAGGCGACCGCTAGGGACTCGGGGAAGGTTGCTTGACGCGGCGACGGATGGAGCCGTTGGCGAAGGCGACGGCTCGGCGGGTGGGCGGCCCAGATAACGATTCAGATAGGGATATGGCTGCATATTTATTGTGCTGTTTGCCGTGGTGTCGGACGAAACGACTTATTTGGGACCCCCCGTATGGGGATACCGCCCCTGTCGCAGGACCGTTTCTATGCGGGAACGTTGACCGGGATAATAAGCTGCGCAATAGAAAATGCGCAGCAGCGCCAAACTGTAACCCTAAGGGGAGGTACGGAAACTTTATACAGAATTCCGGAGACTTTAAGCTTTAGCGCTCACGCAGTTCGACATGAAACCTGCCATTTTACAATGTGGAGTATTATCCTATTCGAAGTATGACATCCCACCGTGGGCACAGTTGACCAAGGGCTTAGCTGCCTTACAACTCAAACATATTGAGGAAGTTGATTTATTTTAATTGTTGCTTCGTGCGCACATAAATAGGTTTGCAAGGGTAGTTCCGGAAGCGTTGCCACGCGCTCTCCTGCGACTGTTTTAGGGCCCCGCCCTTGCGATTTGTTACTTACAACATGAACCGTGCGTTGCATTTGCTGGCGTTTGTGCTGCTTGTCGGGATTCTCGGCTGCGGGAAAGTGTCAGCAGGTAGGCAAGCAAGTAAGGTGACCGGACTGTGTTGAACCTGTAGGGACGTTTACGGTGCTATTTATCCGATTTCATTTCCCGAAACTCCAACAGGCGCGCAACCACCGGTCGAGGTAGCCAAGTCGCCACCGCCAACAACCCCAGCAGCAGCCGCTGCACCTACTGCACCCACCCCAGCAGTAGCCCCCGCCCCTAGCATGGTTAGCGTACTGCTGGATCTGACCGACGAAACCAGAGGTGCGCTCGATTTTAGGCAACCTAGCCAAGCACGCATACATGCATGGCTGGTTGGCTAGCTGGTTCATATACACATCACACTACCGCTGATGACCCCCCCCCCAAAACACACAAATGACCAAATGGCCACCCGTTCGTCCCATTTGTCTGTCTGTCTGTCTGCAGCCGTCCGGGTGTCAGTCTACGTCACCGAATCCAGGGCAGCTAATCCCTACACCTACACGCTGGTTGAGTTAGCCAATGGCACAACGTACGCAACCCGTGTGGACTTCCCGCCGTCTGGGGTGCGCTTCCAGACGGGCGACCTGATTGCCACGACCCTCAACTACACGCTGCCAAGACACGTCGCTCGGAGACTGGCGATACTTGCGAATGACAAGCCCCTCTGGGCGACAGGTGGGATGGGTGCAAGCCGCCAGCCTGCCACTCTTCCTGCGTGCGCCACGAGCACAGTCGTCGTCGGCACGTGTGGGGGCGCGCGTTTGGCACACGCATGCGCAACACAGTCCTGGCTGGATTGGCTGTATGTACGGGCAGCTTAACCCTACCTGTGCGTGTGTGTAAGGGGCTGAGCACGTAGACTGTCTCACTCGTGGTGCTCGTGCTCCGTAGATAGGTAACCATGCATGCTTACTCGTCGGTTGGTGATGAGGGGTTGAACTCACCTTTCTCCTGAGCGAGGATAGAGCAGCCCTTGGTGGAGGCCAAGCAAGCAAAGGGCTTTTGGGGATTATGACGAGCGAGCGAAGGACATCGATCGCAGACGTACATACGTACGTAGCGCGTGCATATCATCAGCATGAATCTGCTGCCGCCCTACCTGCCTGTCCTCTCCCGGCCTTTGCATGCCTTCCGTTGCACTGCCCGCCGGTGCTGCTGCTGCTGCTACTACCTGCTGCTGCTCTTGCTGCTGCAGACTCGGTGCTGGTCATCACCTCCTGGCGGCTGTATCAGATGATTCTGACGCTCGGGCGCATCACCGGCGGGCAAAGCTTCGCCCCTGTGGCAACCGATTCTTGGCGAAGAGGCAGCAGCGTTGCAGCGGTCGGTCTGCGGTAATCAGCGACCGTGCGTACTGCAGCTGGGGTTAGTTTGCGCACATAAGTTCTGCTCTGGCAGCAAGCAAGTTAACAGCGCGCGGGCGAGACGTGCACATACATGTCATACATATGGGGCCGCACGTGCGTGCGTGCGCATTCATTCCCCGTGCGGGCTGCGTCCTGTGTGTGCTGCGTCGTGGGGTACTATAGAATAAGATGAATGGCTTGATTGCAGCGGGGGAATGCGATGCGGCGGCTCGCGGTGAGCCAGCCCCTGCACGTACGCCCATCGCCCGCAGTTTTGGTGCGCCTGCTGCCTGCTACTTCCGCCACCCCATGCTCCTTGCCGGTTATCCAGTCGACACGTCCTGGATCTTGGAATCCTGAACAGCAATGGACCCATGGGCCAAGGTTGTCACTTCCTAAGCTGAAGGGTTCGGAACTGAAGCCCAAGCCAGTGCATAGGCCCGCCCGACCCGACACGCCCCAGGGGCGGAACGAAGAATCAGCGATGACTTCCCGCCGCCTGCTGTGTGTGTGTGTGTGTGTGTGTGTGCACGGGATGGCCCACAGGACCTGATCGTGGTCAACGGCACGCAGCTCAACGTCACGTCCCTGGCGTTCCTGTTCCAGTCGCCAGACTGCGAGACGCCGCTCCTTGCCACCATATCAGCCTCCCGCCTCCGTCAGGCCTGGTACAACCAGTCTGAGGACGGCGGTGCAGCGTCGCCAATGGCCGGCAACCTGCAACAGTACTACCAGGTGGATGGGGCGGGCTTCCTCGGCGGGCCATTCCACCATCGCAGGCAGCAGCTAGCTCGAAAGGGCACGGGGAGGGGCAGCGAGGGAGGGGAAGGGCAAAGGGACGGGGAAGGGCAAGCACAGCCTAGTTCAGAGCGAGCCTGGTTCGGAGGAGAGACGAGCAGCGCCACATCTATCTATGTAACGCACAGATGCCGCCTCTGCTGCTGCTACTGCTGCATGCGTGATTGACGCACCGCTGCTTGACGCAGCGCACCGGGGGCGGCGGTTGGGGCTTCACAGTACAGGTGCTATGTATGTCCATTATAGCCGGGGGGGGGCATGGATGAAATGCGAATATGTATTGAAATGGGGGAGCGAGACATCATCCCTGTCTCTACCTCGCTTCAGCGCCTAACGCCAAGATAGGCATTGCATGTCGTCCGCTGCATCCCAGCATCCTAGCCGTAACCGCATCAGGGGTTGGTTCTGGCTGGGCACCATCTATCACCGTCTCAGTATGGACAGGGTCGCCCAGCATGCATCCGGCATACCGGCACATCTTGATTGACTCCCGTCTTCCCACTGGGAAGATTGTGGGGCGCCCTATCCAGTGGGCCAGCCGCCACCGTGCGTCGAGCGAGCCTGTCGACAAAGTGTGTACAGCGCCCACGCCCGCGCACGCCCAACCACCCACGCCGCCCGCTCCGAAGACGGCGGTGCGAGGGCAGCAGTTGGCCATTTCTGTGCATGGTCGCGGTTGCATCTCTGTCTGATCTCACTTCCTCCCATCCCGCCCCGCCCACCCGGCAGGTCTGCTCAAACGGCTTTCTTCGGTTCGAGCGTGAGAAGAACCTGGTGTTTGGGCCCATCGACATCCCGTGCAAGGGCATAAATATTGACAGAACGGCGTACGACATGTACAACGGAGACGACGGCAGGGGGGGCCTAACGAATACATTCACGGCGATGTGGGAGGCGGCGGAGAGGCATCTTGACCGCTTTACCAAGGTGCGCTGACTGGTGCGCAAGGTGTGTAGCTGGTCGTGCGTTGAGGCACGGCACGGAGCGGCATGCAGCGCTGGGTGGGTGCATATATACCTGCTAAGTCCGCCTGCCTTGCTTGCATGTACGTGGCCCCTTCTCAATAAATGGACGCAGTCTGTACGTCATGCAGGCCTGGCCAGTAGGCATGCCACGCAATCACCCGCAGCGCACCCGCCCCACGTTTTTGCACGTAGCTTGGACGTAGCGCCCTGACCACGACCTTCTCTCGCAAGATATTCATCTTCCCGTATAGGGTGGAAATCATAGGCGATACCATTGGAGCTGTAAGTCTGCTTGGTTACGTGGGCGGGGCGGGGCGGCTGTAGCTACGCAATTATAGCTATAGCTACATACCTACCCTTGTGTGTACGCACGTCCCCATGCAGCATACAAGCAGGCATGTGCGATGCATGTGCGGTGCATGTGTGCCAACTAACACTACAGCCAGCCAGGACGTGCACGCCAGGCAGGCAGCCAGGCAGGCGCACATACCCGTCACGCCCGCCCGCGCCCGCACCACCGAGCAGCCACCCATCGATCGATCAACCCAGTCAGTGTCATCTTGCCGCTTCTAGCTGGTGGCAGCCAGTGAAGCGGCCCTACTTGCCTGCTGTACGTGCTCGCTCGGAGAGCGAGTGTGTATGTGTTCGGCCCATTATTCGAGGCCGACCTCTCTTGCTTGCTTGCTGGAATCTGCTCGCGCACATGCAGGCTGTCAAGGGCTGCCCGACGAATAATTACGGAGGCTGTAAGTCGTTCATCTATGCGATGACCGAGGAGCAGCCCAATGTGCCCAACGTGTTTCACGAACTTGGTAAGGCAACCTGTATGTCCGGCTGAACACTACTGACTTCGCATGTACCGATGCCGTACTCGCTCCCTGCATCGCCTTCCTTCCCCACCACGCATCCACAATAATGGCCTGCGCCGCCACCATCCGATCTCCTACATACATCCGATCTCCCGTGCTTTCTTGATCTTTCCTGCTTTGGCGACACTCTGGTGGCACACATTCCGGGGCGCATGTCGTTCGTTAGCCAAGCCGTCCCTGGCCCCTTTTCATGTGCATCCCTGACTTGCATATTGCCTGGCGCCTGGCCCAACCGCCCTGCCGGACCTGGCACGCATGTGCGCGTGTGCTCGTTGGGCAGGTATGTTTTCCGGGCGGGAGGCTCGGGCTGTCATTACATACATCTCTACTTCTGCGACCGTATCTTCGACCCTACTAAGGAGCTGTACGCCTCTGAACCATGGACGAAAAGGCACACGCACATACATCTGACGGCTGTTCTATGCTCTATCCTGACTCCTAATGCACTGGCTCCAAGCTGCTGCTCCGAGTAATTCATTGCCACGCACAAGCAGGGTGCCGCCGGGATCCCCGAAGAGGACACATGGGAGACAGCGGGCCACTGCCAACGCCAAAAGCGGCGCGGGGCACGGATCGCCGACACGACACCTGTGGGAGCAGTCGAAAGGAGGCAAGGACAAGCCTGGCCGCCAAACGGTGCCAGAGTACATTAGCTAATTACAGTTTTTTCCTTCAAACTGGACCTCTGCCGCCGCCCCCCCCCCCAGGCCATAACATCGGGCTGAGCCATTCGGACCGCCTCAAGTGTCCCCAGAATGGAGACTGCTACAATGACTACGAGACCGACCCCACGGATCCCATGGGTGCTCCTCACATCGAAAATGGTGAACAGAGCCTTTTGTGTTTTCCAGCACCCCAGGTAGCTAGCGCCCGGAGGGTCCCTGGCAGCAAGGCTGGGGCCGGCTGTGGGCACCACACAATGAAACTCACGTGCTTCTGCGTGTCGATGTATGGTTGTTAGCTCGCGGATGCTTGCGCACTTGCTTCGTGGTAGCTTTCCTGAGCACGTGTGTCGCTCGTCAGTTGTGTCGGCTCCCGTACGTATCAGCGCTATGCTTGTGTACTGCTGCGTCCGCATGCAGCAGCCATGCATCGCCTCACGTCCATCTGCCTGCCTGCCTTCCTGGCTCGTGCCTGCCTAGCCTGCTGGCTGACTCCCCCAGTTGACGAGGTGCGTGCATCCTCCTACCCCCCCGGCCAGGCTTACATAGCCGGTTGGGCCACGCCCAAGTACGACGTGAACATCTCGGAGTTCACAGAGGGCGAGCCCCGCTCGTACAGAGTGGACTCGATGTCCACGGGGAGCAGGACCTACATCCGCCTCACGCTCGGAAACGCCAACCTGGCGGCGCGGCATCAGCGGGCAATCTACGTGTCGTACAGGTACGCCCGTCACACATGAAGGGACGTGCACGCGCCCGCCCGCCCACCCGCCCACCCATGCATGCCGCATCAGCTCCTGCTGGCAGCGGCACCTATCTACCGGGCTGTCAAGCGCGAGACTGCCTGCACACGCAGGCGCGCACGTACGCGCACGTTTTGTTACTACCCTCTCCGTCGCCCGCCCCGCCCCGCCCCGCTCTTGCCTGCATGCCTCCGCCGCTAACCATTCGCAACCTACCATGGTGCAGGACGCGGACGCAAAGCCCCGGAGGTTACGACTCCGGACTCGAGTATGACAGGGGGCTCTGGTAAGCCACCGCCGCGTGCGGCATACACACACCCTACCAGCCGTACCGCCCTCTCTGCCTGTCAGCGTCCGTCCGGGGCATAGCATGCATGCGGCCTCCTGCGATGCATGCGGCGACTAAGTGTCTATCTGAAGAAAGCGCCATCGTCTTGTATCCCCCCCTTCCAGGCTTCATCGACCCCCATGAACCGCACATTCATTATTGCGGTGTAGTGCATGCGCTGTGTGGTGGGGCCCATGGCTGGATGGCTTGCAAACGCCTGTGGCTCGTTACCGCCTATCGTTCCTCGCTCGCTGCTTGTCTCCATCCCGCCCAGGATCCACGAGTACAACGACACGTTCTCGGAGACGGCGCCGGCTGTGACAAATCCCCTTGGGCTAGCTATGCTGTCGTTCGGAGAGGCACTCGAGTATCCTTTGCCTCACTGGGGCGGCACGCAGCACTACACCTACAAGGTCGGTGCACTGGGATCGGCGGAGCGCCTGAACATCACCCTCGTCCGGGTGACCGACACGTATGCAGACGTACGCATCTGCTACTCGAGAGCCTTCAGCGAGGCAACGCAGCCCTCCTTCTGCTATGATACCAAGGACAACGACTGGTAGGCGACCGTTGCGAACACGCCTGCCTTCGCGTTCCTCATTTGCTCGGACGTTCGTTGATTGTTATCTGGGCTCCGTCTCAAGCGCACGCACATGGAGTACTGATCACCCATGAGACAGTCCTAGTAACCTCAAGAGGACATCGCCGCTGTCCACACCCTCCCATCCTCCCGCACTCCCCCCCCCAACCCCAACTACTACAGCGATGGCCTGGTGGATGCCGCTGATGAGGACTGCAAGGGCCTTTACTCTTCCCCCCGTCAGCGCCCGCCGCCACCGCCCTTGCCCCCGCCACCCACCCCACCACCGCCACCCGCCTCTCCACCGCCTTCCCCTCCGCTGCCGCCGCCCCTCCCCCCGCTGCGCTCTCCCCCACCACCACCCTCCTCTCCGCCGCCGCTGCCTTCCCCCAAACAACGCGGTGGGGCCGTACATCCAGGGGTCTGGGGGATGTTGTACGGCTAGGTAGCGGAGGGGAGTATGACATCTGGGTTGAGGGATGGAAGAGAGTGAACGCGTGTGCGGCGTAGCGTCGTGGCGGCCGGTCAACCGCCGTGTGTGCGTAAAACAAAACCGGGCACGCATGTCTGTCCTGTATCCAATCGTCAACCGCATTCTGTCCAGCTTCCTGCTACCAGTCTTACCGTACGCCAACTGGCGCGCGTATTTAGTGTATTAACTGCGCAACCCTGCAGACTGCAACGGTCTGGATGCCCAAGGCGATCCCAACTGTAACGGCGAGCGGGCAGACCCCTCGCCGCAGCCGCCCCGCCGCCAGCCACCGCCGCCACGGCGACCGCGGCTGCAGCGGCCACCGCCGCCACCACGGTCGAAGTTAATGAAGCGCACTTCTTAGGTGAATAGACATGCGCCTACGCCGGCTTATGTTCACTCGTAACTATCTGACTGCAACACAAATAGTAACAGTCGATTCTGCAGGAATATCTGTTACCAGGCAGCGGGCGGGGGTGCTCCGCTCTTGTTCTGCCCGTGGGCAGGAGCCCATGCATGGAGCAAGATGGCAGCCTACCTGACCCAGCTTGCTGCAGTAATGTGCTTTGCCCCCGTACGTACGCACCGGCCCATCGGCTTTGCGTTGGTTCCACCAAGCAGGCGGTGTGTTGGAAAGGAAAACGCATACGGTGTGTCTGCTGGCGTGCTGGCGGTGTGTGTGCTGCGTGAACATGCTTCATTCCTTGCTTGCGTGTGTGCTGCTGGATACGTCCGCCGTGTGATAGATAGAGGCCTCGAGCGATCAAGGGCATCTCAGTACGTGCGGTACGGCAAGGACCCCATCCATCGCCGGTGGCAGTAGGCTGCTTTGGGGATCGGGCAATGCACCCACCTGCTGCCTCGTCCTCTTACTGTTCGGTTCTTTGCGCAGCCATTTGACGACGCCCCCCCCCCCTGCGGGGCGGGATCCCCCCTCATGTAGGCATGCAGCCGTCGCAAGGCCCCCCTCCCGAGCCGGAGCTGTCACCCCCGCCAACCGCAACCTCAAGAAGCCCCCTTTCTTGCTACTCTTGCCGGCGCGGTCGCCTACATCACCGTCATTGTTTCAATTGCCGGCAGCATGTGTGGGACGTGGTGTTGCCCCCTGGCGGTGCTAGACAGCCCAGCCCAGAGTGGCTGTGCACGGCACTGCACTTACGGCAGCACTCTGTGCGCGAGCGTCGGCCCTTCGATCGCCCCTGACAGCTCGGGGCCGACTGCTGCCGCCCTCGCGACGATGAAGGCGAGCGCGGTGGTAAGGTTTTGGTTACTGTTGCGAGACTTCGCGGACGAAGGGCTGGGTAGCTGTGTGAGCCGGGTACCCCGCCCTTGAACCTTGCGGACTGCGACCGGACGCTTGCATGAAGTGCGCTCAGTGACTCGGTGGACGGTTTCCCTCGCTTTCCATCCCCACTTCTTGATCGATCACTGCATGCGCATGCATTGCTTGACGCCCAAGGGCGGGCATGCCGACTCGGATGTGCAATGATGAGCCGCTCGTGGTCGGGATCGGATCCGTGATGGCGCAGGCGGGGTTGATGACTCCACAACCTGGTTCGCTTTTACTAGTACTTATTGAGTGGCAAACTCTTCCAACCTGTACGTGCACGGTACGGCCCGGGGGGTGTGGGTTTGCATGCCCTGCCACGCACGCCAATGGCTCCCTGGATAATGTGTCAAGCACCGGGCAAATTTTCATTGCTTACTTGGCTTGTCTGCTGGCGACTAGACTGCTCTGTGCGGGCGTACCGGCGGTGTCACGACTAATTCCACCCGACAGCAATAGTGGCGGGCGGTACGAGCATGTGTGCGTACGGCTTGTCCCACGTGCGTACGGTGCATATGGTGCCGGGGTACATCCATGCATTCCAGCCCTCGACTCGATTCTGCTCTGTGGCGCCCGTCATGGACAGCAATGCCTGCTAATAATGACAACGATGCCCGCCCCTGCTGACAACAGTTGACGGGGATACGGCAGCAAGGCACTTTATGTCCTTATAAAAAAAGTCACCTGGATGGTCCATGCAAAAGGTATCTTTCCCACCGCGGCGGTACATGCTCCCGACCCCTATGCCGGTCTCATATGGTTTGCCTGGTATTTCACCGTGTACCTTCCCTTCATCGTTTGTGTCGTCCTGGGACTCAGGACCGCAAAAGCGGTTCGGTTGGACATATATACATCAGTGTGCGCGTGCGAAGGCGACCATCCGGCGAACACTTTATTTCCGTGGGCCAAGTAGGCCTGCCTTAAGTCTGTGTATGTTGCTTCTATTTGATTTCCCTCCACTGTGCGAGCATCGCCCTTCGGGCTGTTCGCTTGGCCCCTAAATCAAGAAGCGATCGAGCGGCGTTCGCATGGCAGGGAAGTACGCCGCAACTACGGTGTTCCCGTGCGTCCGCCTTTCCGGGATGTCCGGACAATCATGACTTTGTGCCTTTCTGTGTGTATTTGGACACTATACTCGTTGACATAACTGTCACGCATTTAGCCGTGAGGATGTGCAGCGGTGGTGGCAGACCCGTGGGTCAGCCGTGTTGGTTTCGTGCTCTGGCAACCCCGCGAGGGGGGCCCGGGGGTAACTGACATGGGAGTTACCGTTGTCTGTCGGTCGTTGGTTGTTGAGAACGAAGTGCCGAACGAAGCCCAGTATGCATAACTCCCTTGCGAGGAGGGCTGAGTATACGTGTTCATGTTTGGGCAGCCCCATTATAGTGGCGTTGACCTCTGCGACTGAGTGTTCCGGACAGGGCCCGAGAGTCGCATGCAGTACTACGTCTGTAAGCCCTGAGGGCATGTGCGTATGACCTCTTTAGCTCATCTGAGCAACCCAGGTGGCACAAGCATCTAGGGCAGTGCCCCTTATGCCCTGCTGCTGTCGTGCGCTGCCAGTGCACCCGTGAAGTGAAGGCCAGGAGTTAAGCGGAACCGAAAGAAGGCTAGGAATCGGGTGGAAACGAAAGAGGTTTATTTGGAGGGTTTAAAGATAGAAGGCACGGGGGCTTAGGTGCGTGGGAATGTGCGGGGCGCACTAGTTAATCCCTCTTTTGAGCTACCCGTCAACGACTATGCTACGCTTCAGCATCTCGATACTCTTCTACGGACGTACTTCGCCGTCAACTACCTCATCTGCTGGACGACACCGTCAGCTGTATGGTCTGTCTCGTAAAAAGGTAGTAGTAGTAAACAGGAATCATCCCCCTCGACCTCTCCTGACAGGTCTCCGCCATCGCGGGCTCGCCGTGCTGCGGCCCGGCAAGACCATGCCCGCCTAGCTTCCGGAGGTGTAAATGATTATTATTATGTTCGCCGTTTTCGCATTCTCTTTGGTCCGGTTCTCACTATGAATCGCTGCCTTGCCTGGCCGCCAGGTGTGACCAAGCATGCAAGCGCGCGTGGACGAGGGAGAAGGAAGCTGAGGAGAAGAAGGCCGCCGCGGAGGACCGGCGTACGTTCCAGCGGGCGCAATCCTGGCGGCTGCGGTGGGGGGGGGGCATGTTCGCAGGCGAGGCGCGGGTGTGCAGGCGGGGGGGGGGGCCCTGGCGGCCGTGGTGGGCGGGGGCCCCCGGCGGGCGGCGATATAGCGGCGACCATGAAGTTGTGAAATGGCAACCCAAAGCCGCCGCATCGCGAACAAGGCACCGCCGTCACTGCGGCCGCGCCCAAGAACAGCGCCCCGGTAACCGACAGCCAGCTCTGGGCTGGCGGCGCGATAGCGGCAGTCGTGAAGCAGCACATAGGCAACCTGCCGCCGCTGCATCTCGAACGTAGCACAGCCGTCGCTGCAAGCACACCACCCACCCAAAAAGAAACCGGGTTCCGCTCCCAGCCTGGGCTGACTCCCCAGATGGGTCAACTTAAGGGGCCGTAACAGTGCTAGGAGGAACTCGCCCAAGGGTGTGGAAAGAGCCACAGACCCGCACTGGGGCCCTCTTGCGACTGCCACGGTCTCATCCTTGGGCGAGATCCTCCTGCCTGCCGTACAGGCCCTGCCGTGCAAGGGATCTATAAGCACAAAGTCGTGACCCAATTGCTGTCAGACCCTCCATCCAGTGTCAATCTGTTTCAGTATGCTTAGATGGTGATATGCAAGCGTTTGTGGGCTTGTCTGAAGCTTGCTTTGGGCACAGCCTTGGGCGGACCAAACGAAAGAATAGGAGTTAGGTGGAAGTAAACGGCTGCGGTTGCGGTGGAAAACGTGCTCGCGTGGATTCGGATTCAGGAGGCCCCGCCCGTGCGTGGGTTAGCCACATCCCAGGCGACCCGTTCTACAGTTCTGCTTCCGCTGTCACATCTCGATACAAATACCTGGATGGCAAAGGGTACTTAACTGCTTCACATAACAAAACGGTTGACAGTTGGTACGACATCGTGTCCAACCACAAAAACGGACTGACACCACTAGGGTCCCCGTCATCATACGACAGCCCTGGGACGAGGGGAAGAGCCGACGATGCTCATCAGCCGGCAAGCGAAATATTCGTCTGGATATAGGTGTGGCGCGGCTGAGGTAGCATTACACATGGTCACTAATCAACCGCAACCAGCGCCAGGCGGGCAGCGACATGCCAGCGCCGGGCGGGCGGCGATATGGCGGCGACCATGAAGTTGCGAAATGGAAACCCCAAGCCGCCGAAACGCGAACAGGGCACCGCCGTAGCAACGCCAGCGCCAAGGAACACCGCCCCGGTAACCGACAGCCAGCTCTGAGCTGGCGGCGCGATTGCGGCAGTCGTGAAGCACCACAAAGGCAACCTGCCGCCGCCGCATCACGAACAAGGCACGGCCGTCTCTAGCTGCGGCCGCGACCAAGAAACGTTCCGGTAACCAACTGCCAGCACCGGGCAGGCGGCGATATGGCGGCGACCTTGT
>LSYV01000049.1:225997-237811 GCA_001584585.1 Gonium pectorale
AGCTACTGCCGCGCCCAAGAAAACGTTCCGGTAACTAACTGCCAGCGCCGGGCGGGCGGCGAAAGGGCGGCGACCATGAAGTTGTGAAATGGCAACCCGCCGTAGCCGAAACGCGAACAAGGCACCGCCGTAGCAATGTCAGCGCCAAGGAACACCGCCCCGGTAACCGACAGCCAGCTCTGAGCTGGCGGCGCGATTGCGGCAGTCGTGAAGCACCAAATAGGCAACCTGCCGCCGCCGCATCACGAACAAGGCACGGCCGTCTCTAGCTGCGGCCGCGCCCAAGAAAACGTTCCGGTAACTAACTGCCAGCGCCGGGCGGGCGGCGAAAGGGCGGCGACCATGAAGTTGCGACATGGCAACCCGCCGCCGCCGAAACGCGAACAAGGCACCGCCGTACGTAGGAACGTTAGCGCCAAGGAACAGTGCCCCGGTAACCGACAGCCAGCTCTGAGCTGGCGGCGCGATTGCGGCAGTCGTGAAGCATCACATAGGAATCCGAAACCGCCGCATTGCGAACAAGGCTTCACCGTCGCTTCGGCCGCGGCTAAGAAAGACGTTCCGGTAACCAACTGCCAGCGCCGGGCGAGCGGCCATATGGCGGCCGGCTTGAAGCGGCGAAAAGGCCATCCCCAGCCGCCGCAACAACACAGTTGATCCGGCTGGGCGCCTCACGAAAACGATAGGGCGCAGCATCAGCGCTGCGGGCGACGCATGCATCACAACAAAGGCTACTGATCTGCAAGCGAACGACAGCAAGGCTGCCAGAGCACACTGGGAGCGAGCGAACGAAGCTGACTGCGCTGCCATCTAGGGCGCCACGACCAATGCAACGTTACATTGTAACCACGAGAGGAGGGAGCCTAACGGTTCCGACGCACGCGAGGGGGGGGAGCGCGCAAGGGGAGAGGAGAGAGCTAGAGGGCACATTGGCACGATCAGCAGGCATTCCGTACTCCGGAACCCGCACATACCCAGGCACGTACGGCGGTACTACATCAAGGAATCTATTATCTCCTGATACGTCGCAGCGGCAGTGCCCAAGAATACCGCCCCGGTAACCGACAGCCAGGCACGGGCGGGCAGAGTCATGGCGGCGGCCCTTAAGAAGCACACATGCAACTCGCAGCATCGTGAACAGTGTGCACTACTGTGTACCTTGACGGGCTTGTTCACGTTCGGCCCTGCCTGGTGCTTGTGGCTCTGAACGCGTCCGTGCAATGCAGAGTAACTTTCGGTGTTTAACGTCAACTCAGACGTGCCACTCCACGTGCGTGCCTGCGCTTACCACTTACACTGCCTGCTGGCTGTGCACGTGCCTTACGAGCCTTCCATCGGTTGACGTGAGGGACGTGAGCTCGACGTGAGGGACGTGAGGGGGCGTAGGGTTGGATGCCATGCGTGACTTGTGCATTTGGACACTCGCCCGAAGATGGGGTGCAGCACGAATGATCCCTAGCAAGTACAACATCCAGTACGGACAATCGCCTTCACGTACATCCGCGTGCGTGCCAGGCTCCGGAGATTACATTTAGTACTTACTCTTCATTCATTATTCTGCCGATGGCAGCATCACCTACCAGCCCAGAAGCCCAGCCACTTCTACTACTTCCTCTCTACATGCGCCAAAACACGAGGACACCGCCATCCCCTCCCTCCCTTGCTTGGACAGGTCGATGTAACAGTGTATGTCACCTTACCACCATACATACGTACACCGGTAAGAACCCGAACTTAACGTAGCGTCACGCACGCCAATACAGGCCCCGGTCCAATGACGGGGAGAAGCGCGTGCGTGGGCCACAAACATCACTTTGATGATGCGCGGGCGGGAAGGGCGGCACGTTTATCTATGGGGCCATGAGGGCATGCACACCCCCTCACAATGCACGACTGCGCAAGCAATCATATATAGTAAACCGCACGCACATGCATACATGCTACACACATACAGTCGACAAAAACCTTGCCAACATGGCAGCCACGCGCACGTACGTACGTGGACCGCCAAAGGACCAAGTCAGAGCGATCAACTTGCTTCAGGCTCACATAGGTAGTCTAATGGCATGGACTAACGCAAACGCGCCCATTGCTCACCGAGCTCAATACAGGAAGGTGCCGTCAGCGGGCGTCATTCGATTCGCTCTAAACCAATAACCACACAGTCCATCCACTCTTGACGCCTTCTTTCCGTCCCGCTATAACGATCCCAAGACTCCCAGTACAGTGCGGAAGTCTACCCTCATAAATCCCTGCACCTCAACATCGGAGCCAGCAGACTGTATCGACCCTCGTACAACGCGCAGGGTCCCTCGCCACTCACCATGCTTTCATGATCGACTAGCTGCTGACGACGACCGCGGTATGCACGGAAGGAAGCGCAAAACCAGGTATCCAACGAAAGAAGCATCGCCAAGGATACCCTCACACGCACGCCGCTGGCGGGTCAAAACACGTGCTCTACATGGCAGGTTGACTTGGGGAGTTAACCTGCACACGTAACAACTCTCATGAATGAATGCAAATGTTTATCCACATCTAGCTAGTAGAGACACGCACGACGAACCACATGGCACGTGCATGCCGCTACATGCCAGGAGGTATATGATGCACATTCATTCGTGGATTCTCTAGATTCTCACATATGCAGTGGCATATGCAGACACTGCCGGCGGCCCTCCCATTCCCAGCCCGCATCCCCTCCGGCCAAGATGCCCCAATAGTGACACCAGCCTCAGTTTTAGCATGCCGTTTCGGCCCAAGCGGGTTATACGGTGGACAGCAAGTGCCCGAAGTGCTCCACCTGTATGTCCCACACGCCCCGCTGATGCCTAAAGAAGTAATGCACGTGCATTGGCTCACGACCAGATAGCACACTCGCACTTGCGTTCATGGAGGCAGGTAGAAAAGAGATGGAGAACGCAGACGAGGTGGAGGGTGCGGCCGCCTGCAGTCGGGGTCCTCCGCATCAACCAGCCCATCGCTTTGTATGTGTTGCGCGTGTTGGGGCAGAGGGGGAAGGAGGCAGGCGTGAAATGCAGATAAAAAACATGGGCCAGTGGTATTAGGTGAGCGACCAAACGAGCACAGTAATGTATGTATAGTAGGGTACGGGGGGGGGGACAAGTTGCTGGCTGGTGGATTAGCTTGGGTTGGAGGAGTAGAGGGAGAGATTGGGTTACCGGATAGCACAACCCCCTTCTGTAATCCGTAGACTTCGGAACCCACCAACGCACAGCTACTCACGAGAGGCCTGTGGAGCCCTTTGATCAACGCAGCAGCAGAAACAGACATGCCTTGAATTGCTGCTTACCAGTCATTGTCCCTGGTATCATAGCAGAAGGAGGGCTGCGTTGCCTCGTTGAAGCTTGTCGAGTAGCAGATGCTGACATCCGCATACGTGTCGGTCACCCGGGTGAGTGAGATATTCAGGCGCGCCGAGCCATCTTCACCAACGTTGTAGATGTAGTAGCGCTGCTGGCCGCCCCAGTACGGCAATGGGGGGTTGTCGTATGGCTGTCCGAACGAGAGCATTGCAAGCCCAAGAGGGGATGTGCGGGCCAGCTCTGTTGTCGAGAATGTGTCATTGTACTCGTGTATCCTGGCGGCAGGTAAGGGGCGCACAAACACAGCTCAGCAGTGCGGATATCCCGTACACATACATGCCGGAAATCGCTGGGAAGTGGCCAAGAGAATTTAGGAGGAACGGCTGGTGCAAAGTGTCTTACCAAAGCCCCTTGTCGTACGTCAGCCCAGAGTCGTACCCTCCAGGGCTTGTGGTCCGCGTCCTGCATGCATGACACGATTCAAATGATTTCACAGGGGCCGGACATCGGGGACTTGTGCATGATATACATACACCAATCGGCCAGCATGGTTACATTACTATTCTACATGCATGCTTCCAGTTATGGCAAGGTGTGATAGGTACCACATGTCATATTTTAACTTCATCAGATTGAATGCTGCATTGTGTTTGTTGCCAGTTAGCCGGGTTCGCACCTGTATGAAATATATATCGTCCTCTGTTGCCTCGTCGCCTGGTTCACGTTCCCAAGCGTGAGGCGGATGAACGTTTTGCTCCCAATCGACATTGAGTCGACCCTGTACGAGCGGGCTTCACCCTCGGTGAACGCCGATATGTTGATCTGCACCTTCGGCATGGCCCATCCAGCCTTGTACGCCTGACGCCATTATTTCCGGGGTTCCCAGGAGTGCAGCCGTCATCAGAACTATCAGAACCTCCCATAGGCCGGTGTCAAAGGAGTACAGTTTTACTGCATGCGCCGAATCGCCATTTTCACGCAGCAACGAATCAATGAGGACAAGAAGCGCGCCAGTACGCACGTGCAGATGTGCATCCGGGTAGGTACCTGTGGAGCTGACAAACATACAATTCTCTCTGTGGCGTTCGAGATGTCTGGCAGTCCCATAAGATCGGAACGATCTCCCAGCTCTTCAATAAAACAGTCCTCGCTCTGGGGGCAAACTCGCCGGTCTGTACGGCTCAGCCCTACGTTGTGGGCTGTGGGCATCCATGGGCAGAAGCAACGGCAGGCGGAGACAAACGTATAAATCCGAAGCAGATCAGAGAGAAACGATCAAGCAATGCGCAATGTGCACAAAATCGGAAACTGCGCTAGAACGCCTTCCCTGCACGTATGGTTACGTAGGACTGCATAATGGCTCTCCTCCTGCTCATTTCACCGCCAGTGGTGCTGCAAAAGTGAATATCCACGTGCCCCCTGCCTTACCTATCTCACGAAACACGTTTGCCACGTCGGGATCCGCATCCGTCATCCTGTAAATGTACGCCTTGCAACCGTGGTAGTAATTATCCTGACAGCCCAGCATGCCCTGTTCCAGCCACATGTCAGCACGCACGCCGGTCGCAATTAGCGTATGATCAGTGGTGCAATGTGTGGACTGGCGTGTGCCTTATCCTTTATGTCGGCTGACAAGCATGCTAACGATATGCGACACACATATAGGGGGCACAGGTGTACGATACAGAATGCAGAAGGCTCTAATGTTCTGCAGTTGCGGGCCAGCCTGGCATGCCTGCCAGGATTGAAGTGGCAAACTCAAGTAAGGCATGCGGAAGGCCACGGCAAAATGCATAGTAGGGTATCCTTGCGGGCCACAACCATCCATCTATCTTGGCTTACAGCTCCGGTGATGTTAGCACCAATGGCCTCGGGCCGGAAGGGAAAAATAAAGATTTTGGTTCTAAAGACCTGAGTCAGGGCACCACTGCCAATCTGCATGTGGGAAAGACACCCAGCGGTAGTGAGTTCGTTAACAATCTGGAGATGACAGCGGAACAGGCAAACACGGCTGTATGCAGAAGCTGTACACCACTGCATGCATGCATGCTCCACTCCAGGGGCCACCAGGACACAAGCGCACCTTTGTAAAGTTGTCAAGGTACCTCTCTGCCTCCTCCCACATTGCCATAAAAGCATTTGTCAGGTCCGCCCCAGCGGCTCCATTGTAAATGTCATACGTCTGTTTGCCTTGAGTTATGCCCTTGCACGGAATGTCGATTGGCCCAAACACCAGGTTCATCTCGGGCTGAAATCGGAGGAAACCGTAGGAGCAGACCTGGAGCGAGGGGGGCAGGGTGGCATGAGGGAGGGCATACCCAGAACCAAATGCCTGGTACATAATCTGCGGTTGCAATGCGTGGCTAGGCCCAAGAGGATCACGGCATTACAAGCTGCACGGTACGCCAAGCGAAGCGGACTGGACTGTAAGTTCCGTTTTACAGCAGCGAGCACGAGCGGCTGCCGTTAGGGGTGACAGCCACGAACCCAACCCACCCCTTCAGCGAATGCGCCCATGGCCCCGTGCCCCACCTGGCAGTATTGCTGCAGGGTGGCGGCCATTGGCGACGCAGCAGAGCCCTCCCCGGGCTGATTGTACCAGGCCTGGCGCAGGTGGGAGGCTGATATGGTGGCAAGGAGCGGCGTCTCGCAGTCCGGCGACTGAAACAGGAACGTCAGGGATGTTACGTTGAGCTGCGCGCCAGTCACCATGTTCAGGTCCTGCAGGCCAGGCCGTGCACACACGCAGCAGGCTCGTTGTATGCATGCGTCGTTCCGTTTCAACACAGCAGGCGTCACAGTTCCTCCTCAACGTACCAGCAGTGCCAATCCCTGATTCCACATCTATCGGGTGCATGTTATGGGATCCTCCGCACGCGCCCCATTCCTACACTCGTTTCAGCTTTTTCCCTCTAGGCTTCATACCATCGTGAGTCTGTCCGAACAAACCGTTTGGCCCAGCACGCACCGCGTAGGGTGGTACCATTCCTACCTGACCTAGGTTCAGAGGCGAAACAGACGTTATGTTGGTCATCCCACGAACCACCCGAGTACTGGCACAAGGATTCACGGTTCCCACGTACAGACCCAACGCTTTCTTACCTCAACCCCCGCAACCTCCCCCTTCCGACCCTCAACGCGTGGTTTGACTGCCTCTTGCTTGCCTCACCCTCGCCCGCTCATGCACTCCTTGTGCTGGCTCTACCTGCTGGCACTGGCCCACCTCTCGAGCGCCGTACCCTACCCTTGGCCTGCCTCGCTTCCCTAGCTTCGTTCCTGCCATCCGACCCAATCTCGCTCCCCGCTCCCCTCTTCCCCCTCCTCCCTTGCCCTCAAACGGTGTCCCGTCGCCCAGCTTACATCTGCATGCCACCCCCGCCATGCCCTCTCCTTCACCAATCATCAATGGTGCACCGATGTAGCATTATTCTCTAAAGCTGCATTGCTATGAAACGAGTCTTCTTTTAGTTTCCCTCATCCATTCAGCCAACCAACTAATTGTCGTTTAAGGCTGGTGCCCCAGCCACTACTGTAGTCCCTCCTTTCAGCACACAGGCACACAGATCTGTGCCAAAGTCGCCCGTACATGCGTACCTTCGGCACATTCAAAATTGATCGCCAGGATCCAGTCGCCACGGGGATGTAGCTCTGTGAGGCGATTTCCCCGAGCGCCAGTATCATCTCATGCAGCCGCCAGGACGTGATTACCAGTTGCTGGTCTGCAACAGTAGCGGGCAAGGCAAGCAAGGCGAGGGCCAGGACGGGGCGGGACATGCATGCAACATTATGAACGTGAAAGGTAAAAAAATGCAACAGACAGCAGGAAATTCACCACAAACACATTCGTCGGTGTATGAGTTGTATCGTGAGAATCAGG
Organism: Gonium pectorale; assembly: GCA_001584585.1. NCBI lineage: Eukaryota > Viridiplantae > Chlorophyta > Chlorophyceae > Chlamydomonadales > Volvocaceae > Gonium > Gonium pectorale. Next base: position 233,201 of record LSYV01000049.1, read on the forward strand.
CGCCCTGATGATAAGGGTCAGTGTGATTTGGCTGTTACCCAGGGTGGTCTGAAGAAGCAAAATAACCACTAAAAGCTTTGCCCAAGGAGCTGTTCGGGCGACCAATAAGCTGACTGCTCCCATAACCAGTAGTGTATTTGTACAGACGGGTGACACGCACGTTGGGCACACTCCACACACCAAACGATCCAATCCGCCCAGTACGCACGCAGCCCCCATACAAGCAGCACACACGCAAGTCAACCTGCCAACAGTGCGCTAGATAGCTTGGTACACCGCCCTGCCAGAGAGGGAGATAGGTGATGACTTGCACCGACCTGTCGCCCCGAGGGTCTTGTCATTCGCACGTTTCGCCAGTCTCTGAGCGACGTGTCTTGGCAGCGTGTAGTTGAGGGTCGTGGCAATCAGGTCGCCCGTCTGGAAGCGCACCCCAGACGGCGGGAAGTCCACACGTGTCGCATACAGCCTGCCACCGGCTAACTCAACCAGCTCGTAGGTGTAGGGAGAAAGGGGCCGCCCGGATTCGGTGACGTAGACAGACACCCGAACGGCTGCGAAGAGACCATGGGATGGTCAGCAGTTAGTGGCAACGGTCGACGGCTCTCTGGGGAGCCTGCTGCCTGTAATCTAGATCTGTTCGATCTGTTAGATATCCATAATCCCATCACTCGATGGTCACCAAAGGTCGTGGGTTCGGATCCCGTATTCCAACGCGGGATTGAGCAGTGGCATGATTGCGCAAGCAGTCATGAGCCCATAGCTTGGGGGCCAAACCTGCGAAGCGCTGGCCGTGATGGCCACTCTGCTGAATCCAGGCACATGACCAGGGGCGTAAGTCAGGCATGGAGGGGGCGGTGGAGGATACACCATCGGAAAAAACCCCGGTGGGAGTGATCCCTCAACAAGAGGACCAGTACCATACTTCCTCCCTTCAGACACACAATGGTGTATGTTCACACGTAAACTTTACTTCACTTCATCTGTACGCTCAACAGCAGTTGCTGGATGGGAGAGGTTAAATGCATGTTGGATGAATGCCTTGCCGCAGACACAGTGCCCTTGCCACCCAAATGAACTGCCTGGGCATCATGCATATAATGAATCCCCCTCCTCATGCCCCATGTCTCCCCTTACTCCCAGTGCCACCACCCACCCATCCACCCGCCTCTGCCCCCCACCCCGATACGCCCTACCCCAACCCGTCTGGCATCCCCCAACTTCCTCCACTCCTATAGGCCACTAGCAAGTCCCTTCCTGCCCCAACCTCAGCTAAACATGGTGTACCTTTGGTCTCATCAATAAGATCAAGCAGTACGTTGACGAGGTTAGCATCAGTGGACGTTGGCGAGGTTTGCACGGGGACTGATGATGGCGGTAGTGGTTTCTCAAGAGTTGGGGGCGGTACGGCTATGGCTGGGCGCTGCTTGGCTGCTGGTGGCGGGGACAGGGCCAGAGGTGGCAGGGTAACGGCCCGGGGTGCACCACGTGGCTGTCGTTTGGCCATGGACAGCGGGACCTTGGGCAGTGCTGGTACGCCTGGGGAGGATAAAAATTTCTTCTCGCTCGTGTCGAGGCTCAAGAGCGACTTTGCTTCTCTATACCTGCTGACAGCAATCCTAGTAGGCCGACCAGAAAGGCAAGGAACAACACCAGCTTCATAACAGCGCGCCATTCATGTAGCTTGGAAGCAAATCGAGAACGCATTCATTACGTGTTCACGAATGCTATTGGAGGTCTTTCCGTCGACGCATTGCTGGAGTGCTGCTGCTGGTTATGGCGGGTTGCAGAACAAACTTGCGGTCGGGAGTCTCAACCCTTGGGGCGCGCAAGCAAGGTCAGCGTGCCGTACAGGTCACAACTTACTGCTCAAAAGCATTCTTTGAAGCCGCCAGGCAGCAAAGCGCGTCCGCAAATTATTGGGCCCGGAAACGACGCCCCGGTTTCACGCTTGGCTGCTCTTGCCTCTTTCTTGTTTTCCAACCCAGCACACTCAAGCAAATACCGGACGTTGCTGAGGGAGCCGAAGTCTGCCCTGCGAACGAAGCTCTATAGTTCTTGGCAAAGGCGCCTTCCTTCCTGGTTCCCGACACCAACGTGGTGTACACTGTCGCAAACATGTGATATTGTGGGGGCTGGGATATACAGCCCCGCCCCAGCCTTTTCTTAAAGCAAGGTTTGTAGCAGCGACAGCCAGGCAGCCCGGCGACAATGAATATGTGACAGGTAATACGCACGTATCGTTCTTAAAAAGTCATTGCCAGTCGTCTAGTTGTGTCTTCCCACAACCACTGGCTACCGCGCAACAACGTCATATTGCAGCGTCCAGCAGTTGTTCGCTCTCTGCGGGGCCCCAAGTGCGATTTACATAACCACGCACGGTGTTCTCATGATTTCGATATTTAAAGTTCCTCGGCCACCTAAGACATGGTTCGTTGCTGGGCTGCCGTGTGGGTGGCAGGAACTGGGCTAAGAGCATTGGTAGTGGTGGCCATGATGGCCCAAGTGTGTGACCTAAACTCCCTTGACTCCTTCTCAACAACTCAGCGCTTGGCACTGCCCAACACCCCCTCCTCTCCCTCTCTGAGCCCCGGCATGCGACCGATCCCCACCACCACCACCACCACCAACCGCACGTACGCGTGCGCTTGCAAATGCCCCGCCCCTTCCTCATTCCCGGGCCTTCATATTCCGACCGACTCCCGCTCACCGCGCAATGCCACAGACGCACCCCTCCTCCCTCTTCCTGGTTCCCTGGGTTGCAACAGACCCTTAACCCTGATGTGGCCGGCATGACTTAATAGGCGTGTTCAGGGGAGAGGACGGCAACTCGGTGGTGGTGGACCGTTCCCTGCAGGGGAGACGGGAGCACGGGACAGGGGAATGCAACTCGGGGGCGGTTGACCGTTACCGGGGCCAACAGTCGCAAACTGCACCCTACGACCCCTTAGAAACGGCCCGGACCGCTTCCGATCAGTACTGTAGTGCTAAAGGGTGGTCGCTGAATCTGACTTTCGTCAGGCTGTTTTTCGCGATGGTCGGGCCGGCCCGATATTGAGCCTGCACCTGCGCGACTTGTCACAATCGCTACTTGTTGTTATACGTGTCTCCTAGAAGATCAAAGCCGGGGTCTACAGTAGCTGTGGAGGCGCTGGACGCTCGCAGTGTGATTGGCGCGTCGTTTGAGGCCCACGCAGCTCGCACAGAGGCCTTGAGAGGCGCGCCCAGCCCCCCGATAGCTTAATTTGCGGCTGCCCATTGCTGCCCGGAAGTGTAAAGGGTGGCAACGTTAGGCATGGGCACTAGCGACCTGCAGCGGGCCCTTCCGCGGGCGTCCCAGGATCAGGTTCTGAGGGGGAGACGTACCTTGAGTATCTATAAACTCATTCCATCATGACCATGGTGGTTACACGCCACGGGGCTTGTGGCGAGGAACAAGGCCACGCCCAAACCCTCCCAAACCACGCCCTATGCCCACAAAATGCCCTATTCCCGTGTTATGACCCAAGTACAACGCTCGACAGCCGAGGAACTCTGCACCACTCCAGGCATGCCTGGCTTAACCACGCCATAACCCACGCCAGGAAGTGGCTGGTTCCATTCCCATCACGCTCTACTCCGTTTCCTGAATGCATTCTAGACAAAGCTTTGCTAACGCGTCCATGCCCCGCGTCTCCCCTGGTTACCTGGGACAAAAGTCGCAAACTGCATCCTACGACCCTTCAGAACCGGCCCGGGCCGCTTCTGTTTAGCACTGCAATGCCAAGGGGTACCCTAGGGGCCCTGCTGGGCCCTCAGGCTCGCTGAATCTGACTACGTCGTTTCGTGAGGCCGGCTTTCGCGATGGTAGGGTCGGGCCGGCCCGATATTTCGGCTGCGCCTGCGCGACTTGTTGTAATCGCTACTTGTTGTTATGGATGCATAGGCGCCAATGGCGCGGGGCGGGGAGGCTCGGGCGTCGGCGGGGCGGGGCTGAAAGGAGAAGGCGATGGCGGGGCCGGGCTGGGTGGCAGGGAAACGGCGGCGCGGGGCAGGGCGCCTCAGGCGCCTCAGGCGGTGGCGTGGCCGCGATGGGCATGGCGGCGGGACTCTCGGCAGCCCAGTGTTAGCCCCTGCGGCCAATGACAGCGAAGGTTTGTCAGCTGGAAGCACCATTTGCTCCAGCGCATGGCTGAGCGAGGTCGCTGCGCGGCCTGGGTGTTTAGGTTTTCTTGCTGCGCGCGTAGTACAAGATCATTCATATGCAGCACGAGTTGGGGTGAAACCTCGAGTCGCGCGGGCTCAAGAAACTGAATGGGTCATCAGGGGCTAGGAGAGAAGCGCGAGCACACACCACCCGTTTCAAGGCCTAACCACCGTAGAAGGCGGCCCCGGGACTAGCAGTTCCAACACGCCGGGCACGCAAGCCGTAGATCCAAACCAGACCCTCACCTCACAACCCGGTCCAGTGCAGCCCGGGGCGCGGCGCGGCGCGGGGCTGGGAGGCTCAGGCGGAGGTGGGGCTGGGATGGGCGGGCGGCATTTGCGACACGGGCGCCAGCCGCACGGGGCTGGGGGCTCAGGTGCTGGCGGGGAGGCATAGGCGCCAATGGCGCAGGGCTGGGAGGCTCGGGC
>LSYV01000049.1:264808-281975 GCA_001584585.1 Gonium pectorale
AGGCAAGGTCCCAGGGTGGGGAGCTGGGGACCTCGCACATACACGTATTTTCAATGCGAAATGGCGTGAATGCTGGGCTTCTTTTGCAATGCTTTATATCTGCAATTCGGAACTCCGCGCGCAGGTTCTGCAGCACGGTGCCGTACGGCGTGGAGGACGGCGTGTGTGACGACTGCTGGAAGTGCTGCCTGCTCCCGTCGCGCTACAGCTTCCCACACCAACCCAACTCAAGGGAAGGGACCCTCGTTGGAGGTTGCAAGAAAGCGTGAGTGCCTGGACCTCCATGGGATGGGTGGATTGGTGGCTGCACCCAAGCGTGAGGAAGGGACCCTGGCGCATGCATAGGCCGCCTGGTGCCATTACTGCCCATTGTCTATCTGCGGTACGTTCCAAACTTCAATCAGGTGCATGCAACGGATACACAAGTTGGTGCACCCAGGTGCGTGCATGCGTGCTACCGGTAGGTAGTGCACTACTTGAGCCCCCTGCTGCCTGCCTGCCTGTGCCCGTTTGTGCAGGTGCAAGTGCAACCTGGGGGCCGAGTGCGGGGATGACACGACGCAGCCGTGCGGCCCGGGCCTGTTCTGCAAGGCGCCAGACCCGGAGGCTGCGCCAGACCCGGGGGCGGACTGGTCTGTGCAGCCCAAGTGCCAGGTGGGTACGTTCGTGGGTGGGTGCGACAGCCAACAGGGCGCCCAGGTCTTGCCGTTGATTGCTTTTCGTGGTTGAATGTTGGTTGCATTGTAAGCGTTTCACCTATCTCTCATCACCCGAAACCCCTCTCCTGCCTGCCCCGTCCCCCCCTCCGTGCGGGAGCAGCCATGCACCGACTGCGAGACGGACGACATGGTGTGGGGCGAGGGGGGCTGCCTAGCGTCCTGCCCCGCTGGGCCCGTCAGCGCGCTCCAGAAGCAGCAGCAGGAGCTTACGGGCCCATGGGGAGCCGAAACGACTGCTGCGAGCCACAGAGCCAAAGAGCAGATCCGGGCAGCTGTTTACTACTCGTTCCAGCTGCAGGCGCTCAGGAAGGAGCAGGGTGGATCGGGCTCCGAGTATTCTGAGGACCGTTCCGATGACAGTATGGCTGGGCACGCCTCCCGCTCAGAGCTGGAGCAGCTGCTGAACAGGTCCTTCTTCCTTCGGCGGCCAGTCGCATATCCGTTCCCGTATGTTGTATCGGGCGTTGAGAAGGCCCTTACCAGCGTCTACAGCAACCTCAATCGCACACAGGGCAATAGCCCGATTCCGCTTGTGGTAAGGCGAGGCTCGGCCTGTAAGCTTTAGGCATTGATCTGGCAGCCATAGATAAGGAATGGGCTTGGTTCCTTAGCTCATGAAGATACCGATCCCTCTGAACCTCAAACGCAGATGGAATCAGCCATAGCACACATTCCTGACAACTGCCTAAAAGAAGTCACATGGTGTTGTGCACGTTCTGAGGAAAATCTAGGTCCCCAACCTCCGGTACCATGTTTTGCCATGTAACAGATGCTGGCTGCTGTCTTGTCGGGGGGTCTCCAGCGCCTCACCTGCCCCTCCGTGGACGCCAGCGGGACCGCCCCCGACCTCATGCCCCCGCTGGCACCGCCCGGCTGCCCCTGCAACTACACCGCCCACGCGGCCCACAACGCCTGTCCCGCCGGATTCCTCTGCTCGCGGCAAGCCGTCCTCGCCATTCCCAACGACTTTTACTTCGAGCCGGGCTGGCACCAGCTGCAGGCCGTGTGCATGCCGTGCCTGCGGGGGCAGTACTGCCCGCAGGGCAGCGTCGACACGGTGAGGGGTACCAGGCAGGACGAAAGGAATTTATCCGGCTTCAAATCAAGGTAGCAAACACACCACAACGCCATCCTCAACAGTGCGTGTTGCTTGCAAAGTTGTTTGTTTCCATGGTTAGTCTCATGCTGTGTTAGGGTGGGGTAACGGCGAAGTTTGCTCAGCACTCATCAGAGACTGGGCTTTTCGTACCCAGGTGGTGACAACTGTCGAAGGTGCACCCCTAACCCATGTTGGCCCTAATCTGCCTGCGGACAGGTCGCGTCAAAGGCTGCCTGCCCCGAGGGCTCCTATTGCCCCACACCGGCTGAGCGATACGACTGCCCCAGCGGAGCTTACTGCCCGGTCATGTCTGCCCTCCCCATCAACTGCACCTTTGATCCGTGAGTGAACATGTATGCGCTGTCTTTGTGCGTGTAGTGCAAGTTCGAGTTTTCCTTTATGATCACCTATACTGGATGGTGGGAATGCTGAGTTGAACGCCGCCCATATGACCATGTTTGCTCTCTACTCGCTCTACCTACCCGTAACTTCAGCTTGCTTGGCTTCACATTCTTGCAGGTTCAGCCCCCGAGACAAAAGCATATTTCAGGTACCCCACAATCAACATCAACATGGCTGGTTTTGTTTCTTGCAGCTTTTGTTGTTCCTTTTGCCAACCAATACGTGCGTGTCTATGTTTTCATATTAAAAAGGGCCCGTGCGATGAATTACAAAATGGACAAAAACGTGATGTGTGACCGTACTGCCCCAACCCCTCCCCCACAACTCCGTGTATCCTTGTAGCCAATGCCTGCAGCCGCGTACCATAAGCTTGGACAGGAGGGGGCCCCGTCAGTGGCAACTACTGCCCCCAGAACTCGTCCAACGCGACCACCCCTTGCCCGTAGGTCACGCCCATGGGTTGTCCCGTTGTAGCCCTTCCACCGTACGTGGTCAGGCTCTGCACCTGCCTGCCAGTAATGCTCTCGTTGTTGCCGCAAGAAACGCGTTCAAGGCATGCTGAATGGCTCTCTCGCAGGGTGGGCAGCTTTTGCCCAAACGCCTTGGAGAAGCAAGTCTGTCCATCCGGGTCCTACTGCAAGGAGCGATCTGTCAACGCAACACCGTGCCCAAGGTGAGGGAGGCGGGGGGTTACGTACGTACGTATCAATGATGTGCACGTCTTGCCGTTCTGACAGGCCCTGGATCCAGGCAACATGAGAACGGACTCATTCACAGGTACCCGGGGTTACTCAAACCTTGGAATGTCTGGGTGCATGCAGGCTGATCCGCTGCCCATCAAAGACATCGGCCCCAGATGGCAAGACATTGGCTTTGATTCTCGCCACCTTGGTGCTACTTGTTGGTAGCCTGCTAATGTGGTTTGCGCTGCTGAGATCCAGCTTCTACAAGGATGTGGAGAGAGTCCTTAACAGTATGGAATGGGTAAAGACCCAGGGGGTCATAAAGGCACCATCAGTTCGTGGCACCGCAACAGTGAATGGCATCCGGACAACTCTACAACTCAAGTTTCATTGTGACATCATCTTTGAGAATGTGATAGGTCGCCAGCAAGACAGAGGCCCCCTAGCCAGGATGAAGGGGCGCGCGCTTCAGCTCTTGGGTAACACACCCCGTGTTGGAAAGCGGGCCCTTTTGGGGGTTAGCGGCACGCTGAAATCAGGGCAGCTGAACGTCATCATGGTGAGCTGGGTAATAATGCAATCATGATGGAACATGTCCACAAGTGCGACTGCACCGCTCAACCTTTCCTGGACCTACCATACATGGCAATGATACATTACGGGGCCTGCTGCTGAATGTTCTCGGCCGCTGTACGTATGTGTCGTGCCACTCCTCATAAAAGTCACAGCACACTGCGCTGCCCATGTTTGAGAGGGATCGCATCTGTGCCTTCTACTGCACGCTTACTCCACAGGGCCCCTCCGGCTGCGGCAAGAGCACGCTGCTCAAGGTTCTCTCCGGGCGTATGCTCCCGGGAGGCCGCACTGACATCCGGGAGGAGTGGCTGGGTGAATTGGAGGCTCCCCCCGCCTACGATGCAGAATCCACTGTTGCAGATGGAAGTGGAGGACATACGCAGACGGGGGTGGTCCTTTCGAAAACGGTTTACAGGTGGGCATCTGAAATGCTGCAAGCAATGGAGCTCATCCATCCACAAAGTACGCCGCCCTTACGAGTAGGTTATGTACACTCTAGTCGTGACTGTATGCGTATATAACTTGCCACAGGCGCATGATGGGCTACGTTCCCCAGGAAGATGTCCTCCACCCTGACCTGACCATAAGGTTTGTGTGATTGTGATGCGGATAGTGTGGATCCTGGTGCGGCAGACACAACCCGTCGTGCGTGACAGCCAGCTCTGCTTCTCCTGGCATGTTCCATAAGAAGAGCGAACCTACATGTCTAATTCTTATATTGCTGTGCAAAACATTGTCGATGAAGCTTGGGGGATATCAATGCTTGCCTAATCGGCACGCAAGCCGCACGATTTCTGTCACAGAAGGCGCGTACACAGCAGTCAGTCAGTAGAAGCTTTAGAGGCGGCATACGGTCTGTAGTGGCCAAGATGGGTACCCGCCTTAGGTCTTCCATCTTACCTGTGTACTGCGAATGCACAATGCACCACGCAGGGAGAACCTCACGCTGTCGCTCATGATGCGGTACCCCTTGCCGAACATGTCCAAGCACCGGTCCGAGACACTTCCACATGATGACGCGAAAGCCGTCGTCCAAGACCTGCTGGTCGCGTTTGACATGCACGCCTGGCAGGACGTGGTCGTGCGATCGGTTCAGCACTCAAGTAAGTGGTGGGGAGCATACCTGTTATGTGTGCGAGGGGGCGGGGCTGCCATGGGAAGCGGACCGGGTAGTAACTGAGGCGTAGGTGCACATGTGGTTGACTCATCATCAGTGGCTGTCGAAACTCAAAGGGCGTCTGACAAGCCCTTATAACGTCAAGCAACTGTGGCTGTAAAGGGAATAACACCACTGTCCTTTCAGCCGTTATATATCCAACGCTGCCCCACCCCACTGCTGTTGGTCGCTGTCATCCAACGCTGCCTCATCCCACCGGTGTAAGCCCCTTGAATAAATGTGTTTTCTTGTCGTGGCATTGTCCTATCGCATGCAACATGTATGATTGTGTGGACCTAATATGGGTTTGGATTGGGTGGATTCAATGCCTGTTTGTGAATGTTTGTGATACCCCAGTTTCATGGTGTTTATAAGTTTGCGAAGGGTGTCCATGTCTACGAGCGAATCCTGCATGATGGTACAAGGGAAACCCGTGCACATTTCCCGTTGGGTTCGCGTACTGCTGGTTAGGCCTGCTCAATAACTACAGACGTGCCAGCACGCATCGGTACCGGAGTACCGCATGATGAGCAGCAAGCAAATCGTATGCAAGTCACAGCTACACCCCTGACGCGTACTGTAAATCGCATCAGGGTATTGCATCTCATACCTTCTGCTGCAGGCAACTTCCATACCGATATCTGTCTTCGCTGAACCTTCTGGTCCGGCACCGCTGTCGAATCAAAGCTACGGAAAGGCCTCACGTCCCACCCATGTTGCCCACACACAGCGCTCCCGGTTTCTATTTTGGCTCGCATGGTAATTTGCTTTGTTTTTAGTTGATCACAGGGACCTACGAGGGCTCGAGTATTCATCTTTTCGCAAACGTTTTGTGGCAATTCAGTGATACACGCAGTTGAGAAGGATGTGCATCCCGCGATTGCGATTGAATTGCACATGTAACGAGAATACTATTCCGCATGTATATGCTATTCCGCATACCCTTTGCTCTGTCTGCCTACTGCACTTGACACACAGAGGTCTCTGGTGGCCAGCGCAAGCGTACTAACATTGCGATGGGTCTGCTTGGCTATCCACCCATCCTGTTTTTGGTAAGCTCTACCTGGCTGTGGGCAAGTGATGGGCGGCCATGCGTTGTGTGAGACCGAGAGTATTTTGCTCGTGATTCGCCGTGTCATCTACTGTTTGCCTGACTTGCAACGAGGACCGACAACGAAGTCGGCGATTCACAGTGCCTTAACATCACCCTTTTGCAAGTTGTTTTTTCTAGTGTGTGTGTGTGTGTGTGTGTTACAAGTGCCCATACGAGCCTTTTGGCCCCTCGACACAGCCCCTTTCACGCCCTCAACGGAGCATTCCTACGTTCATAGACAGAGAACAGAAAGGCACCCAACTTGCGCGGATCAGACCTGCTCATGAAGCTAATCATCATGTCTCCCCCGTCAGCATCGTCCTCGAAACTCAGACCACAAGCACTCCTCAACTCATCGTAGGCACAACATTCGAACACGTGCATGTGCCTTGTTGTTGGAGGTGCTGCAATACTTGGAGCACGCCTGCCTGCACCGCACTGACTGCCATTCTCTTTAAGAAAATGGTCGGCGACTCCCATTTCCCCGATGTCCTCGCAGGATGAGCCCACGTCGGGGCTCGATGCGTCCAGCTGTATCACCCTTGTGGCGCTCCTGAAAGGCCTGGCCAGCAGCATGGGCATGAACATCGTGGCGGTGATGCACACCCCGTCCACAGAGGCCTTCAAGGCGTTTGACCACGTGCTGATCCTCGCGGGACACGAGGGTCAAATTTTTGAGGGCACGGCCAACGAGTGTGTTGAGTACTTCAGCAAACGGTTGCCGTACAGGTGTGTACGCATTACTGCGGCTCGTGCCTAGGCAGTCTTCCTGCTGCTTGATGACCCATATGGGTCAAGCAGCAGGACATGACTCCGCATCCTGCGGCCTCAACTGTTGACCAGAGTCATCTCTTGCGCGCTTAACTGTTGTCGGATTGCTTCATTTGAATATCTTGTTATCCACCACTACTGACGAATCCGCATCCCGGAGAGTGGCTTGGGATATTGCTTTATTTCGACAGAATCCTAGTTACCCTGCGACCCGTGTTCCTTTGGCTGCCATGCTTTCTCAGGTTTTGTGCAGATATCAATATAGCCGACGCAGTGCTACAGCTTGCTACAGCTCCTGACGAGGTCCCTCAGGGCCTCCTGGAGGACACAGTAACCAAAGAGCCCCTTGAAGTGACAACCTCGCTGCTGTCAAGAGAAGGGGATGGAGCATCAGGGAGCAGTGGAGACGACAGACATGAATTCGCACGACAGCGGCTGAAACCGGTCCTCAGACCACGCTTGTTATCTTATATTTGGTCCTACTATGGAAGAAGACGGTACGGCAGGTACGGCTGCGTCGGAGTTCACGGATCTAAACGCTCCGCATATCTAACGCAATCGTGGTGTCCCCTGTCGTACATTACGTGCGCTTCAATCTGCAGACCTCCTCATGGTATCGTAATGAACGGCCAACTGCTTGTGAATTCAGTGGTGAGACGACGTGTTGTATACATGTATCATGCCAGTCCACCTGAGTTGCCCCTTGTTCGTATGATCCCCACAAAGGGTATGGTTCAGTGCATTCGGCCACACCCACCCACAACAAAACCCTTACCGGTGCAGGCATTCACGGTGACCAAGTGGCAGGCTAAGAGGCTGCACTCATTGTTGGTACGAGAGTCTAACGGCTTGAATACTTGCTGAAGTATGAGTGTTGTACGCAAGGCAGTATAAGAGGAGGTTACTACTTCATCTACTTTGGTATTGCGTGCTGTTAGCTTCGTTTGGCATTGTGAGCTCACATGCAATGATGTGCACACATGCATTGGCAGGAGACCGTCCTTGGCATCCAAAGTACGGAGCGTATTGCCAACAACCCCGTTTCCAACAACAGCCTCCCATCCCAGTGAGTTGTGCGGTCACATTATCCGTTTGCTAGGATCCTTTCACTGTCTAGTGTGAGTTGGTCATTCATGGCTGAGCCCTGGCCCTCGGTATGACCGCCTTTTCAGGGAAACCGACAACATTTCTGAAGCTGCGACTGTTTGTCGTTGGATTACCCTTAAGACCTTCACCCTGAAGCCCAGTAATGTGGGAACCCAATTGTTCCTTCAAGGGGGAAAACGTTAGTGATAACCAACGATAAGCGCACGCTTGTGTATGTGTTACCTCAATTGGCGTAGGGCTAAGAGGACGGGGGGAAGGTCACCTGGATGGGTGGTGCCTCATTGTCAGATTGGGCTGAGCGAGGTGGAGGTTTTCGTCGGGAACGACTCAATGTTGAAATGGGACTGCACCTCAGCTGCTTGCTTGTTAAAAGTTGGAGGATAAGTTGCCCGCCTCTACATCTGCACATCTTGTACAAGAGGGCACTTCTGTTGAACCTTCCCTCCACACCCATCCTGCAGATGAGCAAACAGGAAGCATACCCGCCAACGGGATTCTTCGATCGAGATTCGGAGGACTGGTATGGTTACCTTGGGCCCGTTGGTGTGATGCCGTACGTGGGGGCAGCAGCCGTGCAACCTGCCTGTGCAGAGCATTCGCATGTACTGCCCATGTACTGCCCGTGTACTGCTGATGGCCGTGTACCACCGGGGCGGACATCTAGAAAGGAGGATCCGAACGAAGCGGAGTGAAAGCCTGCAATGCCCAACATCTGCTGGTGTAACTACCTCCACCTGATGATTCTGCCCATGGGCGGACCAACCATGACTTCTAAGCGTTTGAGCGTGAATGGCTGAGGACGGTGCGTGTTTCAATGCAGGGAGGTGCACCTCATTTGGCACATCTGGCGTAGGCGCTTCATCTCCGGCCTCTGCAAGTGGCTGGTCGCGCTGATGGACCTTGGCCTTGTGATCGCGGCTGCGTTCATGATTGGAACATTGCAAGTAAGGGCACCAACGAATCTCACCTGTATGTCCGCCTTCGTGTGGCGGTAGTCTGTTTATAAGCACTGACGTCATCCTTGAACCATACATATTCTGGTGTATCTACACTTGGTTGAGTTGCAATTATGCAAATGCCATCCTGGCGCGCCATCTCGACCGCCTGATAGGTCCCTGCAGGCCCTTACTCATGTACGAGTGTATGGTTCCCAGCCAACTGTATTCTTCAACGCCAACGAACGTCGATGCGTGCTTGTACGTGCTGACCGGCAGGGCTCTGGCTGGGCGGTTCCCGAGATTCCAGGCCGTGCACCAATGGCATACGTGGTACTGGCAGCGCTGGCCTCGTTTGCCCACCTCCGGACCTTTTCCGACATTCATCACATCCAGGTAAGATTTGAGTTCCTTACGTGTGAAGGCACTGTATTGTGCCGTCCATTTGGGATACACCAACATGCCTGTCCGCCTCACCATCAGGAGCATGAGCGGCTGTGCGGCGTCTCCGTCACCTCCCAGTTCCTCTCTGGGGTGATCTTCGACCTCCCCTGGGTGGCCGTCTCCTCGGCGGCCTTTGTCCTGGTCTACACCGCCCTGGTGGTGCCCCGCGCCTCTCTCTGGTCCTACTATTGGGTGGGCCTAGCAGTGTGCTGGTGGAGCTCGGGGCTGGCGTACCTGGTGTCAGTGCTGCCGCTCATACCGCCACAGGTGGGGCTTGTGGTGGGCATAAAAAACGGAGCGTGTCCATTAAGGAATTTTCCGACTGGCATTCAGTGCCCCACATCACACCTCTGTGTTAACCTCCCACCCTCCTGCCACACAGGCAGAGAACATCGTCACCGTGGTTTTGGTGCTGGTGCTCGGAGCTTTCGTGCAGGGGCTGTCGCCATCCATCCGGTCGGCCCGCGGAACGGCACTGAAGTGGATTCTGCGGCTCAGCTACAACCGATGGGCCATGGAGGCGATCGCGGTCAAGGTACGTGGGGGCAGATGCGTGGCCCTACCAACGGAGGGAGGGCTTCAACGCCCCTGAGCGATCCTGAGCGGCTCTAAACCGCCCACTAATCCGTTAATCGGAGTCTGAACGTTTAGAGGCCGGTTTAGACAGAAACTCGGATTAGTGGAATGCCGTTTAGAGCCGTTTAGGGCGGTAACTGGTTCACCAAAATTAAATTGAATTGAATTAAATTGTTACATTGGGCGTACACACCAACGTGTAGTTAAGGAATGGGTGCGCTTTGGGCTGCGGGCAGGACCCATACCGCCACCCCCATGCGCTTCCACAGCCTGGCACATGGGGAATTTCTCCTCTACCGCCACGGGCACTATCGCAGCTCCTTCGCCGCACTATCGCTGCGGAACACGACCTGTTCATTGCAACCTGCCGGAGACAGGCTCTCCTGCCTCAACCACAAATCAACCAACCGTGCAACACCCCGCACGGTGCCAGTGGTGGGATTCGAACCCGCATCCTTCCGTCAACATGGGCGGTGCTTTACCAGTTAAGCTACACTGGCGGTTCACCAAAATCATCTATGGATTAAGCTTGGTCTAACGATACGAGATACGTACGGGATCTGAACATTGTTTCGGCACGGTTTTGCTCGGCTCTGTTTCAGTATACGGAGCCATAGAATCTCTGACGTAGGACCATGCTAATGTGCAGCATTGCGGTCCACGGTGACCAAGGACGCAAGCGTTCACTATGTACGGTGGTTTGCCAGCTTCGTTCCGACTTCTGGCTGCGCCAACGTATCCTCCGACTATTTAGCGGGCAAATATTGCTTGTTTGATTGTTGCCTTGCCGTCTGTCATGCCCATTTTCACATCCGCCTACAGGAATGCAAGGAGAATATGGAAACATTGTGGAATGTCATCCTGCAAGTATATAAGAAATACGGCATATGCGACATGGACCAGCGGTCGTTACAAGAAATTTCTACAGTGGCCGTCCTTTCACGGACGTCTGTCAATACTTGTGATGACTACTATAGGGACGCATTGTGGAACATTGGCTGTATAGGTCTGGCGTTTCGCGTTGCTGCATTCTGTGTGCTCTGGCTCCGAACCCACAAGCTATGGCTCAAGGTGCGTCTGAGGGATAGGGGAAGGACATAATGCCCGCTTTGTGCCATGCTCGTAAAACGGCGTGCGTGCGGATTTCAGTGTGGGGGAAGGTGCGCTCCCTGATCTCTTGAGCCGTGTCATGTGCCCCAACCACATCACAGGTGATCAGCCAGCGGGCAATGGCCGCCGCGAGCCGCATGGTGTCGTCCGCATTCACACGCGCAAATGACAAATACTATTCCGCCAGCCATTTGGCACATTTGCCTCGTTTGCTGACGGTCGCCATATGCTATAATTCCTGGTTGTCTCGGCTCATCAGCTGGTTGCAAGAGTTCTGTAGCACAATGGGATCTAAGCTGCTTGCAATTGCAGACTCCAGATGGATGCTGCACGAGCAGAGGTTTGTGAGGTTCAGATGCAATGAATGTTGGATTGGTGTGCCCGTGCTAGTGCTGCCACCTTTCAATACGGACTGCTAGCACTGGCTAATGTACCATGCATTGTGCATCTGCGCGTGCGCCATCTCTTGTCGTCTCTCTTTTGGTCCTAGGAATTCTACGTTTTTCTTTTGGCTGCGTTAAGGCTGCCCACTCACATCGCCCGTACCTACCTTGCACACAGGTCACGCAGGGTTGCACGATGTGCACTGAATCAGCAGCAACGAGGGTTGCCCCTACATCGGAATGAGCACGAACCAGAAACGCGCACGAAGCCAGAAGAAGTGAGTTCAGTACTACCACTAGTTGTTACATGCAGCGCCTCCAGTGTGTACAGGAACTGAGACTGAAGAGCCATCTTCGCTACTTGCCTGACGACCCTGAGTTACTCAATTACGCGCGATTACTATGCGAGCAGCATTGTGGTTCATGTATGTCTGCTACAGATGCACAGGACTGAGTGGATGAAGTGAAAGCCCTTTTTCCTTTCGCCCGTTCTGCGTGTCTTTGTTTTTGGGCGGAGCCCCCGCCGCGAAGCGGCATTTGGGGGGGGCGGAGCCCCCTGGGAATCCGCCCCAGAGCGGCGGAGTGGTACCCGCGTGTACGCCTTGCCGCCCACGCAAAAACGCCCGCTCCTGCTAACGGACACATCAACTGCCTTCATCTCCTTCTTCTCTATTACCCCAAACGCTTATGATTACCGCCCCCGCTCCTTTTTTAGACGGACTGAGGGACGCGTGCCCCAATCGGATGTCTCTGTCCGTCCGTCCGTCCGTCCGTCCGTCCGTCCGTCCGTCCGTCCGTCCGTCCGTCCGTCCGTCCGTCCGTACCAAACTCCATCCCAGGCTCAACCAAATAGTGCAATCTCATAATAATAGTATTCCTTATATGTGTGTAGAATTCCATAGCCGTTGGTTGGCATTTAGCGATGGTCAACGCGTCCATTGGCTGGTCAGCGTTGGAAAGCTGCCCCACCCAAACAACACGAACTGCGCCGGGAAAAAAGCCACGATCATACCGTGAGATATGCACATACAGCTGCTATGCGCCCGGTCTCTGACTTGCTTGCTGGCGCTCACAATTCTCGTTCATGTCAACTCATGGACCCGGCACGGTTCCGACTAAACCCGCACAAGCCAAGCGGGCCTTCTCTAACGAACGCTGGTGCCCGCTTGCGGACAAGCACTGGGGCTCATGACGCGTTGACGCGTTCGGGCGTGTGTGACCGTAGAGGCGGGCTCCCTCTTTATCTGCAGATTTCGCTTTTTTGACACGGTTGTGGCTCTCTTTCCCGCTCCCCTACCCCGTAATAAGGCGATTGTGTGCGGGTGCGGGTCTATACCGGTTGCCCCTGCCCATGCATCCGCTACGGTGCACATACACGCTCCAACCCTTCATGACCTAAATCCCCGATACGGGATCACGGGGCTCCGCCCTTTTCCAAGCTTCAGGGAAGCTTTTCCCCCTACTTGTCACATTAAACTTCCTTCTTGATTGCAATCACGGCATGTTTAACCCCTTTCCGTTTTTATTTGGAAAGCCTTATCGTAGCATGTCCATAATGTTGTTATCGTGATAGATGAACAATGACACTCTTTCTTGCATGATCTTGCCATTTACACAATAGTTCCCCAATGATTACTGTACCTTGCGTGCAGTTGCTGCAAGACCTCCTCTCACAAGCATGCGTGAGCGGCTGCACCTCCGTTGTTGCCGAGCTGGTGCTCGCCGGAGCGGACGTGAACTCGGGTGGCAGCAGCAGCCTGGTGGGTGCACAGTGTGGTCATGTGTTGTACACACGGTGTGCAAGTATTTGCAGGTAGCAATTTAGCAGCGTGGCTGTTCAGGCCTTTCAGCTAGTTTGCTGTATGGTATGCTTATGGCATGCTTTGGTATCTGGAAATGCGCGTCTACGCACTCACACCTTCACGCCTCTTCCCTTCAATACAGCCCCTAGCACTTGCGGTGCTAAAAGGGCATCGCCCCTTGGTCCGCTTCCTTATCGAGGACTGTGGCGCGGATCTAACTGCAAAGACTAAAGTACGTGCACAGTAGGACACTGCATGTCAAAGTCACGTCTTTGGTACGTGTGATTGTGCGTGTTGCATCTTTGGTAAACCGTACCGCTGTGCTCACTCACTCACTCCTGCGTGCGGCTGACAGCGGCAAGGCTCTTTAATCTGCCGTACAGTCCGGCCGGACGGCCCTCCACCTGGCATGCGAAAAGGGCGATAACGAGGCGGTGGATCTGCTGCTGGAGTATGGGGCAAACATACAGGTCCCCGACAAGGTAAGTAAATGTCAAGTGCATGGGCAGGTTGCAAGCGGCTGTGTCGGCTTCCTGCTGCATGCTGGACCGCCGTGAACAGTGATACTGTGCCCGCAGGAAGGTGAGTGATGGACGCGTGCGCGGCTACAAACTGGTTCGACGTTGGTGCTACAAACGTGCGCCAGTGGCACGTGCCGGGCACGAGCGAGCCACTGATCCGTGCTGACATCCGACAGTCGAAATCCGCCTTCTACGTTCTACGCATTGTTATGGACTCCACTGATGCCGCACCATAGTATTTGATTGTTGACCCAGCGATGTACATAGCCATCGGTCCCTGATCGTAGGCAACCTGCCAATTCACCTGGCAGCTAGCTGTGGGGAAAGAGTAATCGTGGAGCATCTTTTGGAAGAGAATCCAGCACACGCACACGCCATTACAACGGTGCGGTTTCGTCCTTCCCTGTTCAGATGTTGCTATCCATCTTGAACTGGTATTCTTTTCTCAGGAAAGAATACCAGTAACGGACCTCATGCACCCCAGCCACAGGGTGCAACTACCTCTGCAAGCATGGCATTAAAAAGTGGATAAGAAAGTGGATAGAACGGCACGTAGTGGGCTGGGCGGGAAATGCAGCTGAAAATAGCGACACCAGACCAGTTTGTGGCACAAAATATTGGGCGACCATTGCACTAGTTTGCATGCTATGGACGCCGTTTGTCAACCGCCAAGGCTACACTCGCCCTTGCGCGGAGAATAGTTTATGACTACGTAGTGTATACAGGGCGGCTGTAATCCTCTGAACAGGGCCCGGGGTGGTTATCGGAGGATGACGGGGCTCCAGAGGTGCCCTCCCGCCCCTACTCTCCCCCCGCCAAAGCCACTGCTGACAGCCCCTGGCGTGCATGCACGGGACGTGTGTTTTGTTTGCGGGGGGTGTTGGGGTTGGGAGGGAGATCGCAACAGATGTCCGGCCAGTTGACAGACAGCCAGCAGCGTACGACAGCATGTGTACAGCGGCGTACTACCGCATCAAACAACTGCCGACTTACTTGCTCCACCCACATGTATGCGCACTGCAACCGCCCCTGGTCATCAACCACCAACCAACGACCAACGCATCCCCCGGGCTGTCTGTGTCGTCCATGACCGCAGAACGGCTGGACGCCACTTCACATTGCTGCTCAGAACGGACACGGGGAGGCCGTTGCGGCGCTGCTGCAGGCGGGCGCCAACAAGGAGGCGGCAACCCAGGTAAGCCCGGGCGGCGACAGCGAGCGGCGGTCGTGTTGTCAATTGGGACGAGGTTCCGGCTGTCTGACATCAGGGGCTCGGGGCTGCAGCGCTCTTGGTCGCCTTGGCGGGCCGTTCCTGATTATGGGTGGGTGGATGGGTATGCCGTACGGTCTGTTAGGCATGCCATGTACGAAACGGACCATCCAGGTACATTGGTGCTTGGGGGGTTGACTTGTTGGGGGCGGGCCGGGAGTCTATCCTATAGATGTATGGCTGTAAACAGGGGTGTCGGCGGCGGAGGGATTAGAGTTGGCTGGCATGAACTGGGGTCGTGGCTTCAAGTGTAGGGTAAGGGGGGAGGGAAGGCTGTATGCTCTTGTACATTGTTTAAGATTCGGGGAGCGTGGAAGTGGGTTTCGAAAAATGGCGAGAGGGGCTCCTGTTGCGAAGGCATGCATAGAGGTACCCTCCCGCCCCTAGTTGTCAATAGGTGCCGGCTGTCTGACATCAGGGGCTCGGGGCTGCAGCGCTCTTGGTCGCCATGGCGGGCCGTTCCTGATTATGGTTGGGTGGATGGGTATGCCGTACGGTCTGTTAGGCATGCCATGTACGAAACGGACCATCCAGGTACATTGGTGCTGGGGGGTGACTTGTTGGGGGCGGGCCGGGATTCAATACTATAGATGTATGGCTGTAAACAGGGTTGTCGGCGGCGGAGGAATTAGACTTGGCTTGCTTGGACTGGGTTTGCGGCTTCAAGTATCGGGTATGTATTGGGGGGCGGTCCGATACGCGAAAGAGGGCGGGCCAGGGATTTTCCCTTATCTACTGAATGAGCTCGTTAGGTGAAGTGGGGAGGGGAGGCTGCTTGCTTTTGTACATTGGTTTATGGGGAGGGGGGAGGGGAGTGGATAACGGACAATGACGGAAGCGACTGTAGGCAGGCAGGCAGGCAGGCAGTCGCGGAGGTTCCCTCCTGCCCCTACCTGTTAACTGACAGCCAGCAGCGTACGACAGCATGTGTACAGCGGCGTACTACTGCATCAAACCACTGCCGACTTACGTGCTCCAC
This sequence comes from Gonium pectorale, assembly GCA_001584585.1. NCBI lineage: Eukaryota > Viridiplantae > Chlorophyta > Chlorophyceae > Chlamydomonadales > Volvocaceae > Gonium > Gonium pectorale. The sequence goes on from LSYV01000049.1 coordinate 280,435, forward strand.
CCACATGTATGCGCACTGCAACCGCCCCTGGTCATCAACCACCAACCAACGACCAACGCATCTCCCGGGCTGTCCGTGTCGTCCATGACGACCGCAGAATGGCTGGACGCCACTTCACATTGCTGCTCAGAACGGACACGGGGAGGCCGTTGCGGCGCTGCTGCAGGCGGGCGCCAACAAGGAGGCGGCAACCCAGGTAAGCCCGGGCGGCGAGAGCGAGCGGCGGTCGTATTGTAAATTGGAACGAGGTGCCGGCTGTCTGACATCAGGGGCTCGGGGCTGCAGCGCTCTTGGTCGCCATGGCGGGCCGTTCCTGATTATGGGTGGGTGGATGGGTATGCCGTACGGTCTGTTAGGCATGCCATGTACGAAACGGACCATCCAGGCGTCCATGCGCTACCCACTCCACTGCCCCCGGTTTCTCACACTGGTTTGTTGGGGCTCTGCGCCATATTTAGAAATATGCGAGGACATTGGTGCTTGTTGGGGGCGGGCCGGGATTCAATGCTGTAGATGTATGGCTGTAAACAGAGGTGTCAGCAGCGGAGGACTGAGGTCGCAGTGTCAAGTATCGAGTATTGGGGGGGGTCTGAAAGCGAAGTAGAGCGGACCGGGGATCTTTATGTAACACTTAACGCCCTGGTACGGTGAAGCAGGAGGGGAGGCTGTTTGCTGTTGCACATTGGTTCATGAGGCGGGGGGCGGAGCGTGGTTTATGGAGATTAGCGAGAAGGGCTCTTGGAGGTGCCCTCCCGCCCGTTCCGCCCCTACCCGGCCAACCCCCCCGTCAACGCCATTGCTAACAGCCCCCGCTCTTTCATGAACGCAGGACGGCGCGACGCCTCTGTACAGTGCTGCTCAGTACGGATGCATGGATGTCGTACGGGCGCTGCTGCAGGCGGGAGCCAACAAGGAGGTGACAGAGAAGGTGCGCCCGGGCGGCATTAGGGACGATTTGCCGGTTGCCTGGCAGAAGGGATCGGGGCTGCAGCGCTTTTGGTCGCCTTGGCGGGCCGTTCCTGATTACGGGTGTGTGGATGGGTGTGCCGTACGGTCTGGTAGGCATGCCATGTACGACACTGACCATCCAGGCGTCCATACTGTGCCAGTAAGCCGGCCCCTCCACCAGCCCCCGCATCCCTTCCTGGTACGTTGAGGCTCTGTGCCATGTGTATACGTGCACATTGGTGCTGGGGGATGACGTGTTGGGGTCGGGCTGGGATTTGATGCTATAAATGTATGGCTGTAAACAGAGAGGGGCTATCGGCAGGCAGGCAGGTGCCGTCCCGCCCGTTCCACCCCCACCCCCCGCCAAAGCCACTGCTGACAGCCCCCGCACGGGACGTGTGTTTTGTTTGCGGGGGGTGTTGGGGTTGGGAGGGAGATCGCCACAAATGTCCCGCCTGTTGACTGACAGCCAGCAGCGTACGACAGCATGTGTACAGCGGCGTACTACCGCATCAAACAACTGCCGAGTTACTACGATCACTGCAACCGCCCCTGGTCATCAACCACCAACCAACGACCAACGCATCCCCCGG
>LSYV01000049.1:443138-462448 GCA_001584585.1 Gonium pectorale
GCTCCACTGTAATAGTCCACCCTGTCAGTCCACCGTGTCGCCTTGTTACCATGTCGGCCAACCGTGTCGCCCCACAAGGTCGGCCTACCGGGTCGGCGCACCGTGTTGGCCCACTGTGTCGGCCCACCATGTCGCCCCACCAAGTCGCCCCACCGGGTCGCCCCACCGGGTCGGCCCACTGTGTCGCCGCACCATATCGGCCCACCATGTCACCCCAACGGGTCGACCAACCGGGTCGGCCCACTGTGTTGCCCCACCATGTCGGCCCACCGTGTCGGCCCACTGTGTTGGCGCAACGTGTTGGCCCACTGTGTCGGCCCATCGGGTCGGCCCACTGTGTCGCCCCACCAGGTCGGCCCACCGGGTCGGCCCACTGGGTTGGCCCATAGTGTCGCCCCGCCCACCGGGTTAGCCCGCCGGGTTGGCTCACCATGTGGGCCGGCCGTGTCAGCCCGAACGCATCGACCCACCGTGTCTCGTCCCACCGTGTCGCCCCGCTGTGTTAGCCCACCCAGTCAGCCACCGTGTCGCCCCACCGGGTCGGCGAACTGTGTCGGCCCACTAACCTATCGTGCCGCACTGGGCCCGCTGCATGCAGCGGACCTGTGTGGCTATCCTCGGTGCAGTGCAGCTGGAATGAGAAGGCACTCACCGACTGCTCTCTCGCCTGGTCTGGCGTCTCGACTGCGGGCGCCCATACGGCGGATGCGGGTGTTCGGTGTCTCAATGGTGAGTTTGTTCCGAGCACCACGAGAGATATGACGCGCTTTTCGTCCGAAGCAACACCGGCCTGCCAGCGCATTAATGCAGCCCCTCCCCCCATTCCGCCTATGCTGCCATTCCGGCTCACAGCCACCAATGGTCCTCGGGTGCCCTCGGATGGAGAGCTCCGTCTTGTCGGCAGAAATGCATCTGCAGGGGCAGGGACGCTCGAGGTGCGACCGTGGGCACTTATATGTTCTGACACTGTGCAGTTTGTTAGCACCGAATGATCCTGCCTGCTCCATCCAACTGTCGCACCCAATGTAAAAATATGGCACCAGCTGTACCATACCAGCCACCGCTGCATGCGGACCTGCCCTGTCAATACAGGTCTGGTACCAAGGGGCTTGGGGCGCCATCCATTCAGACGGGCGTTGGATTTGGACGAACGCAGTAGTAGCGTGCAGGTGCTTAATGGGATGGAGCTTGGGGCACATGACTTGATGGCGCACGTCACGGGAAACACCCACTTGCGTCCGGTTGCTCACCACCAATCGCTCGCTTCGCCTCCTGCCCGCCATGCGCTGCGCTGTGCTGTCCTGTGCACTGGATTGGCTGGATTGCCCACGCGCATGTTTGCACCCCCCCGCATCGCGATGGAATTTGGATTAGTGGAATTCGACCTCCTCCTTCATGGCTCGTTCGGTGCATGCAGGCAGTTAGGCTGGTCGACTGGCAGCGCCGTGTCGCTGGGCTTCCTCGGAGGCGGCAGCCAGTAAGGGCGGTCGGCGGATGGCGATAGGTTGACGCATTACCTGTTGGTCGTCTTCTGCCAGGGTTGTTGGGTATGCAGAATATGTACACGTGTACATGTATACCGTACGGAATTGGGCCGTGGGTCGCTACTCGTGGGTGGGTGTATATATGCCGTCGCGGACCTGAACGTCGGGCCCAGCATTTCACATGATGAAGTGGCAATGGGGCTGTCATCGCAGGTCGCAAGTCGTGTGGATGAGCGGCGTGTCTTGCTCCGGGGCTGAGAAGAGGCTCGTGGACTGCGCTGGCGGCACCCTGTACGCCAGGACCTGGGCCAGCCGCCTGTACGACACGGGCGTCACATGCAGCAACGGTCAGTCGCTCCCGAGGCTGCCCAGCTTTTTACGTTGCTGCGGCCTTCAGTGGGAGGCAGGGCTTGTTGTTGGGAGCTTCACACCTGGGATTTTGCAGCGGCGGAGATCTAAGAACATATACTGGTTGTGCCATACACAACCCTAAAAATGCACATGCAATGCAATGCGTGCGGCGCCCGTGCGAGCCGCTGACCGCACCCCCTCTGTAGCTGGCGACACGAAAGCCAGCGGATGATTGCGGTTGTACGGCCGCACCCATTGACAGGACGCCAGTTGCATTGCTACCGCAGAGACGAACAAGGACGGGGACATAAGGCTCGTGGGCCCAAGGGCCCCCATGGGTTCAGGAGCTGTGGAGGTAGGTGCGGCACTTACCTACCCACCCGCCCGACAGTCACTTCCTAGCAAGAGATTCTCTCTGTTTTTGGATTCGCCCGCCTGTCAGCATGAGCGCAGTGCGCCTGGGCTTACCTGTGTAGAGTGTACATGCGATGCATGCACCTAAGTTAGTTCACCTGTGTGGGGCGTTGCTTGACGGCATGGCTACTGACCTGATGAGGCGATCATGCTGCAGTTCTGGATCTCTGGTGTGTGGGCTTCAATACATGTCGACGTGGTGAACTACGGGCAAGGCCTGCCAGGTGCTGCTCGAGCGGCATGCAGGTAAGCGGATGACGCGTTTTCGGCAACCCGTAGCCCCGGCCATACTTACTAGATAGCCAGGGCCAGGGCTCTTCAGGGGATCCAAAGGGCCGGATCCAAGGGTTCTACATGCAGTGCCGATCTTGCGAGGACAGGTCCTGCCCGTAGATGCGCAACCTATCCCGTGTGTTAATGCCGCCCTCGCATCAATCGATGAGATCAGCATGAGTAATTAAGGCGAAGGTTGGCGAACCAGGGACCTCAACCCCTTCTAATCTCTTGACCTTCACCTGTATTGGCTTAAACTTTGCACGCAGGCAGCTTGGTTGGAGCAGCGGCGATTTCATTCTGGGTACAGCCGTGAACGGAAGCACGTGAGTGTTAATGCAGCCCTTAGCACGAAGCTTGGCTTTGGTTTCATCGTTGTTCCGCCTAACGCAGCTGCCCTTCCTCCTCTTGGTCTCCCTGCTCACACGGACTGAAGCTTACCTGTGGGCGTTCACGCCGGTAACAACCCACCGCAGGTCGCTGGTCACCTTTGACCTCCGTCTGGGCTGCAGGACAGGGCTGTGGAACTCGTCCTCCGTACGCCTGTTGGACTGCCTGACAGAGCCCATCCAGGGCTACGCCAACTGGGGCGATGGACATGCGTCGGACTTTGGCGTCACCTGCTTCAACGGTCAGTCGGACATAGCACCGTGCTGGTGCAGCGCCAGTGTTTGCCCAAGCCAATTTGTGTCCGCTGCAAAAGCTGCAAATGAAGCAAGTAGCGACTCCATTTGTCGTACGGTTAATGTACGGAATAGCCGGTCATTCCCGCTCGAGCCGAAGTTGAATGTTACGAGCGTTTGAATGCGGGGGGCTTGTGGGCCTTGTCTGCCACCTAGACAGTTTGCGGTGCGTCCGCATATATTAGGCTGCTTGGCAGCAACCGACCACACCGACTTTACCCATTATGACTTCTGTTCGTCAAGCCGATAGATGTATCATAACTGCACGCACATCAACTCTGCTCGCTGCTGGCCTGGCAACCTCTTGTTCCCATCCATCCAATCATTCGCAGAGACCGGTGTGCGCCAGGGCACCATCCGTCTGGTGCCGGGACCAGAATCCGGCCTGCAGGGTGCTGGCAATCTGCAGGTACGGTTTATGTACACGCCTGCGGTACGACATGCATACGGAATGCGTACGGCATTCTTACACGCTTAACCCCTGTTCTGCGGCACCGCAGCTGTGTCGTGCATCTGATCCCATGCCAGAAGCCCCTACCACACAATTAACAATAAAACCGACCCTCCGCCGCCACGCCACACGCACGTTCCGCGCAGCTCTGGTACAACGGAATGTGGGGATATCTCCAGATCAGAAACTGGAACTGGGCGGGCGCCCTGGCAGCCTGCCGCGAGCTTGGCTACAACAGCGGAACGCCGCTGACGGGCGCAGTCATGGGCGCCGCAACCGGTAGGTGGGGCATCGGACGATCTTGGCATGGGCAGCTACCGACTGCTGCTATTTAGCAGCCCATTTCCGGTTCTGTCCTTGCTTGTCATTTTTGCCAGCTGCCTGCATGCGCACACGCACACAGGCCCCACGTGGTACGGCTACGTGGCGTGCACGGGAACGGAGACCAAGCTGTGGGACTGCATCGTGGCCTCTCTGGAGAACAACGCATGGGACATGAGGCTGATCTTGGACCCCACCGATCACACATACGACACTGGCGTGGCATGCTACAACGGTGAGTCCCCACACGCGCCATTTACGCGCATTCAACGTGAATCGTGAGGACAGCCTTAGCAGTCAGACATTTGCAATGGCTCGCTCGCGCCAACCTCGGCGGGCCCGATCTTACCCTTTCCTTCCCACACCCCTGCCTGCTGCAGATACGTTGCCGCCCAGCGGCACGCTTCGGCTGGCGCGGGGGCAGCGGCCCAACGAGGGTCATGTGAGTGGGGTTGCGTGCGTCGAGCCGCACGTGCGTGGCGCAGCCAGCGGGTGTGTCCCACGCAATGTCATTTTGTCTTTTGCGTACATACATGGCTGCTCCATGCACAACCATGGCCGCCTGGCGACGTACGTACGGCAGTGGGGTAGATAGGGTAGATGGACGCCCTGCCCGGCCCCTCCTGCCTTCTCCTTGTATCCGGTACCAGTGCGGTAACGCTTGGTGTGCATTCGTTGTACGAGTAATCGCACCTGCACATCTCTTTATCGTTCCGCACTTTGCTCCACAGAAACTCATAATACATACTAACGATCTATGTAAGTCAGTTAGTTGGTCCTGCTGTCCCTGCCTGGCCCTGCCTTGACGGTCCCTCGCACCCACCTGCTGCTGTGCGGCCGGGCGCAGCTTGAAATCTTCTTGGACACCTGGACGGTGCTGGCCGTGAGCCCGTTCGAGCCGGCAGCCCGACACTACTTCACGCAGCGCGACGCCTTAGTCGCGTGCAGGTACGTGTGTATGCAGCCTTCCCTTCATGCCGCCTTACTTGATGGGCAGGCCGACGCATCGCCGCCGCGTATGTCCGCAGGATGTTTGTCCTTGCGTCGCTTCACTTACAACCGCCACGCATCGCTGCGCATGTCTGCAGTTGCGCGTATGCTATGTTTGACTCTGCGTCGCTTGGCTTACTGACCACCCCCAGCATACAATGGATTCGTCAACACATGCACACATGCACACATCGTTATGCCCATGACTAGCTACGAGCTTGGTATGTAAGCACCTATCCACTTCACTCGTGTTGAATGAATGGGCGGGCTTGACCTATCACGCAGGCAGCTGGGATATCCCACGGGGCGCTTCATTACACGACTGCCCCTGATCGGCCTGGGGCCACCGCTGTGGATGCCGAAGGCAAGCGTGTGGACCCCGGCCAGCAACTGGGTTGCAGGCTTCGGCTGCACCGGCAACGAGACATCGCTCATGGAGTGCGGCAACGTCGCCACACAGAACCCCCGCTCTCGCCTGCGGACGCCGCCCGACCCGAGATATGCGCCCATCACCGTTCGTTGTTTCAACACGACCGAAGGTGAACAAGCGGTCACATGCGTGCCCAACGGACCCGCATCGCAGGGTCCGTTGGACCCTTTCGTCACTTTCAGCAGTCCGTCACGCACACGTATCTACGCATCTACGTGATCTGTTGGCATGTGTGGTGTAGGCGAGCCAAACGCTGTGTGCTCCGTACGATCGACGATGCACCGGCGACGCTGCATCCTATATGTATCCTGGAAACAAGCGTTGTTCGGCCCGGGTCCCTTTATGCGCCTCCCCCCCCCGATTGTTACCCGCAGCCCCCGATGGCTCCATTCGTCTGATGGGCGGCAGCACGCGGGCCAGCGGAAGGGTCGAGGTCATGCAGAATGGGCAGTGGGGCGGCTTCTGCCAGGACAGGTAACAAAGAGCTAAATGGATGATGGCTGCCGGCAAGCACGAGCGGGACGGCTGCCACAATGAATTGCCTCGCTGGAATGACGACACAAAGTAGCGGACTGGTCTCGTGCCTAGAGGTGCCTGCTTCCATGGAGCGCCAGTACGTAGCGATCGGTGCGTGGGAACCCCTGTCGCACAGCCGACTGACTGACTCACTGCTGATTCACTTTAGAACCACCGGCCGAACCTCCCATTGAAGATCAAACGCGAAATCTCCATTCATCCGCGCCCGCAGGTTTTCGTGGCGATCTGCTCGCGTTGTCTGCCGCGAACTTGGGTACACCACGGGAAAGCCGGTGTACGGTCTCACGTACGGAATGCCAGGTGTGTGAGCGAGGCAGGCAAACCCGGCGTTGGAGTCACGCGCGCGGCGAGCTACGCGCACTGCGAGCGGACGGGCGGCGGGTTGGGGCATGGGTGGCGCATCCAACCGTGTGTGTTGGGAAGGAAGACGCATACGGCGAGCGAAAGCGCACAAGTGATGATGGCGTCGTTGTAGGACTCAGCTCCAGAGACTCCTGTTTGTGTGTGCGTGCAGGCGCACCGTCTACCTACGAACTATCTAGTGGGCAGTATGTATGCGCGTGTCGCAGGGTAGTCCACGTCCACCGAGAAATTCCGGCCAGATGCTGCATGATTGTGAACCCGTATCCGATGAGGATCAGTGCACTTTGTCCTGAACATGCTGACTGGCCGCCTCTCTAATACACCCCGACGCTTCCCTTGACGACGAGCAGAGACGGGCATCATCTGGTATGCACGCCCGGCGTGTGTGGGCAACGAGAGCAGCGTCCTGAACTGCCCACGTGACTGGGTGACCGGCGACACGTGCAACCGAGACCAGGAAACGGGCGTTGCTGTTGCCGGCGTGGCATGCACACGAGGTAAAGCAGCAGAGCACTGACTTGTGACGATGTGGATTCCGTGCATGTGTGGTTAGGGCATTGATTGTTTTATGTCTTCCTGCATGCAGACGCTGAACCCACGCAAGGTTCGCTTCGGCTAGTGGGCGGACCGGTGGCTTGGATCGGCCGGCTTGAGGTAGGAATGGTGATATTGCACGGTTTGCGTTGAAATTGGCTGCGGACAGACCATTCGACCCGCCGGCGTATGCGTACGTTCGGACGGACACAGCAAGTGATCGTCATAACAGATGTAATATTGCAATTTCACGCGACCGCCACCCATCTACACTCAGGGCGGTGCAATCCATAGCGGGCGTTTGCATGCAACAAGTTCATTCTGCGGTATGCATCCGTTTGTAGGTTTCCGGCGTTGTTTGTTTCGTGCATGCATGCGGACCCGCACACGTGACGACCGTCGTGAGGCAGTGCGGCGCGTTGCGGCCAAGCAGCATGCAATGTGTCTATCTCACGATCACTCATCTTCTTCGTTGATTGATTCCCTGCAGATCTTTTACGAAGGGGCCTGGGGCACTATCTGCCGAAGCTCACAAGCCAACCTGCGGGTGCCCTTCGGCATCAAGCAGGCTCGGGTCGCATGCCGGCAGCTAGGCTACCGGGGCGGCAGGTGCGGTGGAATACCCCGCGCCTTACGCTGATGACTTTTTGAAGTGTCGGACCCCTCCTCCATCTTTCTCTCTGCCCCCAGGATTTACGGCGCCCAACTCACGGGCTCGGGCCAATTGTACCAGCCAGACCGCCAGCCCAGCTGGCTCCGCGACATCGACTGCAGCGGCAGTGAGGCGCGCCTGGACGCGTGTAATATTCCGAGCGGCTACAAAGAAGACTCCTGCTGGGGCGACAGCCTTGTAACATCTCACGACAACGACGTCGTTATCGCCTGTGAACCAACAGGCATGTAAACAACGGCAATCGCTAACACGTGTACATGTGATGGCCACCCCCACGTGCACCCCATTGATGTAAATGTTCACCATCCACTTGCAGTCTGTTAATCTGTCTTTGCAGGACCGTCCCTGTCGATGTATTCAGTTCACGGCGCTCATGAAGCTGTTTCGTTCCCTGCGACGCATGCATTGATGTTTGCACTGGCTCTCCGACACACAAACGCACGCCGTATAGCACGGCACTCGCGGGTTTGTCGTACATGTGCTTGATTGCTGCCGAAACATGGGCGACCTTTACATGCCCACGATGGTTGCACTGCCCACTGCTGCCGCACAGCGAGCATGTTAAATACACACATTTTCACACCCTGGTCCGTTTATCTCTTGCTGCAGCGGTTGCCGGCGTACCAGAGCCAGCGACTGGAGCCGTGCGGCTCGTTGGAGGCCCCAACACCTGGTCTGGCCGGGTGGAGGTGTACTACGACGGGATGTGGGGCACCATCGGCAGAATAACCACCAACGAGGCGCGGGTGCGTGCAAATGTGTGCGTCGAATGCGTTGAACGTGGTGATCGAGTGTTCCAAGTCAGGCCGCCCACCATCCTTGCTCCATTTGCTGTATGCCTAGTGCCTGGTGGACGGGCACGAGCTGCAGGAAACTGGGTGAGGTTCCCGTCCACCAAGCACCGCCGCCTTTGCACCGTTTTTTTGACCTCTGTGCCCCTTGCCGCCGTCACCCATGCACACACTCTTCCGCGAGTCCAGGTCATCTGCGCACAGCTCGGCATCACAGGTGGCAGACCCGGTGACGCAAAGAACACGTACGGGACTGGATCAGGTGAGGCAAAGACGGCATACACCTGAAATCAACATGCATGATGTTCCATTGTGACGGCTCTGGTCGATGTATGGAACATCTAAACGTTACTTTTCATGTCGCAGGCCCCGTGTGGCTCAGCGGATTCACCTGTCAGGGCTCTGAGACCAACATCACCCAGTGCTCGAATGTCGTATGGAATGGCGAGGCAGCGAGCCACGACTATGATGTGAGTACGTGAGGTTGTTGCAGTGAGTCCGAATGCTGCGCATCAGTCCCTCGCGCGACCAAGATGCCCAGGAATGGGTGTCCGTTCATCGTCGGTAGTCTATACGCTGGCGATTGTCGGCAACTTGGTGGCTCTATTCCGTACATGGGAGCTGTCTGTTTGGCCGGATCCACGCCTTGAAGCTCGATGGGTTCCACGCGCCCCGGAAAAATGGAATTTCGACATATCGATAGAAGATAGTCAGCCTCTTGTGAGCCTCCGCACGCCCCGATCCGCAGGCCGCCGTCCTGTGCTATCCGCCAACCGGGGGAATAGTGGCAGAATACACACTGGCGGCCGGGGCACAGGACCCGGGGATGCTCGGCACCTGGCAGGTGGGCCCACCGGCCTTTGCATGCGGATTTGTCTTCGTCGACGTCTCTTGCGGTTTTTAGCTGCGCAGCATATTTGCGTACCTTCTGTGAAGATTCAGATCCAGATGCCATATATGTGTGTATGCCAGGAAGCACATGCCCCCCTCTAAGCCGCCTAGCATTTTTCTAGGGCGGAGCAACTGCCGAAAATATAGCCGACAGTACAACGTCCACATGCATTCAGATTACGCTGCCTACTCTTTGTTCCTGCCAATCATTTATTCAGGAATGGCGATTCTGCCCCTACGGCACCTTCATGGCGGCTACGTACATTCAGGCGCAGCAGGGCTGGTATGATCCGGACGTCACAGGCGTCACGTCTGTGTCCATGTACTGCTTTCAGGTCAGTATGAATCAATATTAGCATGTACCATGATACATCTGCTCGGTAGTTATCAGACGTGCATGTGTGAGGACATGTATGTGCGGTTTAGCGTAGTTGCACGTCATCTGTCCAGCTAAGCCGCCGGTGTAGGCATTGATCAGCTTACGAACAAGCAACGCAAACCAGGCCAGCCAGCAGGCCGTCGTCGAGGTTGGTTTGCAGCGCAGCAGTGTGTGCGGCCAGCACTCATAGATGTGCCCTCCAACTACCTGTGCCGTGCATGCCGCAGGACGGCGTGGTCAGCACTCAACTCATCCCCCCAATAAAGGGCAACGCGTACCAGGGCGCCAACTGGCTGGGGCCATACGCCTGCTCTCCGACTCCAGGCAACGCCAGCAAGCCCTGGCACTTCGTGGGCGCCCGCCTCCGCGTCCTGAACAACCAGGGTGCCGGGGACGATGCGGGTGTGACGGGCGTCGAGTTCCTGTGCAGGTAACACAGCAACTGCGCTGCGGTACTCTCGTTACACTGTGCGCGTCGGGGTTAGTGACCAAGGCGCTAGCGGCCAACGTTCAGACATCGCACTTTGCCATCTTCAGTAAACCTATCTCGAACGTTTTGGGCTGGTAGGCGGACAGGCTAGACGCGCGGTGGCGGTTGCCGCACGTGAATGGTGCGCCCCGCGAGTTCCACTGCACTGCGTAAACTTTGCCGATAATTGTATTGGATGGGTGATCCGGCGCACGGCACCAGACGCTCACGCGCTTCCGGTTGGGTCGCTGGGAGACGGCATTCAACCGCCCAAACGGGCGGGCAAGTTGCAAGCGGACATGCAAGGAATGTATGCGCTGATGCCATGGTGATGGAGGAAGAGCTGCTTGTGTTTCCGAGTGACCATGCTACCAACTTGAAGGCGCATTGCAGTTCTGGCGCCGGGACATGATCACGATTACGAAGGAGGCCCCACCTGCAGATGTGGCAGCCCGTTTGCGGTCTGTATGGGACACTGGCGGGGTAGAAGCGGGGTAGAGATGGCAATCACGGCACTTTACCCCACCCCACCACTCGCATTTCGTCCATGCACCATCCCCTGGACGTGTAACCTGTAACCTGGAACCTGGTATCATCAAACCCCTACCTGGCCCGCGCGCAGCAACAACCTCACCGCCCCGATCCAGACCCAGCCCATCTCCAACGCCAACGTGGGGACCTGGCAGGCCTGGTCTCAGTGCCCGGCGGGTTCTGCAATCTGCGGAGCTCAACTGCGCGGACTGCCGTTTCAGTGCGATGGGGCTGAGGTATGTACGGCGGCCTACCTGCGTCTCCCCCGCCCGCGGATTGCGCTCGTGGACGGGCGGTCCCAGCTGTCCGGCCAGCCATCGTCATGTCGTTTGCTTGTTAACGTTTTCAACTGACGCGACGTGAACGTTCTGCGAATGCCCATGCTACGAGCAACTCCGCGACCAATTCGAGACTGCTTTGGGCTTTAGGCATCGTAACATGATTACTATTATGAAGGAGGCCCCGTCAGCTGCGGTAGGAGCCTACCGTCTGGGATCCAGGCACGCCATACTGCGGCGTCAGGCGCTGAAGCGGGGTATAGACGAGGACCATAACCCGCTCCCCCACCCCAATATTCGCATTTCGTCCATGGCCCCCCACCCGGCTTTGACGGACATGTATAACCTGTAACCTGTAACCTGAAAAGAGTCTCGCATATTTGTTGAGCAAGTTCGTAACTGCTGAATTAATAATTGGTGATCTGTACATTAATCAATTACCTGGACCCGCGCATCTTTAGCCAAACAAGATGGCTGCATTGCATGTTTGGGCCTTGATGTACATGAATGCAGGGTCTTTGCGACGACGTCGGAGTCACCGGGATCCGCATCAGCTGCTGCAAGGTCACACAAGGTAATAACAAGCACTCGGCGTCCGGGTTAAGCGCGGCTTGTCCTAGAAGTGCTTGCGTGTCTTCAATTTTCTAGTTGCGATCGGTTCACCGGCTCGGCCGCTGGTTATGGGATACGGCGGTGCGATCGAAGCGCATACGGCGGTGCGATCGAAGCGCATTCGGCGCGCGATTCATAGCGGTGGCGAGCAGCGGATTGTGCATGCATGCATGGCTCAACGCGTACCCGCGACCAAGCGTACCCCTGCCCTGTCACCCACCCGCGACCGACTCGATAGAAAAAGTCTTAATGTCCCATCTATCGGCATCGGGTCGCCTGCAGACCACTACCCTGGGCCGGGCCGCTCGCTGCGGCTGTTTGGTGGCTCGAGCCCTCTGGACGGGCGGGTGGAGTTCCTTGGCAGCTCGACATGGAACATATCCACGATATTCCAGGAAGAGTGGACCCTCAATGATGCCAAGGTGCTCTGCAGACAGGTGTGTGAGGGCTTTGCTGAACGCCACGCCGTAGAAGCTAATATTAAAGCCGCTATGTGACTCGAACCCAGCCAGCGCATGCACTGCACTGCACTGCACGGGTACCGCCCTGGCTCAGCGTCGGTGACGCAGCAGCCGCCACCATGCAACCGCTTATTGCACGGATCACGGTTTGGGGCTTAGCCCAATATTCGAAATGCCATGTATGTTGGACATATACGCCCCCCTATGCTTCTCCATCCTATCTGCCTGCAGCTCGGTGCAACGCACGGCTATCCAACCTTTTCAAGCCAATACGGCTTCGGAGTCAGCGATACCACGTAAGATGGACGCGACGCCGTGGGCTGTACGTGTACATGCACTTCCGCAATCCATCATCATGTGCGCTCCCTCCCTGCTGGGCACGCGCTCGCTTTGCCAGCTGCAACTTGACACCTGTATACATGTACCAGCGCCTCTATAATCTGAAATGCTGCTTCCTGCTGTTTTTTGCCAGTGCTTCCGTCCCGCCCATCCCTGATCACACACACGCACACACGCGCAGACCCGGCTTCTACTACTGGCCTACTAGATCACGAGACTACGAGCGCGGAATCGCATCCCGATTCAGAAACTACCGCTGCACGGTGTGTACTCGCTCGATACTCACTCAATACTGCTTGCTATGCAGAGCAAACACAGATTGATTGTCAGAACAGGATCACGGGCACAATAGGCCAGCTAGCTGGTTACCTCGCGCTCGTCAGTGCCATCGATGTTTGTATGCACAGAGAGATACATGCAGGGGCGCAATACGATCCCGTCGTATGCCCCTCACCTCAAACGCAACCAGGGCGAGGAGACGTCGCTATCTGCCTGCCCGTACGACAGCAATTTCGGTGCCTACGACGCGACAGACACTGCTGGCGTGGTCTGCAGGGCAGGTGCGTGCGGAATGTGTAAGGGGGTACGTACGATTGCGGGTGTGGGGTTGCGTCCAACCCCAACCCCAACCCCACCCACACAGTCAGTTGCATGTCCATATGTTTTACATATTGTCCCGGTCCTACAACACCTGGCGCGTGTGGCTTGATTCAATCCCCGTGTATGCGCATCATCATGCTCGAATCCGTTCCTCCTCGGTCAATCGTGTGGATGTGCCGCAGACATTGAGCCCGAGTACGGCAGTGTACGACTTGTGGATGGGCCCGCGCCGTACGCGGGTCGAGTGGAGGTGTACGCCAACGGCGCCTGGCAGGCAATACGGGCAAATGACGACACGTGGGATTACCGAGAAGCGGCAGTAGTGTGCAGGTAGTTGGAGGTGTGCGTACTCCGCAGTTACGCCGCACACATGCAAATGCCAGCAGATGATGGATTCAGCAGCTTGCTGCTGCCGCCCGCGGGGGCTTCAGCAGCCGCCACGCCTTGTCTACATGCTGCATATTCATCTTCCATGTGCGCCGTGATATTGCGTATCCCAATCATCCAATGGTTGGGCGTACGAGCCAGGAATGCTTGTGTACTTGGCGGCGCCACTGTGCCCTCGCTGTGTCGCTTGAGGTCTGGCGGCTGATGCGTTGCAGGCAGCTGGGCTTCCGGTCGGCGCTGAGGCCGGTCCGGCAGGAGAGCGTCTGGTCGGTGTGGGGGGGCACGTCATCGTACATTTTCGTGGTGCCCATCGGCATGAGCTCAATGGCATGCAACGGCTCCGAGGTCAAACTCACAGACTGCCAATCCCAGCCGGTATCCAGCGATGCGGGCGACCGAATCTACCTCGACCATTCGGGCGATGCGGGCGTTGTGTGCCAAGACGGTAAGGCGGAGGTGCGCAGCGTTGGGCGTTGGGTGAACAGCAGCATGTGCCCATCTCGGATGGATGGGTTCTCTCAGCTGGTAATGCATTCAGCATTGAACGAGTTGATAGATGGGATAGGGGCAAGCAACGGGTAGATGGATGGGATAGGGCAAAATCCCGTAGCCCTAATAGATTTACCCCAACCCCCTACAGACGCTCCCACGCATGTAGTAACACGTTGCGCTGGCTGGGGGCTGGCAGGCAATCAGGCGCGCGGCATATACGGGTTGGCGTGTCGGTTGGCTGGAAGCGTGTACTGCTATCCAGGCGCCACGCGTTGTTTGTTATGTGTGGAAACAATATACCGGACATGTTGACACGCATGCAATCTCGCCGTAAATGTTCGCCGTAAGCCACGCACTCAGATAGATTCCCGCGTTCGCATACAATCTATCCGCGCGCAGCTGCGCCCCCCGCGAATGGTGCGATTCGCCTGCGGGACAGCACGCTGCCCTCGGAGGGCCGCATCGAGCTGTACTGGAATTACACCTGGGGAACGGTGAGTCGGCCAATAAGCTGGCTTGCGAAAACATGTGCCCCCCCCCCGCTTGCATGATAGTAGGCACAGCTACCAGTTCATGATGATATGATGGTCCGTTGCTGCAAGTGACCGGCCGCCGACAAGTGTGCCACGAACTGCAGCGGCGGCATGTTCGGTACGACTTGTCCATCCGTACGACGTGTCCGTGCATTCTCTGACGTATGTTCTCCGACGTGTGCATGTGTACGCGCTATCGTCCTGCAAGATCGACACCCGTGGCTACTCGCAATTCTCACACAATCGCTCTTCGGCTACGGCAGCATGCCGACAGGCAAGGAACATCGCGGCTTGCCTGCCGGACTCTCTTGTGTGCTTAACTTGATCCGCCACACGGTTTCACGTCCCCTAACATGAGATCGCTCTAGCTACTTGCAGCATGTGCCCCTTCAATGATTCTGCACTTTCCATCATGGTTCGTACGTAGTTGTCGCTGCCCGCAGCCCTGAAGCTACCTACCTAGGTAGCCAAGCAACCGCCCTGGCTTGCTTGTGTGCCGCCGTTGCCTGCTATGCAGCTGGGCTACAAGAGTGGGCAGCCGGCCTATCTTTCTGGATGGGGCAGGTTTATGGGTGCTGTCGCCGCCTCTGAGTTTTACCGCCTTGGCCATAAAGCATTGGCCCCCAATTGGCTTCCTGGAGGCCTCACCTGCACAGGCGAGGAGTGGGCCATTGGCGAGTGTCCGGGGTACAACCCACAACTCGGACGCTACAACGATTTTTCCTACTACTACAACACTGATGTAACGGCGAACGACGTGGGCGCCCTGTGCACCATGGACCTCCCACCCGCCACCGGCACGCTCCGCCTGACGGGGGGCCCGATTCCCTCGGCTGGGCGCCTGGTAAGCAACCAAGCGCCCCATCGCTCATACATCATTAGCTACGTGGCGGGGACCGCCTCCGTACGTCCCCATCTGCCTGTCTGCCCGGTATCGGCCAGGACAGCCAGCCAGGCTGTACCAACCCAGTTTCACGGGGGCGGGTTCGACCAGACGGGGAATGAATGCACACAATAATAGATGTCCTAATGAGCACGCACAGGAAGGCGTGTCAGCTAGATAGCACTTTCCAAGCGCTGACCTAACAGGCGCCCAAACCGAAATAGAATGTCAAGTCGAAAGGTTGTTCACGCATCTTCCATCCCGCCCGCGCCGACACGGCACGCAGGAAGTGGCGTACCGCAACGAATGGGGCTCCGTGTCCGGCATGGGGGTGGGCTGGGGCGGCAAGCAGTCGGCGGTGGCGTGCCGGCAGATGGGGTACCCAGGTAGGGGGTAATGTGATGCATGGCTTTGCACGGCGGCAGGTGGTGCATGACGATCCTACCACCCGGCCTCCTCCACCTGACCCTTCTCCTAGACGGTCCCGGCCGTGGACCATGCAGTCCATCCACCCATGTATGGAAATCATGTTGCTATGTTAGGCTAGGTATAGGTAGCGCGCATGGCGCGCGGTGGCGGCTCGCCTAAACCCGCGGCCGTAGTGAGAAGCCGCAACTCGCCCATGACTTGCCAGCCCCTGCGCCCAAACCGTTATACCCATGTCTGCGACACATGTGTGTGTACCCGTACACGCACACGCGTTGTTGGCTCGGACTTGGGTAGACGGTCTGACGCTATCTGGCTGTGCTCGATCCTGCTCGTTCCATCATCAGATGCTTGCCCCGCATACCTGCACGTGGTTATATCGTACGCCATCACGCTGAATACTGAACGACATGCACGCAGGCGTAACCAGCTACTGGACATCCAGCGAGTCCAGCCACCCGAACTGGATATCTGCCATGGACGAGCTGACCAGGAGCCGCACGATCTTTCTATACAATGTCAGTTGCCTGGGTAACGAGACCTCCCTGGCCAGGTGCCAGGGCGGCAGCCAGTACGTGGTAACCGTCTCGGACCCGAACTACTGGCCTTCTGGCTCTTGGCAATCCTCCTCATACGTCTACCTGCTGTGCTCAGAAACGGCCAATCCGCCGCTGCGCTCGCTTCGGCTTGTGGGGGGACCGACGCCCAACCAAGGAACGCTGGAGGTGCGGTCGTCGCCATCACTCGCCCAGCCAACCATCGTGCATGCATGCTAACTGCGACCCAAACCTGCCCTCAATCTCGCTCAAGAGCCGCTTACGGACATGGGTGCGGATTCTGGCGCCATGACATGTGTGCGCATGTACGACAAACCACGGGGCGGGCTCTTCACTGCGGATTTAGTACGGAACCCAAGCAGCGGATACAGCTCGAGCGTCCTGGCGGTCGTCCATGCCCTTGCACGTCTCCAGGCCATCTGCTGGATTAGCTCTTTTTTTGGACGCGACTGCTTAAGCGCAGTCTTCTGTCCAGATCGCGTGATCAAGGGCAACCAACATGACGTACGTACGATGCCGACGATTCGTTTTCTTAATGCCCTCGTCCCCCCCCTGTTCCACGCCCCCGCACCGGACAGATCTTCTATGATGACTATCGTTGGCGCCCCCTGATCCAAGGTTTCATATACGGCGATAGCGGGAGTTCATGGCGCTCATTCGGCGAAGGAGAGGCGGGGGTGGCATGCCGACAGATGGGTACGTGAGGGCGCAGATGCTCGGGTGCTGGGGTGGTTGTGTACGCATGCTGATTACACGTCCATCAAAGCCCGGGGGGGGGGCCGAGGGGTATTGACGAATGGCGAATGTTGGGGTGGGGGAGCGGTTCATGGTCCCCGTCTCGACCCACGTCAACGCCTGACGTCGCGGGCGCGGCTAGTGCCCAGATAGATAGACAGCCTACAGGTAGTCTCCAATAGCAGCGGGCTGGGCCTCCTTGATATTAGTAATCTACCATGTCCTGATGCCTGAAACCCAATCCAAGGCAACCCCAAACTGGTAGGTGCCGGAGCTGCTCGTAGCACACGCATTCGCACACACACGAGCGAGCTTCTATCTCGAGGCTAGCATGCGTTGCCTCGTAGCCCTGTGGCGGGCGAACAAGTAAGACCCACGTGCCCAAGTTACGTATGGACCAAACAGTACTGCAGAAAACGGGCACCCCTTGCTTCACGCCCTGTCCCACCGAAAGCTCCCGACCAAGCTTGCTGTTCATCTTGACCCGCATGCGCACATCCTCATAGCTGGCCTGCAGCTGGCCTGGATGTCTCAAAAGGGCTTCCGTCGCGCCTAGAGTGTTTGTTAATCAGATGCCTTGAGTGAGTGGTAGCTGCGGTGCATGGAGGGCCCGCCTGGATTGCCCCTGAGGCGGAAGGTGTTTGTGCAGTAGAAGTGTCCATCTGGGGGCGTTCTGGAGGTGGGCTCCTGGATGGAAGCTTACAGGTGTGTACATGTGGAGGCCACAGAGTTGCTCGTTGCGCCCTCCCGCAGGCTTCAACTCGCTGTCTGGGGCTGACCAAAAAGCCGTGGTCCTCAACGGCGCCGGGTTCATGGTAAGCAGGCTGCGGGCTGCAGCGGACGTCAGTGCCCGCTGCTGCACGTACGAGTGCGCAGGCACGTCCGCCGTACATCCCCGCAGTATATGTCGTACGCCCAGATCGTACGTTGTTTGCACCAAGCCACATACGATCAGCCTGCTCCTCGTCCTAACCCCGTAAAATCCTAAAACCCTGAACCCCCTAAACCCTCAGCCTCACCCCCCTGGCCTTGTACATCCTGCACCTGACCGCAATTGACCCCTCCCTGCCGCCAGGCGTCCACCGCCGGGGGCGTGGCCCTTGCGTTTCAGTGCACCGGCACGGAGCGGCGGCTCACTGACTGCGCTCCGGTTGCGGTATCTGGCTGGATCTCTGAGACCGTGGGACTGCGCTGTGGACCGCCATGTAGGTGTGCTTGCTCGTCGGTGGCGAGCTATCCCGCTTGAAAAGAAACCCGCACTAAATATCATACACCTGATTGAATCGCCCGGCATTTGCTCATGCATCCACACACCATCTTCGCACATCGGGAGGGGCGCACGAATGATGCCTGCCTAAGGTTACACATTGTACATGCATGTACCCGCCAATGCCTTTGTGGCGACGGATTTCGGAAGAACGAATGTGAAACCACTTTCAGGCTGCCATGTGCATGGGCGCCAACATCTTAGCCGGGACAACGAGCTGACGCCATTCAAACGAGCTGCTCTGTTCCGCCACGTAACGCCGCGATCGCTCAGAATTGTGCTCTCGCCCCCCTCACCCCGGTCAACCCCGCATGCAGTCTCACCGCCGCCAGCCCCTCCAAGACCGCCGTCTCCCCCGAGGCCGCCCTCGCCAGCCCCTCCATTCCTCCTGCCACCATCTCCAAGCCCTGTCAGTCCCAGCCCGCCGGACCCCGCCTCTGCTGCGCCGCCCGCACCCCCTTCGCCCCCTTTGCCCCCCGCCCAACGGCCAAGGCAAGCCCCGCATGCAACGTTCCCCTTACAGCAAGGCCTCGGCCTCGGCTTGCTGTGTATGTGTAGGGGGCGGGGGGATGCATGTGTTCTGTGTTCTACGTCTCGCGGCGGCCTGCTGGTGTACGGTTCGTTGTGCATGTATGTATGTGCCGTACTTGCGCTTTAGGCAGGCTGCCGGTGTCGCTCGTACATACTTGCGCCATATTCACGCCAACCAACCCGTTCAACTCCACGGTGTTCCCCTCGCATCAGGTTGCCTGGGTTTCCCCGCTTCCCCAGCCGGCCCGGCTGGCCACGTTTCCCACAACGCCCAAGCCTGCCGGGCTGGGCGCTGCCGCCCTCTCCCAGCGTGCCGCCTCCCCCGGAGCCACCGTCGCCGCCTCCCAACCCAAGGCCACCACCACCCCTGCCACCCAGCCCCCGTCCCCCCTCACCGCCGCCATCCCCACGCCCCCCGAGCCCCCAACCCCCGGTACCGCCAAGCCCCGTGCCCCCGAGCCCTGATCCCCCGGAACCTCCGCAGCCGCCATTGCCTCCATCCCCGCCACCGTCCCCAAACCCGCCCAGCCCCAGGCCGCCAAGCCCACCGCCTCCCAGCCCACGACCGCCCTCACCGCGGCCACCCAGCCCATTGCCTCCCAGCCCACGACCGCCGTCCCCCAAGCCCCCGAGCCCCAGCCCCC
>LSYV01000049.1:797495-816863 GCA_001584585.1 Gonium pectorale
AGGTTGGGGGCTCGGGGGGCGTGGAGATGGCGGCGGTGAGGGGGGACGGGGGCTGGGTGGCAGGGGTGGTGGAGGCCTTGGGTTGGGAGGTGGCGACGGTGGCTCCGGGGGAGGCGGCACGCTGGGAGAGGGCGGCAGCGCCCAGCCCGGCATGCTTGGGCGTTGCGGGAAGCGTGGCCAGCTGGGCCGGCTGGGGAAGCGGGGAAACCCCGGCAACCTGATGCGCGAGGGAAACACCGTGGAGATGGTTGGGTAGGTTGGCGCGAATTCGGCGCAAGCATATACGTACGAGCGACACTCGGCGGCCTGCCTAAAGGGCAAGTACGGCATGCACATACATACACAACCGTACAACAGCAGGTAGGCCAACGCGAGACACAAAACCTACATATTACACATTCCTCTCAAGCAACACACTCTGTAGCAAGCAAGCGGAGACAGACAGAGCTACACGGGCCCGCTGAGTGCGGGGCTTGCCTTGGCCGTTGGGCGGGGGGCAAAGGGGGCGAGGGGGGCGCTGGCGGCGCAGCAGAGGCGGGGTCCGGCGGGCTGGGACTGACAGGGTCCGGAGATGGTGGCATTGGAAACGGAGGGGCTGGCGAGGGTGGCCTCGGGGGTGACGGCGGCCTTGGGGGGGCTGGCGGCGGCGAGACTGCACGCGGGGTTGACCGGGGCGAAGCGGGCGAGAACGCGGTTCAGAGCGTGGCGTGGCGGGGACGAACGGGAACGCTCATTTCGGATAGGATGAGTGCAATTCACTCCGTCAGTTCGTCGTCCCAGCTAGCCGGATATTCTACGTCCATGTACACAACACCCGGGCAATTGCTGTCGATTCGTTCCTTAAAAACCGTGGCCGCAAAGGCGTTGGACGGGTACATGTAAATAACACTGTTTGACCTTAGGTAGGCGTCATTCGTGCGTCCCTCCCGATGCGCGAACAGGGTCTGTGAAAGCATGAGCTAACGACGGGCAGTCAACCGGGCGAGTGGTTTGCAGGGGGGCGCGAGGACCCGCCGCCGAGCAACGATCAAGCACACCTACATGGCGGTCCACAGCGCAGTCCCACACCGTGGGGGGTCCAGCCAGAAACCGCAACCGGAGCGCAGTCGTTGAGCCGCCGCTCCGTGCCGTTGCACTGAAACGCAAGCGTCACGCCGTTGGATGCATCGGACGCCTGGCGGCAAGGGGGTTTAATCGCGGTCAGGTGCAGGATGTACAAGGCGAGGGGGAGGGTTTGGGTCGGTGCGGATTACTGATGACCAGGTTGGCATCCCAAAAACAAGAAACAACTGCCGTCTCTAGTGGTGCAGGCGGATGAAGGGTTGAACAGCACCGCATATGGACAGTAACCACCCAGACATACCCGTAGGGCGCAGGCTGGCCGAACGCGGAGTGGCGCGTACATGAAATACGATCAGGGTGTATGTACGACATACATGTACTGCGGACATGTACTGCGGGTCCGCGCTCGCTGGGGCGCAGCAGTGCGTGGGCACCAGACGTTCGCTGCAGCCCGCGGCCTGCTTACCATGAAGCCATAGCCGTTGAGGACCACAGCTTTTTGGTCAGCCCCTGACAGCGCGTTGAAGCCTGCGGACGGGCGCAGCGACTCGGTGCAGAGACACACCCAGGAGCTGCAAAGCCGCACTGAGTAGAAGTTTCATATGCAAAAATAACGGTGCCTCAGCGGCTTACTTACCGGAGGTGCGGCACAAGGCCACCAACAACATGCATGCCTCCACACGTATATAGGTGTAAAGCTTCCATCCAGCAGCACACTTGCTTCCAGACCGCACCCAGATAGGCACTGCACAAGAGCCTTCCGCCTGAGGGGCCATCCGGGCGGGGCCCTCCGCCACAGCACCAGGAACCACCCCAGCACCCGAGCCCCCGAGCCCCCACGTACCCATCTGCCGGCATGCCACCCCCGCCTCTCCATCGCCAAACGAGCGCCATGAATGCCAGCTATATGCGTCGTGGATGAAGCCTTGGATTATGGGGCGCCAGCGATAGTCATCATAGAAGATCTGTCGGGGGGGGGGGTACGGCACGGGCATGCATGGAGCACGTGCTGACGGCCAAAAGCCGTACAGACGTACATATGTATGAAAGGGCGCCAGAATCGGCATCCATGTCTCTACGCGGCTCTTGCGATTGAGGGCATGTTTGGGTCGCAGCTAGCATGCATGCACGCATACATACACGACGGTGGACCGGGTGGGTGATGGCGACGACCGCACCTCCAGCGTTCCTTGGTTGGGCGTCGGTCCCCCCACAAGCCGAAGCGAGCGCAGCGGCGGATTGGCCGTTTCTGAGCACAGCAGGTAGACGTATGAGGAGGATTGCCAGTATCCCCAGGACCAGTAGTTCGGGTCCGAGACGGTTACCACGTACTGGGCGCCCCCCTGGCACCTGGCCAGGGAGGTCTCGTTACCCAGGCAACTGACATTGTACAGAAAGATCGTGCGGCTCCTGGTCAGCTCGTCCATGGCAGATATCCAGTTCGGGTGGCTGGGTTCGTTGGATGTCCAGTAGCTGGTTACGCCTGCGACGTTCAGTATTCAGCGTGACGGCGTACGATATCACCACGTGCATAGATACAGGTATGCGGGGCAAGCATCTGATGACGGAACGAGCAGGATCTAACCCAGCCAGATAGCCGGCAGCCCATCTACCCAAATTCGACCCAACTACGCGTGCGCATGCGCGCGTGTACACACACGCACACGTACGTGTCGGAGACATGGGAATGAAGGTTTAGGAGCAGGGGCTGGCGAAGTCATGGGCAAGCTGCGGCTTCTCACTACTGGCGCGGGTCTAGGCGAGCCGCCGCCGCTTATTGCGCGCTACCTCTAGCTAGCCTAATATAGGAACATGACTGCCATACATTGGTGGATGGACTGCATGGTTCACGGCCGGGACCGTCTAGGAGAAGGGTCAGGTGGAGGGGGCGGGGCGGTAGGATCATGCACCACCTGCCGCCGTGCAAAGCCATGCATCGCATTATTCCCACCTACCTGGGTACCCCATCTGCCGGCAAGCCACCGCCGACTCCTTTCCGCCCCAGCCCACCCCCATGCCGGACACGGAGCCCCATTCGCTGCGGTACGCCACTTCCTGCGTGACGTGTCGGTCGGGAAGGATGTATAGAAGATGCGTGAACAACGTTTCGTGCGCGCGCCAAGCAAACATTATAAAATCACATGAACAATCACATTGATGTCACCGGATTGTACTTGAGATTGGCGAACGCACATAGTATATACAGCAGTGGCCCTCCCCATGCACTCCCCACTTATCACACATTAGCAATCAATGTTTTGGGCAGGGGTTCGGGTGCGATCGGCTGCACCGGTCGTTGCACAACCGCGCCGTGTCACGCTCGCTCCCGGCAGCACGCTGCTCTGCTTACCAGGCGCCCGGCGGAGGGAATGGGGCCACCCGTCAGGCGGAGCGTGCCGGTTATGGGAGGCAGGTCCATGGAGCACAGCACCCCCGCATCGTACGGTGTGGTATCATAATAACCAAAGACGTTGTGCGCCAGACGTGGACTGAATCCTGGACACTCGCTAACGGCCCATTCATCTCCTGTGCAGGTTAAGCCTCGCTCTAGCCAGTTAGGGGCCAAGGCTGATTGCTTAATGCTCTGATCAGAGGCGGATGCGGCGTCAGTAAATGAGCCCCAGCCAGAAAGGTAGGTTGGTAGGCCACTCTTGTACCCTAGCTACAGGTATATTGGGTACAATGGAGCAATGCGTTTTTGCGGGCACCAGCTAGCACATCTGAGAGAGAAGGCAAGCAAGTCAGGCTGTTAGCTAGAGCAAGATTGCGTGGGTGCGGCATCTATCGATGGCTATGCTGACTGTTGCACATGCTGGTTGATGGCGTGCGTGCATGTAATGCAGCAATCGAGACGACAGGCGGCGAGATACAGCTAGAGCATACAGCTAGAGCATACAGCTAGAGCAGGTCATCTGCCACCTCGCGCCTCAATCAACTAAATGCGACCGCCGTTATCTGCCTACCTGTCGACATACTGTCGTTGCAGAAGAGCGATTGTGGGCGCTTTGGCCATAGCTGCCAATGTTCACCTGGCGCGAGCCGAGTTTTTCATGGACATGTATGTAGGGTCCAAGTTCCCATGTTAGGAAAAGGACGGAGCTCTGTTAGCTCGTTTATGTGACGCCATAATGGACGATGGGGTGCCATGTCATTCGCACTTTCGTTCACCGGCAGCACCGGTAGCACCGGCCACACAGCACCGGCCACACAGTTCCATTCCGTAGCAACGCCATCCAACAGTAACAAAACACAGCGTCAGACATGACCCATATATTCGCCTTAATTACTTATCACTGCAAAAGGATACGCATGGGCGTAGCTTTGGTGCCGGCGGGCTCACCGTTCCCCAGGCGTAATCCCAGTACAGCTCCATGCGGCCCTCCGACGGCACCGGGCTGTCCCGCAGGCGAACCGCACCACTCGCGGGGGGCGCAGCTGCAGGCGGATCGTAAGTGGCAAGTGGTTAGGATTCGGCAACATTGCGTGCAACACGCGGGGGGCGCACATCCAGTGGCGGCATAGTGCGACAACATACGGCGAAAAGTAAGGGGACCCATCCACGCATTGCAAACCAATGGCAATCAGCCGGCTGGTAAGGCAGCACCATGAGACACATCCAAAAACGTACTGCCGCTGCAAGATCATCCCGTAACAAGTAGGGGAAAAGCTTTCTTGAAGCTTGGAAAAGGGCGGAGCCCCGTGAGACCGTACCGGGAATTTAGGTCATGAAAGGTGGAGCGTGTGTGTGCACCGTAGCGGATGCATGGGCAGGGGCAACCGGTTTGACATGACCCGCGCCCGCACGCACCCACCCTAAGGGGTAGGGGAGCGACAAAAATAGACACAACCGTGTCAACCCGTGACGAACCCCAGTGTTTGTCCGCAAGTGGGCACCACTGCTCGTTAGAGAAGCCCCGCTTGGCTTGTGCGGGTTTTGTCGTGACCGAGCCGGGTCCTGCTGGCCCATGAGTTGACATGGTTGCGAGAATTTGTGAGCGCCAGCAAGGAAATCAGAGGCCGACACCTAGCAGCGGTATGTGCATATCTCACGGTATTTATGTGGCTTTTTTCCGGCGCAGCAGCTGACGTTGTTTGGGTGGGGTTGCTTTCCAATGCTGACCGGCCAATGGACACGTTGACCATGGCCAAATGCTAACCAACGGCTATGGAATTCTACACACGAATACTATAAATATGAAACTGCAATAATTGGTTATGCATGGGATGGAGTTTGGTGCGTAGACCGCCCCCAATCCCAGGGGGCTCCGCCCCCCCAAGCCGCTTCGCGGCGGGGGCTCCGCCCAAAAATCCGATCAATTCATGATTGGGGGGTTATTGAGTGCATTGGGACCCATGCCCACCATACTTGCTATGTTCCTTGATGATAGGTATATTGTGTGAGCGCGGCTGATGCATATCCTCCCTGTCGAGCGCAGAGACTGCAAGAGCAAAGGCATAGGCATGCGCCCCGCGATGGGCATGCACCAACAACCGACAGCGGGACAGTGCCCAACGCAGCGCTCTCTCAATTGCTTACCGTCCTGGCACACAACACCCGCATCGTTTCGATGGTCATGGTCGATGCCATTGCCTGCATCGCTGGATACCGGCTGGGATTGGCAGTCTGTGAGCTTGGCCTCGGAGCCGTTGCATGCCATTGAGCCCATGCCGATGGGCACCACGCCGATGTACGACGACGTGCCTCCCCACACGGACCAGGTGCTCTCCTGCCGGACCGGCCGCAGCGCCGACCTGAAGCCCAGCTGCCTGCATTGGGCGATCGAGGACCAAAAGGCGGCCCATCAACCAGTACCAACGATAACTGCGTCCTAAATGCCAACCTTGTGACCCGCGGTGATGAGAGCTCATATATGCCAAAACATTTCGTGTCGTTACTTCATGCGCATGCGTGGGTGGGTTTATGAAGGGTTTATGAAGGGTTGATGAAATAGCCGCCGACGCGACTGTGAAAACCCCATGAGAAGCTGCGATTAAATACATTCGTGACTTCAATGCTGTCGTTTTCCATTTTTATTGATTCCTAGATAAATAATGAGATTACCCGCTGCATACACCCGCCGCACGCCCGGGCTGCTCACAATTGGCTTCTCATGCCAACTTGGATTCCTTGGATGCCTTTCCATGCCAGTCCTGAATTGATCACATAACAGAACGCAAAGCTGGACAAGAGGTGCCTGCTGCTTCAAATCAATGGATCTGTTGATGGAGGCAATGCTCATGCGCATGCCTGATTGCTTGCACGCACCGGCACACCACGGCCGCCTCTCGGAAACCCCATGTATCATCGTTTGCTCGAATGGCCTGCCATGCGCCGTTGGAGTACACCTCAACGCGCCCGGCGTACGGCGTCGGTCCGTCGACCAATCGTACACTGCCGTACTCGGGCTCAAGATCTGCAGCGCACGCGATGCACGCTCCGGGTGATCAGAGGTGCAGAAGTTCGGGTTCCTCTTAGGCACGCAGGAGATGAACGCGTAGGGGAATGTATGCAATACACTATGGCGCTTTTTCCATCGTTGAGCCACGCACCGACCGCGCTAACAGCATCGGGTAAAACACAAGCTCGCGTGCGCTGCCTCAAGTGCCTCAAGCGCGTTCACGCCCGTGCACCGACCAGTCCTGCAGACAGCGCCCGCAGTTGCAGCTGAGATGGGCGCTTGAAGGTTGTCATATGGACAGGCGGTCAGCGCCATCTCCTCGCCCTGGACAAAGGAAGGAGAGCTTTGATTGCCTTTCCTATTTTGCATATGCTCCGTCATTGGTACACATGTCGCAAGGCAACAAAGTGGCTTGTAGTGATGGGATGACGCTCTTGCTAAATCAGTGCTCGCAAGCTTGCTCACCGTACAGCGGTAATTGTAGAACCGCGTTGCAATACCGCGGTTGTAATCGACGTCCTTTTGGGGCCAGTAGTAGTAGTCGGGCCTGCTCGTTACGGACCGGTCGGCATATGGACAAGGCAGCGGTGCTGATCAGACAGTGTGTGCTACAGTGAGCTCCGTTGCAAACAACTCGGTGTCACACGATTAGTTTTGTTGTTCCAACCTACATGTTTCGTCATGTTGCCAAATGACATGGTAAAAATATGTACACATAAAACAGGGGCACCTACGTTCTATCATTGAGGCTGAAACTGTATTGGCTTGCATAGGTGGGATAGCCGTACGTTGCACCAAGCTGCATGCAGAGAAGCGTGGGATGGACAGGATAAGACAATACATAGACATACATCACACATCACATTCAACTAATAATGACAATATGCAATACGTACTGGTCCAGAAGTGCCCTCTTATGCAGCGAACTCTCACACACGGACGGCTTGAACGATCGTGGGTTATATTGACCAACATGCCAACACTGTCATAAAGATTCCAATGTAGCAATGTGGCGTCACATACAGGCGATCACGGATCCTTGATTACAAACTGCCAACGAACGGAAGATACAAAATGCACGGAAGGTTAGATCAGCGCACATCCGGTCTACAGAAGCACGAGTGTGCATACTTGCTGGGGCTGCGTGCCATGCTGCACGTCATGATGTCGTCACAATAGATGCTAGCTATGACCACTCGGCTTGATTGTGTGGCGGCGGCGCGCGCCCTTACTTTTAGTCGTTATGCCCACCCACATATCCTCGCCGCAGCCCTCGCAGCGCATAACTTGCATGTCATCGAGCTTGACTCGACATACCTGGATCGGATCCGCAACGCACCTGCCTGCACAGCACCCTCACATCACTGAGGGTCCACCTCTGGTCATGAATAGTGGACATGATCCACGTCTCGCTGCCAAGAAATTCCACCCGGCCGTCCAGAGGGCCCGAGCCGCCAAAGAGCCGCACCGAGCGGCCCGGGCCAGGGTAGTGGTCTGCAGATGGTTAACGGCGGACGATGGTCGCTGTGTGAGCTTCACGGATGGATGGCACCGCTGTCGGCGGCATGTCGCTGACAGTGACATTACCTGGCCCTAAACCCCTAAAGCCCATCGGCAGGGGTTATCTGGAATACATGCAATGCCTGTCATGTCAGACTACCAATCATACATCACGACCAGGGTTTGGTGTACTGCTGTAGGCTGCACAACACTGCATTCGTACATCTCTCCCAAGTATTCAGCATTATACCCGCCCAAGTATCACTGTACTAAGCATCCTGGAGCAAATACCACCTGGTGTGACCTTGCAGCAGCTGATGCGGAGCCCTGTAACTCCAACATCGTCGCATTCCCCCTGCATGAATATGTTGGAGAGATGGGGCATCACCTGGCAAGCATGCACAAACGAAAGCGCCCAACAGAAAGCCATCATTCTCCATGCAAGGGATGCACTACACAATGGAGGACACCCATGACATCAGGGCATATACTTATCCTTACTTCGACTCCATAACACTGTCTCGGCAGTGCACGAAGCTGGGCACCACAGATTGCAGATCCCTCTGGGCACTGGGACCACGATTGCCAGCTTCCCACGTCGGAGTTCGAGACGTACGGGTGTACGAGTGGGTCGGACCGGATCGGTGCGGCGCGGTTGTTGCTGGAGGCGGTCGGGTTGGATGAAAGGCAAGAATGTGAAACGGGAATGGGATTTCACATGCGTCATCTGGGTATGGGCGGGTAGCGCTTTTTAAGAGTCTGCCTCATGTGCCCCACAGCTGCAAGCCAAGCTACCAGTCGAACCAACTGGTAGTTGGGCTGCTAGGAACCCACACTTCGCACCTAGATCGCAGCAATGCATAGGTCGAGGGTTTGAATCCCCGTATTCAACGCGGGGTGGGCAGAGGCATGTATACATTTTCAAAAATGCAAATATAAGCTCATGGCTCGGGTCCCAACCTGAGAAACGCTGGCGGACCTCAAGCACATGCAGAGGGGTGTGAGTCAGGCGTGGAGAGGACGGCGGGGTGAGACTATAGTATAACGAAACCTGGTGGAGGTTGATCCCATTGCATACAGATGCGCGCCTCCTCCACAACAACATGCAGATGGTAGGCCTTGCGTAGTCTAACTTCCTTACTTTTCTTTCTCTGCCCCCGAGAATCTCACATCCATCCCTGCATGCAGAACATGCAGTGCTCGACAACACTAATAGCATCTGGCCTGGCCAGACCAGCACCACCACATGTAACAACGCAGCCCAAATATCTTCGTTACCTGCACATGTACTCCACGCCCGTTACACCAGCATCATCTCCAGCACCCTGGTTGCTTTGGACGCGTAGACGGAGACCCACAAAGTGCCAGGGCTCGCTGGCGTTGCTTGGTGATGGAGAGCACGCATATGGCCCAAACCAGTGCTCGGACCCGGTGGCCACGGGGTCCTTTACTGGAGGAAACAGCGAGGTGCTTGGCACGCCGTCCTACGGTCAATGAAGCAAGCAGCGGCCGTGTGCTGAGCGTCAGAACCACATCAGGATACGCGGAGGCCTAGGTCGCCATTTGCGAGACCACATAGGCACGCATCTCGACCCAGCCGCAAGCATTCTTTCACAATCTCCGAGATACATACTTGAAAGCAGTACAGGCCCATAGCCGTCACGCCCATAGCATCTGGTTCGGGGTAGTACACGTTGTGTCGCACTTGCAGATGGGACCCCGCCATGAAGGAGCCGTAAGGGCAGAACCGCCACTCCTGCAGTTAAGAGGGAGCATCGCGACTGTGTGTTGTGTCACAACGAACTATCCATATATATCCGCAAGGCGCCATATTACAGCGCACCCCGCGAGGGAGAAGATTGCAGTATGGGGCTTGACAGCCTCCTCCCCCCCGTTGTGACTGGCTATGCAACCGATCTCTGGCCGACAAGGGCCGCTTGCTGAAAAGCTGCGTGGCTCCGCCTCAGCGGGCGCCTCCGTCCCGCAGTACCGCACACCTTGCGCCGGTGGACACACGCTGGGAAACGAACACACAGAATACCAAGCAAAACAAAGGACAGCAAACCTCCAGCAACAGAAAAAGTACGCCGAAAAGGGGGATGCTGGATGCCACCTACCACATGGGCGCGAAACGCTGGCCGGTATCACTAACCGAAAGAACTAGGGCCCGGAAAAAGAGCAAGCAAGTAGGCAATGGCGGTGCCCTGCCAATCGAGTTCCGATGCTCCAGAGGGGCCTACAGCAGGTCGTGGCCTTCTCAAACCGCATTTTTATTAAGCCTTGCGACTGTACCTGTGTTTGTGCCAACAATAACTCATC
This sequence comes from Gonium pectorale, assembly GCA_001584585.1. NCBI lineage: Eukaryota > Viridiplantae > Chlorophyta > Chlorophyceae > Chlamydomonadales > Volvocaceae > Gonium > Gonium pectorale. Next base: position 807,776 of record LSYV01000049.1, read on the forward strand.
ACTCACACATACCGGACCATGCAGTGTGTCATGCACGCTGCCTTTGCACACGCACGCAGGCGGCTATGCCCAAATAAAGAACCGCACGTCACGTCCACATATTCGCTCGCTTCTATGGCCGGCATCTAGCATGATCTATCGCAATCGTGACAGCCGTGCACTCTGCATATGACTGTTGGCCTCACCTGCCAGGTGCCGAGCCTCCCCGGGTCCTGCGCCCCGGCCGCCAGTGTGTATTCTGCCACTACCCCCCTGGTCGGCGGATAGCACATGACGGCTGCCTGCGGGTCAGCATGCATTAACAGGAATGGAAGAGTGACCTAACCACTTACTACTCGACACTGAGTTTCAATCCTCTGGGCATGATTCGAAGACATACAAGCGCGCATGAATCCATCAAGGGCCCATTACAAATATATACGCCGTTATATATGAAAAAGTACTCACATCATAGTCGTGGCTCGCTGCCTCGCCATTCCATACGACATTCGAGCACTGGGTGATGTTGGTCTCGGAGCCTTGACAGGTGAACCCGCTGAGCCACACGGGGCCTGCGACATAACAGCTTTAGCAACTGATCGGCTTACAATCATTATGTTATCAAATGCAGATCGACCCCGCCTACCCGTTCCGGTGCCGTACGTGTGCTTTGCGTCAGCAGGTCTGCCTCCTGTAATGCCGAGCTGGGCGCAGATGACCTGGACACATGCGTTACGCAGGGGGTGTTGCATCAGCAGTGGCAAAAGGGCTGCGCGTAGCCAAAAGATGACCAAAGCAGTACATTTAAGTTACACGTACCCGCGCCTCGTTGGACGTTATTCTACCGACAGTGCCCCACAGCCCATCGTAGTACACCTCCACCCGGCCAGACCAGGCGTTGGGGCCGTCAACCAGCCGCACAGCTCCGATGCCGGGCTCCGACACACCAGAAACAGCTGCAGCAAAGGTCGTTATGAATGGATCGGGCAGGTTATGATCAGAGAGCAGGGGTAGCTCGGTCCTGTTTCAAAACAACCTGAGGGCGGTACTGAGGGCGGTGCTGCTCGCGTGCAGGTGAATACACGTTTCTCTTGGTTCGACCACCAGCATGCACACACGTTTGGCGATCGATGACACGTTCACATCAGAGTTCGAAAATTTCAACCCGTCAGCACATGGAGTCAGTCCCATCAGTGCGTATTCCAGCAAGAGGAGTTGGGGAGTGAACGGCGACGCGGACGGCCGCACACGATCGGCATGATGAAATGAACTTTGTCGGACACGGCTAATTCGACCTGTCGCCCGACAGCAGGAGTTTGGCCGACAACGTGCCTTTTGGTTCACAGGCGATAACGACATCATTATCGTGTGAGGTCATTAGCGTGTCGCTCCTGCAGGAGTTTTCATCGTAACCACTGGGAATGGAACAGGCATCCAGGCGCCCCTCCTGGCCATTGCAGTCGACGTCGCGGAGCCAGCTTGGCTGCCGATCTGGCTGAAAATGTCGGCCAGAGCCAGTCAGGAGCGGGCCGTACACCCTGGCATATGTGAACGGGGGCAACGGAATGTTTGGGGCGAGGTCGATGTCAGTCAACACTACAGTACACATGGTTGGTTTGCCAGGTAGGACGAGCCATGATCCCGTCATACGTCGTAGAGGTGCACGGCTGATTCCACACCGCACCTGCCAACCCAAAAAAGTAGAAGTAAAAAGTTAAGGTTACGCGTCATCATACACCATCGCGTGTGTTTAGGGGGGAGTATGGCATATGTCCTCTTGTTGACAGTTCAACACATCATGAGTCTTCAAGGTTTGGGCGATGCCGCCGCACCTGCCACCCCGGTAGCCGAGCTGCCGGCATGCGACCCGAGCCTGCTTGATGCCAAAGGGCACCCGCAGGTTGGCTTGTGAGCTTCGGCAGACAGTGCCCCAGGCCCCCTCGTAAAAGATCTGCAAGGGGCCAGGGAGGAAACGTAGAAACATGAGCAAAGGCTACATATACACACCCGGCCGCACCACAATATACAACACGCGCACGCGCGAGCATGTATGTGCGTGCGTGTGTGCGTGTGGTGTTACATCTCCGGGCCGACGCTGGCCAGGGGTGCTGCTCGCCCCAACGCAAGACCACCTCAACGTACGCCGCGAGACGAGAGGTGTGGGGGACCGCTGTTTCCCCTTGCTCAACCTAAAGGCCAGCCTGCAGCCATAAGCAACTGCAGCTGCCCAGCAAAACCCGCGGGCGTGTGCTTGACATGAAGCACGCGCTCAACCACTGCACAGGTGTTAATGCCAATTATGCACGTTTGTCATGCCCTAAATGCCGAGCGAAGTACCATGCATGAAAAATGTGTCCGTCCATCCGCGTGAATACACACGCGGAGCTTAGTGCACCATCGTGCAGGCATGTTGAGCACCGGACGTGACGTCGTTTCACTCAATCAGTCGACGCCAATCGTGTGACATCACCTCAAGCCCACCTCAAGCCGGCCTATCCAGGCCACCGGTCCGCCCACCAGCCGAAGCGAACCTTTCGTGGGCTCAGGGTCTGGGGGAAACATCCACGTGGCAGGGGACGTGGCAACGTTGTGAGATTTCATCATATGCTTCGTCATGTGTGCAATGCCTTCCCGTGCAGTGCCATACATAGGGTACTGTTAAGACTGTTAAGGCTATTAAGCCCCAAATTGAGCAGCTTACGCGTGGTGTTGTAAACCAACCACCAACCACAAACCACCACGCCACAACCGAGCAACAAATGACTTCAGTGCGCTGCTGCTTTACCTCGGGTGCATGCCACGCCGGCAACAGCAACGCCCGTTTCCTGGTCTCTGTTGCACGTGTCGCCGGTCACCCAGTCACTGGGGCAGTTCATGACGCTGCTCTCGTTGCCCACACACGCCGGGCGTGCATACCAGATGATGCCTGTCTCTGCTCGTCGTCTCGCATGTCAAGGGGTGTAGCGTCCAGTCAGTACGTTCAGGGCAAGTCAAGGGCATCGGTCCTGATTAGTATCGGCTTTGCAATATAATGACATTTGGTTGGCTAGGTGTGTGCAATCGACACCGGCATATACACAACGTTGTTATACTACTTTACCTCTAGTTGGTAGACGGCGCACATGCACGCATACACAACAACCACGCCGCTACCCGCGCATACAAGGACACGGCAAGTAGGGCCACCACATCCAGGTCCATATGCGGTTGTTGGGCACACGGCCCAGTCAGTAAAGCATTCGCTCGCCACGGGCAATACACCAACGCTGACTTAGCATCCCCCATCCACTCACCTGGCATGCCATACGTGAGACCGTACACCGGCTTTCCTGCGGTGTACCCAAGCTGCCGGCACACGACGCGAGCAACTCGCCACGAAAACCTGTGCGATAGCGCGGATCCAGGTTTCGCTATATTTCTGCAAGGTCCGGAGGGAGTTTCTCCCAAAAGGCAGCAGATCGGGCCTTACGAAGGCCAAGCTAGCTGCTATGCGTCGTCATCCCCACGGGCGAGACTATCTATGAAGGCGACCGGTCCGCTTATGATAGCACTCCGCAGTCATCATTGATGCAGGGGGCACTCAAAGAAAGGAAGAATCGAAGGGGCAAAAAAGATAACGAAAAGCGAAGTGCGCTGAGTGACACTTTATTACCTGTCCTGGCAGAAGCCGCCCCACTGCCCATTCTGCATGACCTCGACCCGGCCGCTGGCTCGCGTGCTTCCGCCCATCAAGCGAACAGTGCCATCGGGGGCTACGGGTAAGCATTCAAAGTAAGGAAATGTCATGGATGATGACAAACTGACTTGAGTTCGACTTGAAGGACACAGCCATGCTCGTACACCACGATACAGAGTGCACACTGTCTGGCTGTCGACCTTTTCACGACGAAACATGTTCCTAAACGAGTTACGTAGCTGACTCACAAAAACATGATTAGAGAAAGACATGAGAAGTCAGGGCACGTGATCAGAGGCGCGCGTGCTTGCGTGGGGTGCCCCTGCGCTGCCGACCCTTTGGACACGTTGCCTGCTTCTTCACCTTCAGTCGTGTTGGAACATCGAACAGTGACGGGCGCGTAGCGCGGGTCGGGCGGCGTCCGCAGGCGCGAGCGGAGGTTCTGCGTGGCGACGTTGCCGCACTGTATGAGCGATGTCTCATTGCCGGTGCAGCCGAAGCCTGCAACCCAGTTGCTGGCCGGGGTCCATACGCTCGCCTTTGGCATCCACAGCGGTGGGCCCAGGCCGACCATGGGCAGCCGCGTAATAAAGCGCCCCGTGGGATATCCAAGCTGCCTGCGCGATCAAGCCCACCCATCCAGCAAGGAGTGGAGTGGAGTGGACAGGTGCGTACCTAGCTGGTAGTTAGGCATGTATGAGCATAACGATGTGTGCATGTTTATATGTGTATGGAAATGTGGTAGCAGCAGGAGATGGGGATAGCGATGTGTGCATGTTTACATGTGTATGGAAATGTGGTAGCAGCAGGAGATGGGCATAGCGATGTGTGCACGCGTTTGCGCTGATGAACCTGTTGTACGCTGGGGGTGGCCAGTAAGCCAAGCGACGCAAAGTCAAACATACGGGCGACTGCAGACATTCGCGGCAATGCGACGGCCCATCAAGAAGGCGGCGGCAGGTAAGGCTGCAAGCACACACACGTACCTGCACGCGACTAAGGCGTCGCGCTGCGTAAAGTAGTGTCGGGCTGCCGGCTCGTACGGGCTCACGGCCAGCACCGTCCAGGTGTCCAGGAAGATCTCAAGCTGCGCCCGGCCGCACAGCAGCGGGTGGGTGCGTGCGTGGCGGGTGTCAAGGCAGGGCCGGGGCAGGGACAGCAGGGCCAAATAACAGAGTTCCATAGACGTGAGTATGCATGTTCCTGTGGTGCAACGTCGAAACGATTTATCATCAAGTGCTACATGTGCGGAACGATAAAGAGTTTTGCAGGTGCGATCATGTACAGCAAATGCACATCAAGCATCGCCGCAATGTTACTGGATAATGGAGAAGGCAGGAGGGGGCAGGAGGGGACTTACATCGAACCCGCCGTGCATACATACGTCGCCAAGGCGGCCATGGTTGTCCATGAAGCAGCCACGTATGTGCGCAAAAGACAAGATCGGCATTGCACGTGCGTGACACACCCTCTATTTAGCTTTGTCATCCGACTCAACGCACCCAACCCCACTCACATGGCCCTCGTTTGGCCGCTGACCCCGCCCCAGCCGAAGCGTGCCAATGGGCGGCAGCGTATCTGCAGCAGGCAGGGGTGTGGGAAGGAAAGGGGGCACATCGGGCCCGCCGAGGTTGGCGCGAGCGAGCCGTTGCAAATATCTGACTGCTTAGGTAGGTTGCAGATTGAAGCAGATGGATGTGTGTGTGTGGGGGGGGGGCTGTCCCCACGATGCACGTTAATGGCGCGTGTGGGGGCTCACCGTTGTAGCAGCGCACGCCAGTGTCGTATGTGTGGTCGGTGGGGTCCAAGATCATCCTCATGTCCCATACGTAGTTCTCCAGTGAGGCCACGATGCAGTCCCACAGCTTGGTCTCTGATCCCGTGCACGCAACGTAGCCGTACCATGTGGGACCTGTGTGCGCATACATGCATACATGCAGCACGCACGCATACGAGCGGAAAAGAGCATCATCAAACGAACCAAAGCAGCTGGCCAAAACGGCAGCTTGCACATACAGCCACGCCAGTGTGCTGCAGTGCCGCAAGCACAGAACTAAAAATGGGCCGCTACACAGCAGCAGTCGATCGCCAGCAAGAGCGCCCGATGCCCCACCCACCGGTTGCGGCGCCCATGACTGCGCCCATCAGCGGCGACCCGCTGGTGTAGCCGAGCTCGCGGCAGGCTGCCAGGGCGCCCGCCCAGTTCCAGTTTTCGATCTGGAGATATCCCCACATTCCGTTGTACCAGAGCTGCGCGGAACGTGCATTGCGTGCGTGTGGCGGGGCGGCGGAGGTCAGGTTGATGTACTGGAATGAAGGAGCTCCTGACATATGTATGGAATCAGATATATAGACCGTGATGCGGGACGTGAGACGCAGCCCTGAGGTCTGCGGACTGCGGGCTGCGGCAATAATGCACCACACAGCTACGATGCCGCAGAAAAGGGGTTCACCTTGCGCATTAACCGCATTGATAACTGTACCTGCAGCGCGCCAGTTCCCTGAAGACCAGATTCTGGGTCTGGCACCAGCCGAATGGCGCCCTGCCGCACACCGTTGGTCTCTGCAAATCATTCAATGGATGGGCACAAGAGGTTGCCAGGCCGGCAGCAGCGAGCACATACAGTTGACGTGAGTGCGGTTATGATCGATCGGCTTGATGCGGTCACCACTGGCAAAGTCGGTGTGGTCGGTTGCTGCCAAGCAGCATACATACATGATGCGGACGCACGGCCAATTGTCCAGGTGGCAGACACGACCCACAAGCCCCACGCAATCAAGTTCAGTGAGGCTCGACCAGGAATAAAAGAATTTCCGTTTGTTGTCCGTACGGCAAACAGAACCGCTACTTGCTTCATGTATGTGCAGCTAGTGAAGCAGCGCTTGCAAGGTCCGACTGACCGTTGAAGCAGGTGACGCCAAAGTCCGACGCATGCCCATCGCCCCAGTTGGCGTAGCCCTGGATGGGCGCTGTCAGGCAGTCCAGAAGGCGTACGGAGGAGGAGTTCCACAGCCCTGTCCTGCAGCCCAGCTGGAGGTCAAAGGTGACCAGCGACCTGTGGTGGGTTACCGGCGTGAACGCCCACAGGTAAGCTTCCGTGCGTGTGAGCCGATGCTGGCTGTCGTGAAGAGCGGAGCGGCCCTCAAGGTAAAATGGGGGAGACCGAGAGGAGGGAGGGCAGCTGCGGAGGAATAACGATAGTAGAAATGATACCAAAGCCGGGCGTGGAAGCTTTGGAAGGTCCGCCACGGCAAACGCTGCGTCGTGTGAAGGGGCTGCATTATTGAAATATACTCACGTGCTTCCGTTCAGGGCTGTACCCAGAATGAGCTCGCCGCTGCTCCAACCAAGCTGCCTGCGTCCAACATTTACACCAATACAGATGGATGTCGATTGAATAGAAGGGGTAGAGGTCGATGGCTCGCCAACAATCGCCATGCATACACGTGATCTCCTTGATTGATTGTCACGAGTGCGCCATTTGCGTGCGGGATAGGCTGCGCATCTACGGGCAGCCATTGTCCATGCAAGATAGGCTCTAAATAAAGAACCATTTGATCTGGCTCTCTGGATCATCAGCAGAGCCCCGGCCTTGGCTACCGAGCATGCGTTGCGTCCGGATTACCGAAAACGCGTCATCCGCTTACCTGCATGCCGCCCGAGCAGCACCTGGCAGGCCTCTCCCGTAGTTCACCACGTCCACATGTATTGAAGCCCACACACCCGAGATCCAGAACTGCAGCCGCATGATCGCCTTGTCAGGTCGGTTGCCATACCGTCAAGCAACGCTCCATGCCACACGGGTGAACTAACTTAGGTGCATGCATCGCATGCATGTACACTCTACACAGGAAAGGAAACTCTCTTGCTAGGAAGCTACTGGCGGGTGGGTGGGTGGCGCACCTACCTCCACAGCTCCTGAACCCATGGTGGCCCTCGGGCCCACAAGCCGTATGTCCCCATCCTTGTTCGTCTCTGCGGCAGCAACGCAACGGGTAAGCTGCCAATGGGTGCGGCCGTACAACCGCAATCATCCGATGGCTTTCGTGTCGCCAGCTAAAGAGAGGGAGGTGCGGCCAGCTACAGAGGCACGGGCGCCTCACGCATTGCATTGCATGTGCATGTTTAGGGTTGTGTATGGGGCCGGTATAGGTTCTTAAATCTCCGCCGCTGCAAGCTCGCTCAGAGTGCCAGGCTCCAAATAAAGCAGGAAGCCCTGCCTCCCACTAAAGGCCGCAGTGGCGGAAAAAGCAGCCTCGGGAGCGACTAACCGTTGCTGCATGTGACGCCCGTGTCGTACAGGCGGTTGACCCAGGTCCTGGCGTACAGGGTGCCGCCAGCGCAGTCCACGAGCCGCTTCTCAGCCCCGGAGCAAGACACGCCGCTCATCCACACGACCTGCGACCTGCAGCGGCAGCCCCATTGCCACTTCGTCATGTGAAATGCTGGGCCCGGCGTTCATGGGCGACGGCATACCCACCCACTGAGTAGGGACAACGGCCCAACTCCGTACGATGTGTGTACAAGTATGCATATTTATCAGGTGTACCCAATATCCCTGGCATAAGACAACCAGCGGGTAATGCGTAAACCTATAGCCATCCGCCGACCGCCCTTACTGGCTGCCGCCTCCGAGGAAGCCCAGAGACACGGCGCTGCCTGTCGAAAAGCCCAACTGCCTGCATGCGCCGAACAAGCAATGAAAGAGGAGGTCGAATTCCACTCACACTCACCGCGACGCAGAGGGTGCAATAATGCGCGTGGGCAACCCAACCCAAAGCACGTAAGCTCACAGCCGCACAGCGCAGCGCATGGCGGGCAGGAGGTAGGAGCGGTTGGTGAGCAGTCGGATGCAGGCAAGTGTGCCTCGTGAGGCGAGCCATCAAACAATGGGCCCCAAGCTCCACTACGTCCATTGCGCACCTGCACGCCACCACCGCGTTCGTCCAAACCCAACGCCCGTCCGAATGGATGGCGCCCCAAGCGCCTTGGTACCAGACCTGCGTCGGGCGGGGCAGGTCCGCACACAGCGGTAGTATGGTACATTTATGCACGAGGCGCGCGCCACAGATGGAGGCAGCAGATTCATTCGATGCGTACGTTGATACCGCACCGCACCCGGTGTGGTGGACGTCCTATGTTCTGGTCCGTCCCTCGGTAACTGGTTCTGCCCACTTGGCAACGGATGGCAGCAGCCATGCAAATGTCTTGATCGACCTAGCAAAGTCCGTTAAGAATTCGGCGACCGTCTCCAGCGGCACTTGATGCCCAGCTAATGGAAAGTTACTGTTCTAAGCAGCAACTTATGAATGCCCAGACTCCGTTTGAGCATGTTAGGGGGCGTTGATAGCCGATCCGGAACGCCCAGGTCGTTGACGCCCACCCTGCTCTAGTGGTTTGTCTGCTACAAACAAACTGCACAATGCTAGCAC
>LSYV01000049.1:855701-874616 GCA_001584585.1 Gonium pectorale
AGGCCTTGGGTTGGGAGGTGGCGACGGTGGCTCCGGGGGAGGCGGCACGCTGGGAGAGGGCGGCAGCGCCCAGCCCGGCAGGCTTGGGCGTTGCGGGAAGCGTGGCCAGCTGGGCCGGCTGGGGAAGCGGGGAAACCCCGGCAACCTGATGCGCGAGGGAAACACCGTGGGGATGGTTGGGTAGGTTGGCGCGAATTCGGCGCAAGCATATACGTACGAGCGACACTCGGCGGCCTGCCTAAAGGGCAAGTACGGCATGCACATACATACACAACCGTACAACAGCAGGTAGGCCAACGCGAGACACAAAACCTACATATTACACATTCCTCTCAAGCAACACACTCTGTAGCAAGCAAGCGGAGACAGACAGAGCTACACGGGCCCGTTGAGTGCGGGGCTTGCCTTGGCCGTTGGGCGGGGGGCAAAGGGGGCGAGGGGGGCGCTGGCGGCGCAGCAGAGGCGGGGTCCGGCGGGCTGGGACTGACAGGGTCCGGAGATGGTGGCATGGGAAACGGAGGGGCTGGCGAGGGTGGCCTCGGGGGTGACGGCGGCCTTGGGGGGGCTGGCGGCGGCGAGACTGCACGCGGGGTTGACCGGGGCGAAGTGGGCAAGAACGCGGTTCAGAGCGTGGCGTGGCGGGGACGAACGGGAACGCTCATTTCGGATAGGATGGCGGAGTATAATTCACTCCGTCAGTTCGTCGTCCCAGCCTACGTCCGTGTACACGACACCCGGGCAATTGCTTTCGATTCTGTCCCTTGAAACCGTGGCCGCAAAGGCTTTGGACGGGTACATGTAATAACATCATTTGACCTCAGGTAGGCATCATTCGTGCGTCCCTCCCGAGGCGCGAACAAGGTCTGTGAAAGCATGAGCTAACGACGGGCAGTCAACCGGGCGAGTGGTTTGCAGGGGGCACGAGGACCCGCTGCCGAGCAACGATCAAGCACACCTACATGGCGGTCCACAGCGCAGTCCCACACCGTGGGGGGTCCAGCCAGAAACCGCAACCGGAGCGCAGTCGTTGAGCCGCCGCTCCGTGCCGTTGCACTGAAACGCAAGCGTAACTCCGTTGGATGCATCGGACGCCTGGCGGCAGGCCGGGGGGTTCAATTGTGGTCATGTGCAGGATGTCCCAAGGCGAGGGGGGGCTGAGGGTTTGGGTCGGTGCGGATTACTGATGACGAGGTTGGCATCCCAAAAACAAGAAACAAATGCCGTCTCTAGTGGTGCGGGTGGACGAAGGGTTGAACACCACCGCATATAGACAGCAACCACCCAGACATACCCGTAGGGCGCAGGCTGGCCGAACGCGGAGTGGCGCGTACACGAAATACGATCAGCGTGTATGTACGACGTGTACTGCGGACATGTACTGCGGGCCCGCGCTCGGTCGGGCGCAGCAGTGCGTGGGCGCAGACGTTCGCTGCAGCCCGCAGCCTGCTTACCATGAACCCATAGCCGTTGAGGACCACAGCTTTTTGGTCAGCCCCTGACAGCGCGTTGAAGCCTGCGGACGGGCGCAGCGACTCGGTGCAGAGACACACCCAGGAGCTGCAAAGCCGCACTGAGTAAACGTTTCATGTGCAACACTAACGCTGCCTCAGCGGCTTACTTACCGGAGGTGCGGCACAAGGCCACGCACAACATGCAGGCCTTCACAAATGAATATGTGTAAAGCTTCCATCCAGCAGCACACTTGCTTCCAGACCGCACCCAGATGGGCACTGCACGAGAGCCTTCTGCCTGAGGAGCCATCCGGGCGGGGCCCTCCACCACAGCACCCACATCCACCCCAGCACCCGAGCCCCCGAGCCCTCACGTACCCATCTGCCGGCATGCCACCCCCGCCTCTCCATCGCCAAACGAGCGCCACGACTGCCAGTTAGCTGCGTCGTTGATGAAGCCTTGGATTATGGGGCGCCAGCGATAGTCATCATAGAAGATCTGTCCGGGGGCGGGAGGTATGGCACGGGCGTGGAGCACGTACGGACTAGACAAAATCAAGTAGATCCCTATTGCCAAGTACTGCAGGCAAAAGACGTACAGACGTACAAATGCAGCATGTGAGGGCGCCAGAATCGACACCCATGTCCGGAAGGGGCTCGCGAGACTGAGGACATGTTTGAGCGCAGCTAGCATGTATATATGCACGACGGTGGGCCGGGTGGATGGAGGCGACGACCGCACCTCCAGCGTTCCTTGGTTGGGCGTCGGTCCCCCCACAAGCCGAAGCGAGCGCAGCGGCGGATTGGCCGTTTCTGAGCACAGTAGGTAGACGTATGAGGAGGATTGCCAATAGCCATATTGCCAGTAGTTCGGGTCCGAGACGGTTACCACGTATTGGGCGCCCCCCTGGCACCTGGCCAGGGAGGTCTCGTTACCCAGGCAACTGACATTGTTCAGAAAGATCATGCGGCTCCTCGTCAGGTCGTCCATGGCAGATATCCAGTTCGGGTGGCTGGGCTCGCTGGATGTCCAGTAGCTGGTTACGCCTGCGTGCGTGTCGTTCAGTATTCAGCGTGACGGCGTACGATAAACCACGTCCAGGTATGCGGGGCAAGCATCTGATGATGGAACGAGCAAGATCTAACCCAGCCAGATAGCCGGCAGCCCGTCTGCCCAAAGTCGAACCAACAACGTACGCGTGCTTGTTTGCACATACGTATGTGTCATCAGACATTGGTAGAAAGATTTGGGCGCAGGGGCAGGGGCTTCTTACTTTGGCTGCGGGCCAATGTAAGCCGCCGCCGCTTAATGCGCACTTCCTCTACCTAGCATAACATAGCAACATGATTGCCATACATAGGTGGATGGACTGCATGGTTCACGGCCGGGACCGTCTAGGAGAAGGGTCAGGTGGAGTAGGCGGGGCGGTAGGATCATGCACCACCTGCCGCCGTGCAAAGCCATGCATCACATTCCCCACATCCTACCTACCTGGGTACCCCATCTGCCGGCACGCCACCGCCGACTCCTTGCCGCCCCAGCCCACCCCCATGCCAGACACGGAGCCCCATTCGTTGCGGTACGCCACTTCCTGCGAGCCGTGTCGGCGCGAGAAGGATGGAAGATGCGTGAACAACGTTTCGACATGATAGTCCACCTCGCTTGGGGCGCCTGTGTGCTATATAGCTGACAGATATAGCCTTCCTGCGCGTGCTCATCATTTGGACATCCGATATTGTGTGAGTTCATTCCCCGTCTGGTCGGACCCGCCCGCATGCACCCGTGAAACTGGGTTTGTACAGTCCGGCTGGCTGTCTTGGCCGATGCCGGGCGGGCAGACAGGCAGATGGGGACGGAGGCGGTCCCCGCCACGCAGCTAATGATGTATGAGCGATGGGGCGCTTGTTTGCTTACCAGGCGCCCGGCCGAGGGAATCGGGCCCCCCGTCAGGCGGAGCGTGCCGGTGGCGGGCGGGAGGTCCATGGTGCACAGCACGCCCACGTCGTTCGCAGTTCCATAGTAGTAGTACCAATAGTCATAGCGTCCGAGTTGTGGGCTGAACCCCGGGCACTCGCCAATGGCCCACTCCTCGCCTGTGCAGGTGAGGCCTCCAGGAAGCCAATTGGGGGCCACTGCTGTATGGCCAAGGCGATAAAACTCAGAGGCGGCAACAGCACCCATAAACTTGCCCCATCCAGAAAGGTAGGTCGGCTGCCCACTCTTGTAGCCCAGCTGCACGGCAGGCAACGGCGGCACACAAGCAAGCCAGGGTGGTTGGCTTTCTATGTAGCCGCGGGGCTGCGGGCAGCGACAACTAACGATGACGGAAAGTGCAGAACCATCGAAGGGGCATATGTTGCAAATAGCTAGAGTGAACTCATATTAGATAGGGGACGTGAAACCGTGTGGCGGTATATGATCAAGTAAAGACACAAAAAATCTGGAGGGCTCTGCAGAACACGGAACCCACCAACCCCACAGCACCGTCATACATCGCTAGAAACCATGCATACCCCCCCAACAGGCAGGCAAGCGGCGCTGTTACTTGCCTGTCGACATGCTGCTGTAGCCGAAGATTGATTGAAGGAGAAGTAGCCGGAGGTGCCGATCTTGCAGGACGATACGCGTACACACACGTTGGAGCACGTACGTACGTCAGCACGGATTCATGCACGGACATACACGGAAACGGCGTACGGAATATATATGCCGCTACTGCAGCTCTTATGGCACTTTCGTTGCCGGCTGGTAGGTCACTTCCAGCAACGGATCATCATATCATATTGTATTAGTACATGTAGACTCACATGCACGCGTGGGGATGTTTACGCGAACCAGATTAGCCGACTCACCGTTCCCCAGGCGTAATCCCAGTACAGCTCGATGCGGCCCTCCGACGGCACCGGGCTGTCCCGCAGGCGAATCACACCGCTCGCGGGGGGCGCAGCTGCAGGCGGATCGTAAGCAAACGCGGAAATCCGAGTGGCATACGGTAAAGATTCGGCAACATTGCTTGCGTGCCGGCCACCCACATAACAAACATCGCGTGGCGCCTAGCAGTACACGATTGCAGCCAGCCGACACGCCAACGCGTACATGCCGCGAGCCTGATAATAGCTCTGCTTGCCAACACCAACCCAGCGCTGGTTATAACATGCGTGGTGGTGTAAGGGCTTGGGGAAAACCTATTAGGGCCACGGGTTAGTTACTTTGTACTTTGCCCTATCCCATCTATCTACCCGTCGCCCCTATCCCATCTACTTGATCGTTGTCAAATGCATCTTGCATTACCCGTTGGTGTGACCACAATCAGGATTCATTCACCATCAACAGATAGAGCACCCATCCATCCGAGATGGGCACATGCTGCTGTTCACCCAACGCCCAACGCTGCGCACCGCCGCCTCACCGTCTTGGCACACAACGCCTGCATCGCCCCCATGGTCGAGGTTGATGCCGCCATCGCTGCCCGCATCGCTGGATACAGGCTGGGATTGGCAGTCTGTGAGCTTGACCTCGGAGCCGTTGCATGCCATTGAGCCCATGCCGATGGGCACCACGCCAATGTACGACGACGTGCCTCCCCACACGGACCAGACGCTCTCCTGCCGGACCGGCCTCAGTGCCGACCTGAAGCCCAGCTGCCTGCATCGCATCAGCAGACCACCAGCGAGGTCACAAGCATCATTAGCTCGTACGTCCGACCAGTGGATGATTGGGACACGCAATCAAAGTACAACTGGAAGAACAACATGCATTTAGACAAGGCGCGGCTGTCTAACACGGACCCAAAGCCCGAGGGCAGCTGCAAGCTGCTGAATCCATCGTCTGCTGGCATCTATCTGCATGCGTGCAGGAGTACGAGCACCCCCACCTACCTGCACACTACGGCCGCTTCTCGGTAATCCCACGTGTCCTCATTCGCCCATATAGCCTGCCAGGCGCCGTTGGCGTACACCTCCACTCGACCCGCGTACGGCGCGGGCCCATCCACAAGCCGTACACTGCCGTACTCGGGCTCAATGTCTGCGACACATCCACACGATCGATCGAGGACGAATGATTTTGCGTTGCATGTTGCGATGATGCGCACACGCGGGGGGCTGAACCCAGCCACACGCACCAGGTACTGTAGGACCGGGACCGTATCTAATACATACGGACAATGGTGTGTTGAAAAGGAAAAGGCATACGATGAGCGTACAAAGGTGTGTGTGTGTGGGGGGGGGCGCAACCCCCACCCGCGATCGTACGCCATGCACTGTACGTTGCAAGGACGCTCGAGACTGAATTCTTGTTCGTCCGCTCCACCTCGCATTCCCCCACGCACCTCGCATGCAGACCGCGCCAGCACTGTATGTCGCGTCGATCATCACTTCGAAGTACGGGCAGGCAGACAGCGACGCCTCCTCGCCCTGTTAATTTGGGATTTGAGGTGGGGTGGGGAAGGGAGGGCAGGGGAGCGGGCAGCAGCGGGATCCTATTGCGCCTCTGTCTCTACATACGCTTGCATATCGATGCCACTGACTGGCGCGCGGTAAACTGCTGGCCTTGTGTGCCTTTGTGCCGGTTCTGCTGGCAACCGTGCTGTGTCTGCTGTACATAGCAAGCAGCATTATGTATTGAGCGACACCGGTACACACCGTGCAGTGGTATCTCTGGAATCGGGCTGCGATTCCAAGTTCGTAGTAGGGGCCTCTTACGGGCCAGTAGTAGTAGGCGGGTCTGCTCGCGCGTGCGAGCGATCGGGGGCGGGCGGGACGGGGGCACGGGTAGTCAGCAGGAAGCATCTCGTCCCTGTCCATCAGATTATAGAGGTCTGGTACACGTATCCCGGTATGAAGCTGCAGATGGCAAAGTGAGCGCGTGCGTGCCCAGCATGGAGGTAGCGCACACGATGATGAACTGTGCAAGTGCATGTACAAGTACATCCCACGGCGGCTATCTTACGTGATGTCGTTGACTCCGAAGCCGTATTGGGTCATAAATGTTGGATAGCCGTGCGTCGCACCGAGCTGCAGGCGGATAGGATGGCGAAGCGGGGGGCGGAGACAACATGCATGTCACTTCGAAGAATAATGCACCTAGACCCGGGACCCTAAGCCCTACAATCAGTGGATGGGCGCATGACGGCTGCTGCTGCATCAACGGCGCTGACGGCGGCGCCAGTGCAGTACAGTGCATTGCATTGCAGGGTGGGCTGCAGTGGATTGCGCAGGTCTGGCGGTACTCCTTCTCTAGCCGCAGTGGACTGCTGTGCAGATCCGGCGCAAGCAGCGCAGCAGCAGCACCGAGCTGCTGAGCACGGGCGCTGGTGAAGGAACCCATCTCCCGCCCATGTATGTGCTGTGCAGGCGACTACGCGACTACCGTGATCCAATGCTGCCAGCAGCCGGTGCAGCCGCTGGCTGGGGTCGAGATACATGGCGGCTACCAACATAATTTTAGCCTACGGCGCCGGCGTGACGTTCAGCAAAGCCGTAAAACAACCTGCTATATGTCGCGCACCTGTCTGCAGAGCACCTTGGCATCGTTAAGGCTCCACTCATGCTGGTATATCGTGGATATGTTCCATGTCGAGCTGCCTAGGAACTCCACCCGCCCGTCCAGAGGGCTCGAGCCACCAAACAGCCGCACCGAGCGGCCCGGCCCAGGGTAGTGATCTGCAGGCGATCCGTTGCAGATGGGACATTTGGAGTTTGCCACAGCCGTCGTCGGCGGTCTACCTAGCCGGTCGTGGATGGGTGACTGGATGGGCAGGCCGCAGCAGGCAGTGATCTGGCCGTGGGCGTGGACGCAGGCTGCTGCACACATACGCCGATGACGCGCATGTGCGACTGCCACGAGTGAATAATTATGAAAATATAATATGTACGCCCGGCATGACACGGGCGTGGGTTGAGGGGGTGGTCCGTCGGGGCAGCCGAGGCAGCCCATGGGAACCACCACCATGACTGCCACGTGTGTGCGGAGCGGCGGGGGCGCCACACGTCTGGGCCGGGCGCAGGTGCGCGTTGAGCCATGCATGCATGCATCATGCACTACCCGCTGCATGTAACCGATGTAAACCGTGTGTCATATGCGCTTCGATCGCATCGAGCTGCCGTCCCATTACAATTTGAGCTGGTGAACCGATCGTAACCAGCTGGTTAATCCCCATATCTAACACTCAGCTATCAGTCTAACCAAATGGTGGTTGAGCTGTTCGGAACCCATGATCCGATCGCTCGATGGTCACCACAGGTCCTGGGTTCGAATCCCGTATTCCAAGCACGGGAGAGCAGTGGCAGTGGCATGATTGCGCAAGCAGTCGTGAGCCCATAGCTCGGGGGCCCAACCTACGAGGCGCTGGCTGTGATGGCCACTCTGCTGATTCCAGGCACATGACCAGGGACTTGAGTCAGGCGTGGAGGGGGCGGTGCGTGGTGGATGTACCGTCGGAAAAAACCCCGGTGGGAGTGATCCCTCAACAAGAGGACATGTGTCATACTCCCCCCTCAACGCACGCGATGGTGTATGATCACGCGTAAACTTTAACTTTTTTTACTTCACTTTTACTTTAACCAGCTGGTTAGCCCAGCCGCGCTTAACCCGGACACCGTGCGGTTGTTACCTTGTGTGACCTTGCAGCAGCTGATTCGAATCCCGGTGACTCCGACGTCGTCACAAGGACCCTGCATTCATGCACATCAAGGCACAAGCATGCAACGCAGCCACCTTGGTTGGCTACAGGTAGGTGCGCGGGTCCAGGTAATCCAAGTATATACTCATTTTACCAGCTTTGGACTTTTTGCTCTACAAATAACAAAGTGCACGAATGCGATGCTCTTTTCGCGTTGCGTCAGTGAAAGACTTTGACAAGCAAACGACATGACGATGCCTGGCCGGGCACCTGGGTCCGTCCGTCCGCGCGCGCAACCCGCGGGGGGGGGGGCGTGCATGCAGGCAGGGCGCCGTACCTCAGCCCCATCACACTGATACGACAGTCCGCGCAGTTGGGCTCCGCATATTGCAGATCCCGCCGGGCACTGAGACCAGGCCTGCCAGGTCCCCACGTTGGCGTTGGAGATGGGATCCGACTGGATCGGAGCGGTGAGGTTGTTGCTGCGAGCGGGCCATCCAGCAGGATTGTTATGAAACCAGAATCAGCCACTGCAAGGGGCGGGCTGGCTAAAAGCCTGCTGGTTCCGGAGGTTCCCTGCGGCTGCATATGCGTGCGTGCGTGCACAAAAAACAATCGTAAACGTACACAAACACAGAACGGCTGACTCCGCTTTGGCTTACCAGCACCCACATACGACCTAAACGGACGCGCACAGTGCAACGAGAGCACCGTGCTGTGTTACCTGCACAGGAACTCGACGCCGGTGACACCCGCATCGTCCCCGGCACCCTGGTTGTTCAGGACGCGGAGGCGGGCGCCCACGAAGTGCCAGGGCTTGCTGGCGTTGCCTGGAGTCGGAGAGCAGGCGTATGGCCCCAGCCAGTAGTCTCCCTGCTGGTTCGAGCTGCCCTTGATTGGGGGGATGAGTGCGGTGCTGAACACGCCGTCCTGCGGCGCGCATTTTACAGATGCCGATAGTGGGGGGGGGGGCAGATGTATGAGCGAGGCCATACATACACGCTGCTGCGATGCAAACAAATTCGACGACGTTCTGCTGGCTGACCTGGTTTGTGTTGCCTGTTCGTAGGCTGACTTGCTTGGCTGACTACACGCGGCGGCCCAGCTCGCCTAGCTGGATAGATGACGTGCCGCTACATACACTAGACCGCACACACGCAATCTGAGGACTATCAGGCAGACGTGACTTCATGGTCCATGCTAATAACGATACATACTGACTTGAAAGCAGTACAGGGCCACTGACGTGACGCCTGTGACGTCGGGATAATAGTAGTTGCCATACTGCGCCTGAACGTGCGCCCCCGCCATGAAGGAGCTGTAGGGGCAGAATCGCCATTCCTGAATAAACAAATGTCAGGCACAATGGGTGAGCAGCGTAATATTATTATTCTTATAACGTTGAACTAACGGTGGTCGGCTTTATTTGCGGCGGGTGCTCCGCCCTAGAAAGTGCGTGACTAGGCGGCTTTGAGCGAGGGGGCATGTGCTTCCAGCCAAGCAGCCCGCCGGCCTGCCAGCCGGGCAAACACACATATGTGGCGTCTGGTTCTGCATGGGCAAATTAAAACTGCGTGCGTGCATCTGCAACACAAGCAAGGTACGTAAACTTGCTTGGCAGCTATACCGCAAGTGCCGTTAGACGTTGACGAAGACACCTAACTCCTCATGGCCGGGTGGCTGGGCTCACCTGCCAGGTGCCGAGCATCCCCGGGTCCTGCGCCCCGGCCGCCAGTGTGTATTCTGCCACTATTCCCCCGGTTGGCGGATAGCACATGACGGTGGCCTGCGGATCGAGGCGCGTGGCACGGGAGCTCATAGAAAGGCTGCCTATGTTCTATCGATACATCGAAATCCCCATTTTTCAAGGCGTGTCCCCGGCCAAACAGACAGCTCCGACGTTAGGCAGAGGTCCATCAAGTCGTCTAGAATACCGACGATGGACGCATGGACACCGATTCCACCGTTCGCACTTTCGGCAACCAAGTCGCGTACGTACTCACATCATACTCGTGGCTCGCTGCCTCGCCATTCCATACGACATTCGAGCATTGGGTGATGTTGGTCTCGGAGCCCTGACAGGTGAACCCGCTGAGCCACACGGGGCCTGCGACATTAGAAGCAACGGTTAGTGCTGCTTACTTTGGGCTGTAGGCATCGTGACATTATAACAACTATTGTAAAGGATGCCCCGCCAGCTGCGGTGGGAGCCTACCTGCAGCAGGCTGTCTGGGATACCAGGCACGCCATGCGTACTTCGGCGTCAGGCGCTCAAGTGGAGTAGAGACGAGGACCATAAACCGCTCCCCCACCCCAATACTCGCAATTCGTCCAAGCCTCCCCCCCCGGGCTTTGAGGCTTTCCATCCATCGATCAGAGCCGCCACATTTTAAGAGCTTGCATGTTCCTATCAGGTATATGCCGTCTTTGCCGCACCTGATCCAGTTCCGTACGTGTACTTGGCATCACCGGGTCTGCCACCTGTGATGCCGAGCTGGGCGCAGATGACCTGGAACCGCGGAAGAGTGTGTGCATGGGCGACGGCCGCGAGAGGCACAGAGCGAGGTGGGGACAGGGTCGTTTCCCGCAGCTCGCCCATTTCCTGCAGCACATGCCCGTCCACCAGCTCCCAGGCACGATGCACACAGCAACTAAGCAAGGAGGGAGGGAGGCCTGCCATGGAACACGATCGACGCAATCGACGCATTCGCACGCACCCGCGCCTCGTTGGTGGTTATTCTGCCAATGGTGCCCCACATCCCGTCGTAGTACACCTCCACCCGGCCAGACCAGGTGTTGGGGCCTCCAACGAGCCGCACAGCTCCAGTCGCTGGCTCTGGTACGCCGGAAACCGCTGCAGCAAGAGATAAACGGGCCCGGGTACGAAAATTGTGGTGTACATATGCTGTGCGACAGTAGTGGGCAGCGACCTGACAGGTCAGCCATGATCGGCACGGTGTCCTGAAGAAAGACACGGAACGCCGTGCTAACTAACGCAGTGTAGCGGATATCAAGCTTGCCCATGTGTGCATGCCGTGCTGTACAGCATACGTTTGTGTGCCGTGCTGTACAGCATACGTTTGTGTGCCAATGCCACAGAGCTCGGGGAGCAAGGCACGGTGCAAATATGTATGAATACGTGACACGGAAAGAGCTAAAGGATTGTAATGGACTGAAAAGGTCGACAAGTACGGTCCTGCAAAGACAAACCAACAGACTGCGAATGGATGGTGAGCGTTGGTATCAATGGGGTGGGGGTGGCCATCACATGTATGTGCACGTGTTAGCAATACGATTGACGTCGTTTACGTGCCTTTGGGTACGCAGGCGATAACGACGTCGTTGTCGTGAGACGTTACAAGGCTGTCGCCCCAACATGTGTTTTCATTGTAGCCGCTCGGAATGCTACACGCGTCCAGGCGCGCCTCACTGCCGCTGCAGTCGATGTCGCGGAGCCAGCTGGGTTGCCGATCTGGCTGGTACAGTTGGCCCGAGCCCGTGAGCTGGGTGCCGTAAACCCTGAGGGCAAAGAGAAATATGGAGGAGTGGTCCGACAATTGACCACATCATGAATCGTCAAGGTTTGGGTGATCCCGCCGCACCTGCCGCCCCGGTAGCCCAGCTGCCGGCATGCGACCCGAGCCTGCTTGATGCCAAAGGGCACCCGCAGGTTGGTGGCTTGTGAGCTTCGGCAGATAGTGCCCCAGGCCCCCTCGTAAAAGATCTGCAGGGACTCGATCAACGAGGCACAATAGGGATGGTAAGATAGACACGTTGCATGCTGCTTTGCCGCACCGCACCGCCCCGCCGCACAACGCGTAAAACAAAGCCCGAAACCTACATACGGACGGATACATGCCGCAGAGTAGAAATTGATGCGTGCAAACGCCCGCTTTGGATAGCGTATGTGTAGATAGATGGCGGTCGCGTGCAATTTGCAACGCATCAACACCGATCATGTCCGTCCGAATGTACGCATGCTCCGTACGCATGTCCGGACGAATTCGTGTCTGCCCAGCCGTACTGAAATAAAAGTCACCCAGATTTGACGCGAATCGTGCAACAACGCCATGCCCACCTCAAGCCGGCCTATCCAGGCCACTGGTCCGCCCACTAGCCGAAGCGAACCTTTCGTGGGTTCAGTGTCTGTGGGAAACAAACAACTGACTCAGTGATCTTGTACAAGGATCAGCATTTGTCGCCACACGGGATTCTGACCAGTGAACGAGTCACATTGTGCTAGTGCAGCACTATTTATACGAAATTGAGCTGAGAAGCCCGCTAGCAGCTTGGTGTTCAGCAACTTACAACACGTACGTGTACGGAATCTTCATCTGAAGTCAGTGCATTTCTTACCTCTTGTACATGCCACGCCGGCAACAGCGACGCCCGTTTCCTGGTCTCGGTTGCACGTGTCGCCAGTCACCCAGTCACGTGGGCAGTTCATGATACTGCTCTCGTTGCCCTGACACGCCGGGCGTGCATACCAGATGATGCCCGTCTCTGATCGTCGTCGTTATAAGAGATAAGAGAGGCCGTCGAGATAAGAGAGGCAGCCAGTCCACATGTTCCCAGTCCACATGTTCAGGGGCGAAGGGCACGGACCCTTGTCAGATACGGGTACGCAGTCATGCGGCATCTGGCCGGTCGACGTGGTTACCCCACGGCAAGCACATACTGCTCACTAGTGGATACACAGTGCGCGTGCGCGTGCACACACGTGTGCGTCGTGCCATGTGAACACACAAAGGGGGATGCGCAAGCCAAGCCCCAATCAACCCGCCGCCCATCCGCTCGCCGCCGCGCGCACGAACCCCACGCCGCGTTTGCCTGCGTCGCGCACTCACCTGGCATGCCATAGGTGAGACCGTACACCGGCTTTCCAGTGGTGTACCCAAGCTGCCGGCACACGACGCGAGCAACTCGCCACGAAAAGCTGCGGGCGCGGAGGAATGGAGATTTCGCGCTCGATTCGGATGTTCAATGACAGGTGCAGCTAGCTGGTGGTCCTTCAGTGAGTCAGTCAGTCCGTCAGTCAGCAGCCTGCCCGAGCATGGTCCCCGCCGTGCAACTAGGGGTTTCCCGCGATCGCTATGGGCTTTACATAGAAGCAGACACTTGTAGGTGGCGCCCTCATCCCAACAAGGCAATCCAGTGTGGCGGCCGCCCCGCTCGTGGTTGCACTCCGGTTGGCAGCCATCATCCATGCGCTAGGCTCTTTCCTACCTGTCCTGGCAGAAGCCGCCCCACTGCCCATTCTGCATGACCTCGACCCGGCCGCTGGCCCGCGTGCTGCCGCCCATCAGACGAATGGAGCCATCGGGGGCTACGGGTAACAATCAAGAGGGGAGGCGCAGAGGCGGACCGAGCCGAAAATTGCTTGTTTGCAGGATACAAACGTAGATCGCGGTACGGAACGCACATCATCTGGCTAGCCAAAACACCTATGTTAACAGAGCACATACGTGCAGTAGTTACGTACGCTTGACGGACTGCTGAAAAAACAAGACACTAAAGTGGTGCCCCTGCGCTGCGGGCCCTTGCTACTGGCATGTGCCTGCTTCTTCACCTTCGGTAGTGTTGGAACATCGAACAGTGACGGGCGCGTAGCGCGGGTCGGGCGGCGTCCGCAGGCGCGAGCGGAGGTTCTGCGTGACGACGTTGCCGCACTGTATGAGCGATGTCTCGTTGCCGGTGCAGCCGAAGCCTGCAACCCAGTTGCTGGCCGGGGTCCACACGCTCGCCTTTGGCATCCACAGCGGTGGGCCCAGGCCGACCATGGGCAGCCGAGTAATGAAGCGCCCCGTGGGATATCCGAGCTCCCTGCGTAATCAAGCCCGCCCATTCAGCAAGGAGTGGAGTGGCGTGGATAGGTGCGTACCTAGCTGGTAGTTAGGCATGTATGAGCATAACGATGTGTGCATGTGTGTATGTGTTGACGAATCCATTGTATGCTGGGGCGTGGCCAGTAAGCCAGCCAAGCGACGCATTGCCCAACACAGCATGCGCGCAACTGCAGACATGCGCAGCGATGCGACTGCCTATCAAGGCGGGCAGGTAAGGCTGCATACACACACATACGTACCTGCACGCGACCAAGGCGTCGCGCTGTGTAAAGTAATGTCGAGCTGCCGGCTCGTACGGGCTCACGGCCAGCACCGTCCAGGTGTCCAGGAAGATCTCAAGCTGCGCGCGCTCGGCCGCGTGGGTGCGAGGCGGGTGTCAAGGCAGGGACAGCAGATCCAACTGAGATCCATAGACGTGAGAATGCAATATGATGAGTACAATAATGTGGAAGCGGTTTGTCATTGGGTGCTACATGCGCGGGGCGATCAAGAGTTGTGCAGGTGCGATCACATGGGACGGCCTTTGCACACCAACCAAGCATCGCCGCCGCTCTGGGACCGGATAAATGCAGACGGCAGGAGGGGGCGGGCAGGACGTACATCGAACCCGCCGTAAATACGTCGCCAAGCAAGGCGGCCATGGTTGTTCATGAAGCAGCCACGTATATACGCATAAGACATTCGACATTGCATGGGACACCCCCCCCCAGCTACGCCACGTACGCCCGTGCGGCTCAACGCACCCAACCCCGCTCACATGGCCCTCGTTGGGCCGCTGACCCCGCCCCAGCCGAAGCGTGCCAATGGGCGGCAGCGTATCTGCAGCAGGCAGGGGTGTGGGAAGGAAAGGGGGCACATCGGGCCCGCCGAGGTTGGCGCGAGCGAGCCATTGCAAATGTCTGACTGCTTAGGTGGGTTGCAGGTTGAAGCAGATGGATGTGTGTGTGTGTGTGCATGGGGGGGGGGGCTGTCCCCGCGATGCACGTTGAATGTGCGTAGTGAGTGGCGCGTGTGGGGGCTCACCGTTGTAGCAGCGCACGCCAGTGTCGTATGTGTGGTCGGTGGGGTCCAAGATCATCCTCATTTCCCATACGTAGTTCTCCAGAGAGGCCACGATGCAGTCCCACAGCTTGGCCTCCGTTCCCGTGCACGCAACGTAGCCGTACCACGTGGGACCTGTATGTGTGTGCGCATACATACATGCACCACGCACGCATACGAGTGGAAAAGAGCATCATCGAACGAACCAAAGCAGCTGGCCAAAACGGCAGCTCGCACACACAGCCACGCCTACCACGCCAGTGTGCCGCAGTGCCGCAAGCACAGAACTAAACATGGGCCGCTAGATAGCAGCAGTCGATCGCCAGCAAGAGCGCCCTGTGCCCCACCTACCGGTTGCGGCGCCCACGACTGCGCCCATCAGCGGCGAACCGCTGTTGTAGCCGAGCTCGCGGCATGCTGCCAGGGCGCCCGCCCAGTTCCAGTTTTCGATCTGGAGATATCCCCACATTCCGTTGTACCAGAGCTGCGCGGAACGTGCATTGTGTTCGTGCGGCGGGGCGGCGAAGGATCAGGTTGATGTATTGGAAGGGGCTCCTGACATGGAATCAGATATACAGACCGTGATGCGGGACGTGAGACGCAGCCCTGAGGTCTGCGGACTGCGGGCTGCGGCAATATTGCTCCACACAGCTGCGATACCGCAGAATAGGGGTTCAGCGTGTAAGAATGCCGTGCGCATTAACCGCTTTAACTGTACCTGCAGAGCGCCAGTTCCCTGAAGACCAGATTCTGGGTCTGGCACCAGCCGGATGGCGCCCTGCCGCACACCGTTGGTCTCTGCAAATCATTCGATGGATGGGCACAAGAGGTTGCAAGGCCAGCAGCGAGCACACACAGTTGACGTGAGTGCGGTTATGATCGATCGACTTGATGCGGTCACCACTGGCAAAGTCGGTGTGGTCGGTTGCTGCCAAGCAGCATACATACATGATGCGGACGCACGGCCAATTGTCCAGGTGGCAGACACGACCCACAAGCCCCACGCAATCAAGTTCCGTGAGGCTCGACCAGGAATAATAGATATTTCCGTACGTTGTCCGTACGGCAAACAGAACCGCTACTTGCTTCATGTGCAGCTAGTGAAGCAGCGCTTGCAAGGTCCGACTGACCGTTGAAGCAGGTGACGCCAAAGTCCGACGCATGTCCATCGCCCCAGTTGGCGTAGCCCTGGATGGGCTCTGTCAGGCAGTCCAGCAGGCGTACGGAGGACGAGTTCCACAGCCCTGTCCTGCAGCCCAGCCGGAGGTCAAAGGTGACCAGCGACCTGTGGTGGGTTACCGGCGTGAACGAACAGGTAAGCTTCCGTCAGTGTGAGCAGATGCTGGCTGTCGTGAAGAGCGGAGCGGCCCTCAAGGTAGCATGGGGGAGACTGTACCGGGGACGGTTACGATGGGAACCGACCCACGGTCCCGAGTGTAACGATCCCGGGATCTTATCTCACAGGTGGTTCTAGGGAGGCTAGTTGGTATGTCACTAGCCGACCGAGCTCGAGGGAGCTTCTGGCGCTTTAGGAAGTACTGCGGTACGACCCTGGGCACGGCGGAGCCCAGGCGCCTCTAAAAGTCCGTAGGGGTAGGGCAGGTGCCATCGCTGACATACTGCGGTCCGGGTTCGACACCCGGCTACACCCATGCTGAGTGTCTTCCGCCTGCTTTCCGCCTACGCACAGTCGGTAAGTTTCCCCTTCACTAGAATAGCCATTAGGGGGACTATCGCTGTTACAGAGACCGAGAGAAGGGAGGGCAGCTGCGGAGGAATAACGGTGGTAGAAATGATTCCAAAGCCCCGGAAGGTCCGCCACGGCAAACGCTGCGTCGTGTGAAGGGGCTGCATTATTGAAACTCACGTGCTTCCGTTCAGGGCTGTACCCAGAATGAGCTCGCCGCTGCTCCAACCAAGCTGCCTGCGTTCAACATTTACACCAATACAAATGGATGTCGTTTGAGTTGAAGGGGGTAGAGGTTGATGGCTCGCCAACAATCGCCATGCATACACGTGATCTCCTTGCTTGATTACATACCAGGAGTGCGACATTTACGTGCGGGATAGGCTGCGCATCTACGGGCAGCCATTGTCCATGCAAGATATGCACTCAACAAATAAAGAACCATTGGATCCGGCCCTCTGGATCATCAGAAGAGCCCCGGCCTTGGCTACCGAGCATGCGTTACGTCCGGAGTACCGAAAACGCGTCATCCGCTTACCTGCATGCCGCCCGAGCAGCACCTGGCAGGCCTCTCCCGTAGTTCACCACGTCCACATGTATTGAAGCCCACACACCAGAGATCCAAAACTGCAGCCGCATGATCGCCTTGTCAGGTCGGTAGCCATACCGTCAAGCAAAGCTCCATGCCACACGGGTGATCTAACTTCGGTGCATGCATCGCATGCATGTACACTCTACACAGGAAAGGAAACTCTCTTGCTAGGAAGCGACTGGCGGGTGGGTGGGTGGCGAACCTACCTCCACAGCTCCTGAACCCATGGTGGCCCTCGGGCCCACAAGCCGTATGTCCCCATCCTTGTTCGTCTCTGCGGCAGCAACGCAACGGGTAAGCTGCCAATGGGTGCGGCCGTAATCATCCGATGGCTTTCGTATCGCCAGCTACAGAGAGGGTGCGGCCAGCTACAGAGGCACGGGCGCCTCACGCATTGCATTGCATGTGCATGTTTAAGGTTGTGTATGGGGCCGGTATAGGTTCTTAAATCTCCGCCGCTGCAAGCTCGCTCAGAGTGCGAAGCTCCAAAGCAAGAAGCCCTGCCTCCCAATCAAGTGCCGCCGCCGCAGTGTACACAGCGGGGCAGCCCCACTCCTGGGATGGAGCGACTAACCGTTGCGGCATGTGACTCCCGTGTCGTACAGGCGGCTGACCCAGGTCCTGGCGTACAGGGTGCCGCCAGCGCAGTCCACGAGCCGCTTCTCAGCCCCGGAGCAAGACACGCCGCTCATCCACACGACCTGCGACCTGCAGCGGCAGCCCCATTGCCACTTCATCATGTGAAATGCTGGGCCCGGCGTTCACGTCCGCGACGGCATACCCACCCACTGAGTAGGGACAACGGCCCAACTCCGTACGATATATGTACAAGTATGCATGTTTATCAGGTGTACCCAATAACCCTGGCATAAGACAACCAGCGGGTAATGCGTAAACCTATCGCCATCCGCCGACCGCCCTTACTGGCTGCCGCCTCCGAGGAAGCCCAGAGACACGGCGCTGCCTGTCGAAAAGCCCAACTGCCTGCATGCGCCGAACAAGCAATGAAGGAGGAGGTCGAATTCCACTTACACTCACCGCGACGCAGAGAGTGCAAACATGCGCGTGGGCAACCCAACCCAAAGCACGGGAGCTCACAGCCGCACAGCGCAGCGCATGGCGGGCAGGAGGTAGGAGCGGTTGGTGAGCAGTCGGATGCACGCAAGTGTGCCTCGTGAGGCGAGCCATCAAACAATGGGCCCCAAGCTCAACTCCATTGCGCACCTGCACGCCACCACCGCGTTCGTCCAAACCCAACGCCCGTCCGAATGGATGGCGCCCCAAGCGCCTTGGTACCAGACCTGCGTCGGGCGGGGCAGGTCCGCACACAGCGGTAGTATGGTACATTTATGCACGAGGCGCGCGCCACAGATGGAGGCAGCAGATTCAACCGATGCGTACGTTGATACCGCACCGCACCCGGTGTGGTGGACGTCCTATGTTCTGGTCCCTCGGTAACTGGTTCTATTGGCCCACTTGGCAACGGATGGCAGCAGCCATGCAAATGTCTTGATCGACCTAGCAAAGTCCGTTAAGAATTCGGCGACCGTCTCCAGCGGCACTTGATGCCCAGCTAATGGAAGTTACTGTTCTAAGCAGCAACTTATGAATGCCCAGACTCCGTTTGAGCATGTTAGGGGGCGTTGATAGCCGATCCGGAACGCCCAGGGTCGTT
>LSYV01000049.1:915221-932120 GCA_001584585.1 Gonium pectorale
GGGGCGAGGATGGTATGGAGGTATGGCAGCGACAGGGAAAAACGCCACATATGCGTCAGTGGGGGGGGCGGTGGAGGGTATGGGTCAACTGTCAGACCTATCATTGTGTGCTGCACTAACAACACGGCTGGTGGGCTCCGCCCAGAGTCAGTTCAGGTGCGGACGCGCGCTTTGCTTGGCCACATAAAACAACCCGAGTGAATGGGGCGTCCACACGATCGAAGGGACGTCGCATGGGATGACGGGCATACGGCAAGTACGGATGGTGGATGGTACGGCGTCTGAAGTATCTGCTGTCTGGCTCTGCTCACCGACGCGGACGCGGAAGGACCTCGTCACTCTGTTCCTCGCAGCGTCCTCCGCCGAGCAGACCACCTGTCGTACGGACACAAGTAGCAGGTGCCGACATGCAAGCTAGACAGCATTGTCTGGACTGCTGCTGCGCACACCGATGTGTAGATGCCCGCAACCGGGCACATGCAATGCAGGTGCATGCGGCAGCATATGGCCTGGTTGCATATACGTCTCCCCGCTGGCCCCCGCCTGCTGGCCCCACGTACCCAGGTGCCCACTCCGTTGCCCGTCAGAGGGAACCAGCTGCCTGACTCCGGCTTGCAGGTGGGGGTGATGGCTCCAGCTACCAGGTCAAACGCCTTGGCATCGTACATGACCTGGGCGCCCTGGGTCCGGGACGTCGCCTCCGCCACGATGGACGTCGGAGTGTTGAGGACGGACGGCATGGAGTCGGCTGCGTGCGTGAGAGCGAGGGGCGGGGTGTGTAAAAAATGAGGCGCGCGTAGGAGCCAGGGTTGCGGCGACAGGGGGCGCTGACGGTCGGCGGTGTATACACGGGGCCGTACGGGGCCGTACGTACGGGGAGGATCTTGATAATGAGGGGAGAGGGGGACGGCATATGCGCCGTTCGCCCAAGTAAGATACCGGCAGCAGGCACGCACGCGGGCGCATCACGGCGGACAGAGGTGAACGAAAGCAAGCGAGGAGGCGGGCGCCTGATGAGATTGCAGCGCAACCGGGTCCGTTGCAATGAGCATTTGCACGCATCCACCGGCTAGGCTGCTGTGGGCTTCGTTCCGTCCGCTTCAACCCTACGGCTATCTCGTCATTTGTTACTACATAGGTGGCCCAGAACGAGCCAACGCATGCAGCTGGCCCTGACGCTATGCATTCCGCCGCCGCGTCGGATCACTCGCTCACACGCGCAGCGCTTGGCAGCGGGGTCGAAGGACTGGCCGCCGGGGCACTGGCAGGTGTAGGCCTGGCCGCTGATGGAGGTACAGGTAGCGCCCGTGCCGCAGGGGTTGACGGGTGCGGCGCACAAGTCGCCTGCGGGAATACATAGGGGAGGTACAGGACGCAGACATGACACAAAACGTGGCCGTTGGCGGCCTGGCTTCGGACTTGTCGGAGCGAGCGAGCAAATCATGTAAAGCGTGCTGCGCGTGAACGTACGGAGAGGCATCTTAGCGGAAAGGAAGCCGCAAGGAATAAAGTTACCACGCTCTCATGCCAGATGCCAGAGGCCTGGTGCGAGTGCGCTTGCTAATAACGCCACTCACGGAGGCATGTCCTGGCGGTCTCGGAGAACCAAAACCGGCGAGAGCATTTGCCTGCGCAGCGATACGAACGCACGAATGCACGTATGCGCCGTTGTTTGCACAATCCGAAGGGCGCGCGGGGGAAAAGGCAGATGAAAGGAAGGTTAAATATAGAAAGACACAAACATCCCGCACGATGGGCTGTATATGATGAGAGGTGGGGCTACCGATCGAGCGGCAAGCTATCACCGGCGGCATACAAGTCAGGTGAGAGCGGCAGGGAGGCACATGGGCCCCAAGCAACTGCGACCCAACAACTGTCCCCGCTGCTGCATTCCATTCCAACGCTGCCCCCGGCTGTGCTTACATGTGAAGTCGTTGGACCTTGCACTGGCGGCGCTACCTGTAAGGCCAAAGGCGTGTGCGAGGTGCGAGATGAGTTGGAGTAAGAGGACATGGATAGGAGGGCCTAAGGTGCAGGGGTTGGCCCACCCCTTCTACTTTGAATACAGTCGGCTCACAAGAACGCAACGGATAGATACCAAAGCTTATTAGACCTAATAACACAGCAACGCCAGTGCGCCCATCGCACTGAGCGAGGTCACGCTTTGCATTGATCTGGCTGCACCATCCACCAATAGCTAGCTAGATAGGAGAGACAAAGATGCCGCCTCTTATCATCTAGGCAGCCAAACAGTCAGGGAAAGGTATACACGCACCGGACACTCATGCGAGCCTACTGTATGTTGAATATCGCAGAACGGCGCACGCATACGGCACGGTTTCCACCCCCCTCGAGCCCTTCACCCATCCAATCGTGTGCACATATTGTGTCACACCCTAAGCACGGCCCGCCGCCTGACTCACAGGTGGTGTAGGCCCCAGGCGCGCCGCAGGGGTTCGGGGTGGCCACGCAGCTGCTAGCTGTGTGTGGGTATGTGCGGGTGTGCGAGGGGGAGGGGAGGGGCACACGGGCGACGATCGAACATGTCATCCAATCAGGGCAATCATCAGCTGGGTTGAGTATGCATACGAGCGCAGACGGCGAGCGGCATGCCTGGCATGTCTGCACATCCACACGCTCCAAGCACACAAACGCCAGGGTAGGTGGAGGGATGCAGGGCGATCATTTATGTGCGCGCCACACCTACCACCACCGCCACGCACCACATGCATGCCACCACACCCATATGGGAGCGCCGGCCATAGCTCGCTAGCGCGCTTTGAACAGCGTCGCTTGCTGAGCGAGGCGGCCTATCTGTTGCGGCCACCGTTGAACTTAATATCTGGCGTTGCTGCCCGCCCGCCCGCCCGCCCGCCCGCCCGCCCGCCCGCCCGCCCGCCCGCCTGATGTCCGTACCCACCCTGGCAAGTCTTGGTCTGGCCATTTTAGAAGTAGCCGGTGGCGCAGGCGCAGGTCCAGTCGGAGGAGGACCTGGGCGTGCAGGTCCTGTGCGTGCCCGGCTGGCCGCAGGGGTTGGGCGTCTGGGCGCAGGGGTTGGCTGCGTCGCAGGAAGGAGCGGGTCGGGGTCGGGGTCGGTCGGGGCAGCGGCGGGCAGCACCACGAGTATACCAAGCAATCACGGATTCGGACGTGCCATACGTACGCGCGAGAAGCGGGCAAGGTGTGCACGAGCTTTGAGTGACCGCATGTGTAGGAACGGAGTGGCCGCCGTTTGCATCACGGACGCGGATGCTATGCATGTGGCATCCATTTTATCGCTGCGCGTACAGCGCATGGCCAGTTGAAACCAACTGACACAAACTGAAACCAACTGACACAAACTGAAACCAACTGACGCCAACCAAACCCAACTGACACCAACCGAAAGCAGCCGAAACCAACGTACTGGGTGGGCCACCCGCCCGCACTTTATTACTGCTCTCGCCCTGCAGCATGCAGTCCTTAACGGACGCACGTGCACGTGCGGAAACTGCTGGCAACTGATGAACGGCTTCTGTCGCAAGCAAGCAAGCTCACCTACACACGTGCCGCCCGACACGCCCGCATCGTACAGGAAGGACGGCGACTTGCAGGAGCACACGTAGGGCGGGGTGGCGCCAGGCAGGTTGGTGCAGCGGCTGCTCCTGGTGGAGGCGCCGCAGGGGTTGGTGGAGCAGGCGCCGGCGTCGGCAGTAGTAGCGCCTCCTACAATCAATCGACAGTTGTACGCCAGCAGGCGGTCAGGTGGGCTGGTAGTAGCGGCTAAGTGAACATGCCAATCATAGTAGGTATTGCGGTGCGGTGCGGTATTGCGGTGGTCCTGACGCGCGTCCTCTGTATTGAAATAGGGTAGATAGATAGATCTCAATTGGGCTGTCACGCACGTGTGCAGGAGGTGCCGTTGAAGGTGAAGCCGCTGCGGCAGGTACATGAGTAGAAGGGCGCGGTCGAGCGGGCGGCGCAGGTCGAGAATGTGTTGGAGGGGCCACAGGGGCTGGGGCTGGCCGCGCAAGGGTCGGCTGCATGCGGAGGGGAACAGACGGGCGGGGTGCACGAGCGGGCGGGCGTCAGCAGCACATGGCATAGATACGTATATATCTGGGTAGGTGAACTACCGGACTACCCGAGTTCGCTTGCTGTCGTGCCGGTGCTCGGGTTGACGACTCACAATCGCACGCACGTACACGCGCACCGGCCGGTCGAAGGGTCACCATCCATCAACGCAACTTGACACCAGCCATCGTGCCACCCAGTGGTGCACACGCCCGTCCGCCGCCATTGCACCGCAAGCGCCTCGGGACGTCCCCCGTGTGGACACCCGAGCCGAAAGGGAGGGCAGGCGGTGAAGTGATGGTTTCTTATCGATGCCACTGTCAATCACTGCTGCTTCTGCTGCTCACAATGTGCTGCTGGCGTCACGCACTCGTCTCAGCAGCCAAGTGCTTGTGCGCCTTGGGTGCAACCAATCAGGCCAGCAAGCAAGGAGCACCAAGACGCCGCCCTCACGCACGCACCCTTGCAAATCCCCAGCACGTTGTCGAAGTAGTTGCCAGCGGTGCAGTTGCCTGGAATGGATGCAACGCGGCGCAGGTTCTTAATTGGCCAATTATTACCATCAGCGCGGTCAGTGGGCAAGTCCGGCTACAACGCGTATCATACGCGCACGGCATCATGTACGGCGGCGGGATCGGCAGCTACTCGCAACTAACTAACTTCATTGTGGACGTTGTTGATGGCAGCAGCCCGTGCGTACCGGCGATCGCGTCCGACATACATCAACGTACATGCGGTACCATGCTGCACGACCCAAGGGCCCCTGTGTGGATGGGCCTCATGGGCGTCGTGGGGCTTGTGGGGCTTACTCGGGTATCCCGAACTTCCTTGTGACTGAGTGCCCCTGGCTTGGTAGGTAGGGCACTACTTACATGTGTAATGCGTCTGGTTGAAGGGAACGCATGCGGTGTATTTGCCAGCTCCGCCGCACGCCGTGTCGGGGTTGGCACACGGGTTGGCTGCGAGCGAGGGAGCGAGCAGCGGGGAGCCACACACAAGAAATGAAGGGCCCAGCTGCACCAGCGTGACAAGAGTCAACGAGCAGGCAGTAAGTAGCGGGCACTGCATCGCGGTTTTCATGCGGCATGCGTGCGCACAGTCAAACAACGCAGCGCGCGCAGCCTGCTGCTGTTGGAATGAAGGACATATATACATGTGCGGTACCGGCGCATGAATGCCTCCACCCACCAATGCAGGTCTTGGTTACGTTATCGTATCTCTGGCCCTCCAGGCAGCTGCAGCTGTAGTCAGTGGCAGACAGCGGCGTGCAGGTGCTGTTGGCGCCGCAGGGATTTGTTCCTCGACTGCAGGCGCTCTCTGCGATGCAAGCGTGCGCGCGGGCGCGGGCGGGCGGAGGCGGAGGCGAAGCGGGACGGCGTCAACCACGCACATGTTGTCGTGTTGTCCCACGAATGAACAAAAATAAAACACTGAAAGGGAGTATGTCGTTGCTCCCACTATCTATCACTGGGGCGTTGCGGCGCTTCGCGGGGCAACACAGGCGGCAACTAACTATGGCTCAGGATGGATGGCATGGAGGGGGAGGCACGGCAACAATAATACGATAGGCACCCTGTTGCCTGCTGCGTATGTGTGCATGTCGGGTGGACTCACTGATGACGCAGGTGTTCCGCTTTGCGTCGTGAAAATAGTCCGACTTGCAGACGCAGGAGTAGGTGGTGCCGCCAATGCTGGTGCACGACTCGTACGCGGCGCTGCTGCCTGGTGACGGTACAGGTAGGGATGGGAATGCCATATACACGTGCGCATTAGACAGGAGTAGTGCGTGCGTGTTAGGTGGGCTCAAGTGGCGTGCTGCGACAGCGGGCGGGCGGTACATACTGCACAGCCAAGACAAATGGGGCGGACGGTTAACCTTCCGTGCTTGACTGCACACTGGCCCTTCGTGTATGTGTGCCGTACGCGTCGCTACATATGTACGGGTGTGTGTATGTGTGCGTGCATCACGCGCCCGACCATCCTCATGGATATGCGGAGCGAGGATGGCCAGCGTGGGTCCTATAGTGCCACGCCAGGTACCATTACTACTTGGCGATGCGGACTTCCGACAGCCAGCAACAACACTCACACTTGCAAGTCTTGGTTGTGCTGTCGAAGAAGTATCCCGGCTTGCACGCGCCTGCGAGCGAGCAGCTCCAAGTAACTACACCAATCGAGGCATCAGGGAAACAGGCCGGGTGGCAGGTAGGTGGAGCGGAGGGCGCAAGGCCCGAGCCACTCCGACGCTTATTACATGTGTAGTCGGGCTGGAAGGCCCCGCCGCCGAGGTTGGCGCTGGTGGGATTGCACCGCAGGCTGACGAGTCGGCTGCCGCACGGGTTCTCAACGTTGGAGACTGTGGGGTCGTTGCTGACACACTTATTCTCTGTGGACGTGCATGCGGAAGAGCGGGAAGGTTTTGGTTAGATGTGGGCGGTAGGGACTAACCTGAAAATGGATGGAGCATCTAGATGGGGTGGGGGGGCGCTCCCTCGATCGATCTCTTGACTCCGATATCGGGGCCCAGCATTTCATGATGTCACAGCAATGATATCGCGCAGCACGCAATGCGCACTGCACTGCACTCACCGAGGCACGCCTTTGCTTGTGCGTCAAAGAAGTAGCCCCTGGCGCACGTGCACCTGCAGTTTGGCGGTTGGAACCGTTGGCAGTTGCCTATATGTGATAGCTTGTTTCCTGATTGTGGCTGGCTTACTTCGTTGGCGTGTAGATTTCGCAGACTCCGTACCAACCACCCAAATAAAGCAAGCAGCACGGTTTTTATCCGTCCCTCAACCCGTCCTACCGGTACGCCGTTGCGTTGATGCTGGAGCAGGTTCCGCCGACGCCGCACGGGTTCTTTCCCGTGGCGCAGTTTGCCGCTGCGGGTGGGCGTGCGTGGGTACGTACGGCACACAAAGCGGACGAATGGTCAGTGTGTGTGGGGGGGGCGGGGTGCCACCACGGGCGACATGAAGTTTAACGCGATGGGATTGAGCGACCCCTCGCCTGACCAGGCTGGAAACATGCGGGCAACGATCTCGTCAATTTATCAAGTTTCGACGAAGAGTGGGCGCGCGCGCCACCACTGTGAGTGCAGACAGACAGGTACCGCACAAGGGTGCATGTGTGGGCGGGTGGGCGGTGCTCGGTGTAGGGGTGCTGTCGTCCGCACCTCATCTTGCACACTTGCCGCTCATGCCCTTCGCAAATGATGAGCTACCCGCCGCCAGAGCAAACGGGTCGGCCCCACGTAACACGGCTCTCGGCGTGCGTGCCTCGCAGTAGTGCGGCTAGATCCCAAGCATATACCCTCGCTCGCTCAACCAACCAAGCACGCACGCGCACCCAGCATGGCCATGCATATGTAGTCGCTGTACTCACGCAGGCACTTCCTCTGCGCGACGTTGAAGTAGAAGCCCGGCGCGCAGGTGCAGCTCCAGTCGCTCCAGCTGGGACGGCCGTTCATGGGGTTTGTGGCGGGGGTGCAGCTCAGCCAGGCGCCGGCGTCGCCGCAGGGGCTGGGGTCGGAGCCGCACACGCCTGCGTGCGGAGCGCAGGTGCACATGGAACGAAGGCAGGGGGCGGTGAAGGGCGGGGTCAAGGGCGGGGTCAAGGGCGGGGGGCGGTCGTGTGTGCGGGGGGAACCTGGTATGGGGGTGACACCCATCCACTGCATCTGCACATGAACACACGACCGCACACGCCTGCGGTGCGGTGCGGTGCAGGACGAGGATGAGAGGCAGGGGGTGGGGGGCAGGGAAGCAAGGGAGGTGGGACGGGCATGCGCGCGAGGGAGACCTGGTAGGGGGTGACACCTGGCGCTCGGCGTGAACATGATTCGCCCGCCCGCCCGCTTGATTGCTGGCGGTACCGACGCCCAAGGGGTTCGCGGAAGGAAAGCACACGGCGGGCAGGAAATAATAACCGGCGCCCAGGGCGCCGCGGCGTACGCACTTGGCGGGGCGGCGGTCTTGACGCACGTCTCCATCATGAAGTTGGAATCCGTCTTGCCGTGCGAGCCCTTGCCGTGCGAGCCCTTGCCGTGCGAGCCCTTGCCGTGCGAGCCCTTGCCGTGCGAGCCCTTGAGCAGATCCCTCTGGAGTGCTAGCTCGGGCGACAAGTACCGTACCGTACCGGTGCGCGCGTTTGCTTACTTGACGGTATGAGGATGGGGCTACGACGGGTGGCCGTCAGGCAGGCAGGCTAATACTACAGCAGCCAGCAGCACCTCAGTCGGCATGCCCAGCGTCGTGGTACAGCGTGAGGACGGGTTTTGAGAATGCGTACATGGCGTCACAATCAAGTTGGAGGGACAGAGGCAAAGGGCAGACACACATTGATCATGTGGCTTGCTTTGGAGGCACAGCCCCATCCATCCCCCGCTGCGGACCTGATGACCCATGAACGCTGCGGAAGGGCCGGTCACAGCCCAGCGGTCACAGCCCGGCCGTGGCATGGAGCCCTGCTGGCGCAGTGACGACGGCGGTTCGCTCCTGAGTGCAGGCACGCACTCTGCATCCGCCAGCGCGGTGTCGATGGACCGGTGCACGCGACGTCCATCCACCTACATGCATGAGCAGTGGCAGAGGGGCGGAAGACAAGCGGGGAGAAGGGACGGGTGGGGAAAGATGAAGAGAAGGGCGAGCCAGCCAGCGGGAAGGAGTGGCCGGCACCGTCACCCCAGCATTGCCATGCACATAGGCCCTGAACGACATCATCACTTTCGCGCTTACGCTCGTCGTATGCGTTCTTCCTTTTCAACACCAGTACCAGAACCCTTCCCCACCCAGCCAACCAGCGAGGGGCGACCCCTGCCTCTCCCCTAGAGAGGCCTCTCACCATCTCCTCCCAATATCCCCTAAAGAGACCTCTCGCTTTCACCCCTCTCCTCATCTAACGGCGCCCGCGGGCCTACCGGTAGGCATAGGGTGCGCCCGATGAGGTTTGCCGGGCGGCATTCCACGGCATTAGAGAGGTTGTTGCACTGACCGGAAGTTCTCTACCAGCAGGACCTGGAGCGTATTGAAGAGGATTTGACCTTTGAGGATTTCGCAACTCCTGGTTGCGTCTAGAATACCGTCTGAGTGTGTGCCAAGTTCTGCGCCTATGAATAGGACGTGCGTTTGCGTGCGGCGACTCACGTTCAAACCCCCAAGCAACAGCGTCTCCAGCTCCTGCTAGCCAGCAGCCCGCATGGCTCTTAGCTATCTACTAACTTTGCCAGGCTACACCGGGCCCTGAGTGGTGAGCGCAGAAGACGACTACTTGAAGCATATTTCCGCCTTGGTCTTGACTTCACGACTGCTGAAGAGATCTTAAAGATGCATTTATCAACAAAGCGTGTCCACATAGTCGAGTGTCGGTTTGCAGGTCGCAGGCAGTCGACATCATCTGTGACGAAATGGAGAATGATACAAGAAAAGCAGCAGGACTTGCGGCCGCAGCTTGAAAGGGCAAGGGGAGCCAGGCGGTGGGATCAACGGCCGCGGCCGTTGATCCCACCGCCTGGCTCCCCAGTTCCGCGACGGAAGCAGCACGCTCAGCGGACCGGATCCAGGGAGCGCAGAGAGCGAGGCAGCGGCGACGGTGGTACCGGCGGCGGCGGCGGCGGGACGCAGGAGTGGCGCGGTCACGGCCGCGAGCACGATATGGCCTATGGCGGCAGCGCCGGCCGCGCCCACGCTGGCCGCGCCCACGCTGCCGCTGCTACGGGTGGCGGTAGCGGCGGCGGCGGCGGTGATGAGAGCCGGCGGGATGAGCAGCACCACCGCTCCAGGTTGAAAGGGCAAGGGGATCGATGCGGTGGGATCGACGGCCGCGGCCGCCGCGCCCCCACATCCTGCCCACTCCCCTGAGACATTAGGTTTGCAACAGAAACCCTTCCCCGCATCACCCGCGCCCCCACATCCCGCCCCCTCGCCCTGCGCCATTGGGTTTGCAACAGGAACCCTTCCCCCTGCGTTACCCGCGCCCCCACATCTAGCCCCCTTGCCTTGAGCCCTTACGATGCGACGGAGGCCCTCCGCTCTCGTTCCTCGTGCCCCAGCACGCCCCGAGCCATTGGGTTTGCGACACGCATCCTATCCCGCGTTCCCCGCGCCTCCACATCCCGCCCCCTCGCCATGAGCCATTGGGTTAACGACAAGCACACCACCCCCACCTTCATCGCGCGCCGACACCCCGGCCCCTCGCCTAAGCCGTTGGGTTTTAACAGACCCCCTCCCCC
Source organism: Gonium pectorale (assembly GCA_001584585.1). NCBI lineage: Eukaryota > Viridiplantae > Chlorophyta > Chlorophyceae > Chlamydomonadales > Volvocaceae > Gonium > Gonium pectorale. The sequence goes on from LSYV01000049.1 coordinate 925,504, forward strand.
CGCGTTTCCCACTCCCCCACACCCCGCCTCCTCGTCCTGATCCATTGGGTTTGCGACAGGTACCCTCCATCCCCCGCGTTCCCCGCGCCCCCACATCCCGCCCACTAGTTGCCTTCTTGCGTCGGTGGAAGCCGTCAGTAGCTGCAGGTTGGGCCTGTGGTGAGAGGGCTGTCGGTTTCAGGCCTGCGGCAGGAACCTGTAGAACATTGCCTGTAGCCACAGCAGGTCGGGCCTGTGGTGAGTGTGGCTGTGGGTTTCAGGCCCGCAGCAGGACCTTTTCTGGACTTTCTGCACTTCTGCCTCTTGCTGCCTGCAAGGGCAGGGAGGGTTTCGGCTCTGTGTGTGCCGTGCGAGGGCGGTCGCTCCGTAGCAGACCTGTACCACTCGTGGTACAGGCCCAATGCACTCCCTCTTCTATAGCCGATTCCTAACCAGCAGGCTGGCTAGTAATCTGCGGTCTCCAGCTCTGGCATTGTTACGGTGTGTCACTCATGCGCTACTGGCGCAGAGTTTCAATGACTAGGGCTTCAAAGGTCGGCAGTTCAAGTCAACAAACATGTGCTGGCCTGTCCTCCCCATGGCCGCTACCGGCTCACGTTGCCTCCTCCCCTCACGCTCCCTTGCCACAGATCGTGGGCACAGCGGGGCGCTACTGCAAGTGTCTGCCTGTGCATGCATGCATGCTACATGGGCCAAGCAGGCGCTGCTGGGCGTGGGGGGGGGGCGCCATCACAGCTGTGGTGCTGGTGTGTTGAGTTTCTGGTGCGACTGATGCCGCCTGTTGGCGTGGAGCGTTCGGTACACACTTATGGACTTTGAGCACAATGCAAGGGTTTTGGTGTTTGGGTGTGCTGCATCACAAATTGCACCACGGTTTTGCTGGTGGTGTCATCATGGGTTTCTGTCCGTCCTGGTCTCCTGGAATGCTGCTTCTGGCAGGTATGGGGCTCTCCTGGACTGAATCCGCTGGTCAACCGCAGCCCTCAGCATGCGTGGCCGCTGCGGTCATGTTAGTCAGGTGGAGGGAGGCTTATCATGTGTCAGTGGTTGGGTGTGCTGTGCCGTGTTTCGGCGCTGCAGTGGCACTTTGGCCTGGCTTTTTGCCCAGCCCAGCTGCATGAGCACGTCTTGTGGGTTATGGGGCTCCTAGGCTTGCTGATTATGCTGATCAGCCGCAGCCCTCGGCCTGCGTGGTCATTGTGGTCAAGGGGAGGTCGTGCACGTATCCAGAACTGTCTGATGAGAGGTCCCATGTGCTGCGTCGTCAATGCGCGCCACTGCTGGGACAGAGCTTGGCAAGCAAGAGAGCACCCGCCTCCCTCACCCGTTCATGTGTGGCCGTTGTGGTGGCAGGCCACACGCCGCATGTAACATGCATGTTGGGACTTGCCACCAAAGTGCCGATACAGACCCAAACCGTGGCCACAATTGGCTCTGCAAGCGAATGCAGCACAACAACACGCCAATTGGAGGGCACGGCCCCAATGCATGCAACGACCCGCAACCTCTGCTGAAGTTCCTGCAAGACCTAGATGACGCCCTTGCCCAGCAATGCCCCACACCGTCCCCACGTCGGTGCGGCTGGGTCTATCTGGGCGCGGCGCGCACTGCACCTAGGGCAACTACAGCCAGAAACCAAATGCCAGCAAAGCTGCATGCTCTGTGGAGCGCTTGCCTTCATGCCAGAGCCCCATTGCACTCATGCGCAAGCACCGTACCCGTCACGACCTGCGTTGATCTGAACGCCCTACTCGCCTACTACTCACGGTCCTGCCCATGCGTCACCCTCACAACCTGCTGATAGTTGGCGCCCACAGAACTCATACCTCGGCCTTGAGGCTCCCGGCCTTCAGCAGTTCCCCACCAGCCGCCGGAGTATCTCAAAGTTGACCAGCCCAAAAGCTCAGAGAGGCAAGCTGTGTGCTGCAGATCACGGCACTCTGTGGCCTCTAACCGGGATGTCGGTCGCTCAGATTACTGGATAACGGTGCTGAAGCTCCTGGTAACCGAGCTGGTGATGGCCTGGAACGTGAGAAAGACGGTGCCGGTCTTGGTCTTGGTTACCTGCTTATGTTCAGGTCAGCACAGGGGCCATGTGCAGGGCGCATAAAGAGTTGCCATGTGCTGGGTCGAGAGGGCTTCGCAGTTGTGTGCACCACAGACCTCTTGTACCCACCATGAAAAAGCCGTTGCCAAATGATTCTGCTGCATCACCAGCATCATTGCTAGCAGCAGGCCTGTAGCCACCACTTCCCACGCTGAGCGGTCCAAACATGTTCGCGGGCACTCCTGTATTCGCCTGCGTCCAGTGTGTCAAGCACCACATGAAAAGCCAACCTTTCACCACCCCGCGTAAGCAGGTGCTGTGGGCTTGAGCCCCAGGTGCACAGACCTAAGAAAAGGGCTGGACCTCAGCTCTTCCCCACGGTTGCGGGACCCACCTGTACTTGCCACTGTATGGCAACGTGCCCACACCCCCTGGCTCACCGCGAATTCGACACTGCCACCCTCAGTCAATGCCTTGGCCTGCTCGGGCCCACTTATCTTCTGGTTGCCGTCTGGCCCTGCGCAGGCGACCCACCACACTATGCACTGGTCTTGGACAGCAGGCCCAACCTCAAGCAACCCCTTGATGGACCCGAGCCCCTTGTTGACATTGCACATCACCCACCACACGTGCTGACAACGTGCACCCAGGTAACCTCTGACTGCGCCCGTGTAAGCTTGCCCACGTGCGTCCGCTGCTCTGCCCACCGCCTATACGCACGTGACGCCACCGCTTTCCGTAACATGTGCAGGTGATGTGAGTGGCCCTTTGTATGTGGATCAGGGCCCCGAATCGTGTCCACACCCTGCGACACACTACCCAATACCCACCTGGCCAGATGTGTGCCACGTACAGCTTGGTCTTGTCCGGCGACGTGGCCCAAGCCAGCGTGCATCCTGCACGTCAAAATCCAGTGTGGAAGATAGCACCACGCCCAATCACAGCACAGCACATGCGTCCCGCACACGAGCTCGACGACCATTGACGCTACCCACCATTGTAGTCATGCATATGTCAACGCACCTGTCAGCTGCGTGGTGACGTAAACACCTGCGCTGCTTTTAGGGCCAATGTCAATCTCCGTGGTGTACTCTTTAGGGATTTCCCGCTTGCCAGAGTTGAACCTCACACGCTGGGCGTCAGGGACTCCCACCGATGGGTCGGTCGTAGCGTAGTTCCGGATGTCGTGATACTGGATGAGTTGAGCGTTGAGCTTGTTGCGTGCCACGGCCGTGTTTATGGCCGGTGTGCTGTGCTGCGTGTCCCAAGGGGTGGTGGCAGTGGCAGCGAAGATGTGAGAAGGGCCTAGGGTTAAGGACCATGCAAAACAGACATGAAGGCCCTGGTGGCGCAAACCCCGGTGGGAAGCACCCCGCATGCACCCCGTCATCAGGTTTCGTTGGTCGCTAACCCTGCCTGTCTTGTTCCCACAGCTGTCCCCAAAATGCATGGGCGCACTTTCCAGAGCCCATGAGCCGCTTGCAACCACTCCCCAGGTCCCACCGAAATAGTCAAGACAGGAAGGCCAAACTGAAGGGTCTCGGGCCAGACGTTCAGCGACACGTCGAGGAGCATGTTGACCGGTGGGTAGACGCCGTGTTCGGTCCTGTAGGCTGCCCTAGCTGCAGCATCAAGGGGGCTAAGGGCCCCCATTGGGCCGGTCTGGACCGTTACGCTTTGGACGGTCTTCACGTAGTCTGCGTCGGAAGCAATCAGGCTGGGGGCGAAACCATCAGCGGCATCCCACGCGGCATCCACGGCGCGCTGATATGCGCCGGTGTCTGCTTGGAAGGCAGCTGCTACAACAGGGCAATTCTCTGGCGGCTTCCTTCTCCCAGCAGCACCACCCAGCAGCTGGCGCGAGCTGTGAGCAAGGGGTTAAAAACTGCTTCAGGCAGGGGTCCGCTGGTCGGCCCGTGACAATGTGCCAACCCCAGTCCGCACCACCACGACCAGTGGGCAGTCCCTATCACAATCTGCACATCCCCCAGTGCAGCCCCGGGGGTAGCCAGGCAGCCGCGCGTGCTTACCTGTGTGCGAGCTCTGTGCCATCGGCGAAGGCGCTGACTGCCAGCGCCAGGAGCAGCAGAACGTTCATAGTGTATGGACCGCGCATTGTTTAGCGTGAACGAACCACACACTGCGACCGCACACGGCTGAACCGGGGCCGAACGAAGTGCACGGGCGCAGTTTCAATGCAGCGCGCGCAAGTTCGTACCAAAATTTACAATGACTGTATTATTTACAATGACTGGTGTCCAAGCAGCACCGGGCACAAAGCAGGATTTGGAACTACTAGGCCGCGCAGAGGCTCGCAAACCCTTACAGGAACATTCAGGCACCCAACTAACCACCTACAAAAGAGCGGAACACGGGAGAGCAGTGGCATGATTGCGCAAGCAGTCGTGAGCCCATAGATAGCTCGGGGGCCCAACCTGCGAAGCGCTGGCTGTGATGGCCACTCGGCTGACTCCAGGCACATGACCAGGGGCGTGAGTAAGGCGTGGAGGGGGCGGTGGTGGATATACCGTCGAGAAACAAACCCGGTGGGAGTGATCCCTCAGCAAGAGGACATGTGCCATACTCCCCCCTTAACACACGCGATGGTGCATGATCACGCGTAAGCTTTACTTTTACTTTTTACAATCGAGTTGAACGGAAACCCCTCCCTGGCGCGCTCTAACCAGTAGACACTGGGCGCCAAAGGCAAGGCCTCTCGCGGGCCCTACACTGGGCCCTACATGAGCCTACATGCATCACATCATCTTGATCTAACTGGCACTGGCCGTCCACGCTGCAGCCAGTCATTGACTTTCCAAAATTTGCTCGCTTTGCCCCCAAAAGCGGGGCGCCATGCACTGTATGATTGCAAATCATGAGCCCAAAGAGGCTTGGGCTGGTGTTGGCGGTCGCCAGTTTCATGTCGGTCACGCAAGCAAGTGTGTGCTGAGTTGGTCGCTGAGCTCCTCGATGAAGGCACGCAGCCGGAGTTTGTGTACTTTGATGCTGTGTATGGGGAAAGGACCACACCCACACCGCGCGGCGCGGAGGCCGTGTCTGAGTGGCTGGACGCCAGCTCCACTAGCCAATGCTTCCAGAGCGTCATGGAGTTCTCAGGCAGCTGCCCATACCATTGCCGGCCTCGCTACAATCAAACAGCAGTGCGGCACAGCTGCCATCTGCATCAGCGCCCGCTGCTATGCTGCAACACCAGCAGCCTCCAGCTTAGGGTGGCGTCCCGCCCCCCGCAGGCGGTGCGGAAGCCACCATCTCCTACCAGGCGATAGATAGAGGCAGGTCCTGCTACGCCGGCATGGATGGCGATAGATGTGCCTTCATGGCCGGGGGCGGTGGCGACAGCCGTGACTGCAAGCGCCGGTCGCCAAAGCAGGCATGGACCGCTTGCTGTTGAGCCTGGGCTGGACGGCTGGTGACAGGGGCCTCTCGCTGGTCTCGACCTGGGTGAGGGACAGGACGCGGAGCAGGTTGGAGGGGCCGCTTCCGTTCCCCACGAACTGGGACTGCCATCCACCACCCATCAACCGTGCGCAATCCGTCCTGATACACATTTGCCACCATAACCTCGCAGCTACATCGTACGTTATGATGCAGCCAGGGACGGCAACGCCCCACCACTGGACGAATGGACAATCAATGGAGGCATTCGTGCAGCCTGGCCCGCCGCTGCAGCCACCACTGCTGGCGCCCCCCACCTGGCCAGCACTGCCAGGGCCCGCCATCACCAGCCAGGGCGACGGCGCAGCTGCGGTCGTGGTGGCAGTGGGCCCCCACCTGCACTGCTGCTGCGAGTTGGACTGCTCCCTGGAGCCCCGCCCACTGCTGGCCGAGCCCATCGTGGCCGGTGACTCCAGCGCCATTGGTGGCGACGCGCTGTCACTTGGGGCAGCTCCCGCGGCTGTGGTGGCGGGCTGGCCAGGGGCGCCCTGGCTGGCTGCCCGGCCGCTGCAGGGTGATGTGGCGGTGGTGTGGGGGCAGCCGCGATCTCATCAGCTGTGGTGCTGGTGTGTTGAGGTGCCAAAGCACACTTACACTTGAGGGCAGTGCACTCACAAACATGCCCATGCTTCCTTATCCGGTCCATAGCGTCAGTGTTGTCCCTGCTTCTATGACACTGCCTACAATGTCTGGAGTGCGCGCGTGCCCATACGTACCGGTAAAACAATTTCACGGCTTTCAACGCGCCCTGCCCATCAACAGCAACCCAGTACTCGACGGCAATAATACATGTGCACACGTTCACATGAATCCTTCTGCCCACCCGTACGCACGGAAGCCATGCGCACCGACGATGGCCACCAATCACCCCTTCGCAAACACACCTTAATTCCGCTTAGCTCCAACTACAAGTTTTATGATCTTCAATAGCTTCCCGTCGCCATTTTTGAGCGCTCCGCCGCCCGTCATATTTCATCACGTCAATCCCGGAACCCCCCCCGATGTATTATGACTCGCGTGAAAAGTACATACGGCAGAGTGGGGTACCGTAATTCAATGAGCGTTTTGGAACATATATAGCATTCGACACCGCCTGTTAATAGCATGCGATTTG
>LSYV01000049.1:950635-971656 GCA_001584585.1 Gonium pectorale
TGCACCTCGCCCGAGTCCACTGTTGCGGCTTCCCGTTGTGGCCATAAGTAGCACGCATACTGCTATACCGTGCAACTCAAGCGGCGCTGGGCGCTCCCGTGGCGCTTGCGGTTCTTCCCTTTCGGTCTCCTCGGTTTCTCCGTCGGCTCATCTTTCGTGTTCCCCGTTGCGGCATGCTTGGTCGACCTTTCGCTCGGGCAGGCGTCGGCAGCGTTGGCCCCGGGGGGGTTCGCGCTCCAAGCCATCCCAGCGTTCTGGTCACCGGCAGGGGCCCCGATGAATGCATGCAGTGCAAATGCTAGGAAGAGTCGCAGCGTGTCGCTGCTGGTTGCTCTTCGCGGGCTCGTTCGTTCCATCGCCACAGCCTTCGGTGCTGGGCCGGCTAAGTTGCCACATTTGTTATCGTTCGTCGACGACTGCAGGGTGCTCTACGTGACGTGGGTGCGTTGGCTGTTTCACATTGGTCAAAGTTGTTGCTATATCATTGCTATATCATTGCTATATCATTATGCCGGTTGAATGTTTGCCTCTGTGCTGCGCTTCATGGGCTGCGGGTTAGTTGCGATCGGCTGTCAACTGTTGATGCAAGTCTTAGGGTGCTGGGAGACAGAGGTGAACCGGCCCAATGGGCGAGCCCGGGCTGAGCGAACGTGCAAGGCCTCTGGGCCACTGCCAAGGTGCGCGCGCGGGGTTGCTGTTCATGGTGATGGTGATTGTGCACTTCATCTGTTTTCCCTTCCTTGGCTGCTGCCGGTGGGGCCACTGGTCCGGTGAATGACTCTGCTTCATCGCCGTGTGACAATTGAGGCTTTTCTTCGCACCGTGATGGAAGAGAAAACCAATCGGGCGGTTAAGCTCTTGGAGCAGCGGTTCAAGCACACGCAGCAGATGGTTGATGAGTCAGCGTGAAAGAAAGGAATTCGGCTTGCCTTTGACAAACCTTGCCCGCAGAGCGGTACACCAAGGAGGTCGTCGAGGATATTGTACGGGCGGCCCGTGCAGCAGACGTCATATGTTGATGCATCAACATTGAGGCTGCTGCCTCACAGTATCAGCGCAGTGTCCTGGCTGCTGGCTCTGACTCTGATGCGTCCAACACCCCGTGGCAGGTGCGCTTTCAACTGAATGTGGCTGATGTGCAGTGAGCCTGACGCATGGTGCTTATGCTTCAGGTGCCATACGTGCGTACAGCTCCGGCTGCGAGAGAAAGAGATGCTACTGGTCCTTGAGGCGCAGAAGCAATGCACGGACCGTGCACTTGCGGGTTGTGATGCACAATGTAGACGTCATATGCACTTGCGGGTTGTGCATATGACAATCAAGGAAACCCGGCGCCTACAGGCAGCGGCGTTAAGGAAGCGGCGCCAGGTTGAGGATGGAGGTGCTGGAGGAGATGTACATGTGGCAGGCATTTGGGGAGCCTGACCCAAGCAGGATCGAGCGAGAGGCTGAGCCCGCAACAGGTCAAGGAGCTGAAGGTGCCGGAGTCCCAGCCTCCTTGGCATGCGGGCGGGGTGGGGCGGGTTTCGCATGCATCGGCTGCATTACGGCCGACTGGACAATGCCGCGTATGCCAACCTTTCTCGTGCAAAGGAGCAGGCGGCCCTTAACGTGCAGGATTTGAACAGGATGGCCAGTAACCTGTTTGCATTTGCGGCCCAGCTCAACGCTGCACGATCACACAAGCTGGGCGCGTGTGAGGGCAGCGTGTACCTGCTGGATGCACGCATCCAAGTGGTAGCAAGACTACTGCAGGCGGAGCTGCACGCAGCAGTCGATGGTTTTGGCAGGGTAGTAGTCGATGGTAATAGTTTGTGCATCCACCATGACATGTCATACGTTTTGATGGTTTAAGGGTCTAGATAGACTTCGAGTGCGGGTGATAGCTCAACTTGAATGAAAGTTCGTCTGACATGTCAGAATGCGTGGCGGGCTGTTGATTTTGCACAGGACATTTCGCAAAGGCACTGATTTCTCCAGTGCAGGAGCCTGTACAGGAGGCTGCTTGCACGGCTGGGCGGAGGCATGATAGGGTCAAGACGCAGCGGGAGAATGTCGGGTTTGCGCAGGGCCATGCCCCTGTCCTTTCTTCAAGGTCGTAACCATCCCAAACATACATGCCTTGCAGCTTGCCCTGCCCCAAAGTAGTGAACTCGCTCAGTTCTGTACGTCCGTGCGGTGTCTGAACACCAGGCTTTCTGCCCATGCCTCATGCCATGTGTCAGATCTAGGCGATGCCTTGAACGACATGTAACCCAGCCCAGCTAGCATGCCCCTCATCAAGCCCGTCGTGTGGACCGCGGCCGCCCTCCCCCCTCGAAGAGGGGCACGATCTGCTCGTGCAGGGCCCTGTACTCTCGCTGCTTCGCGTCAGAAGCCCCTTCGCTGTGCAGTGCCGTCAGGGCCGTGAAGAGCGAGCGGATGGCAGCTAGATCAGGGACATCCAACGCCATAGCCGCCCGGAGCGCAGTCACGGTCGCCACCCAGGCATCGGGCGTGGCAGGAACCCACGAAGGACCGCCCTGCACAGCCTACCCCCTGCCCGCCTTCCAGCACTTCCGGAGGTAGCCCACGTGCTGCACGTTCCGCGCCTTGCTGTGCTGCGGCACGGCAAAGCGCGCCGCGCGAATCCACAGCTCGATTGGTCCATCCTCCCCCAGATGCTCCGACTCGGACATGGAGCGATGAATGGAATTCAGCTGTGAGAGGAACGCGGGTAACAAAGCAGTTGACACACAGGAACGAAAGATATGCCTGGAATGACAAGAGCCATTGTAAGTAGGATTGTGTGGATCTTCAGGCAACGCCCGACACCAAAGAGACAGAAGCACCCTTTAGCACTCACATCCGCCGACGGCAGCCGTATGCCATGGTGCCTGCGCGGCACGGTCACCGGCCATGGGCCCTCGTCTCCTGATCGCTCGTTCCCGGAGTTCATGAGCCTCTGAAAAAGCCCGCCACCCGAACCAGCTCTGTGCGGCTGCTGCTGGAAAGCCGGATCATCAGGAGCCGGAGGTGGCAGCCCTTGTGGCTGAGGCGGCATTGCAAAGCGAAGGGCAAGCCCTGGCTGTTGCGGAAACACATTGCCAGCCGCGGCCAGCCAAGGGTTGACCTCAGACAACGCCTGGCCCTGGAGCCCGCCCACAGCGGCGTGCAGCGCCGCTGTTAGGGCGCCTGCGCCCTGCTGCTGCTCCACTGCCGCCGCCGCCACTGCAGCCGCCGCCGCCTGCCCGGAGGGCACGGCCGCGACCTGCTGCGTGCTGAGCGGCGCGCTGCGCCTCGGCGAGGGCGCCTGCTGCGCCCTGCTGCTGCTCGACTGCCGCCACTGCCACCGCAGCAGTAGCTGCTCGCTGCTTGACCAAAGGGCATGCCCATGACCTGCTGCTGAGCGAGCGGCGCGCTGCGCCGCGGCGCCTGCGCCCTGCTGCTGAAGCTATTCCCCCGGGAGCTGCATGTCTCAAAATCCCGTGTACTGCTGGCCGGTATCACGGACGTGATGTACAACCTCGCGCTAGCGGGGAAACGAATTGAGCTTATGAAAGCCACCTCACATACTGGATTACACGGCAACGACATGGCCGACCAGGGGCCAAGCCTAGCAGCGACTGACCCAGAGGTCTGCACCCTGGCAGAAACGGCGGACAACGAGCCGTTCGCAGACCTCTGGTGGTGCGCTGAGACCAGAAAAGGCCCGGACTACTATGTGAGCGACCTCAATGTGTAACTACAGAGAGCGCTGGACCCAGACGCATAAACTGGGTACACCAACAACACCACACAAGTAATAAACAACGAGTACTGCGTGGAGAGGCGCGTCCACATGCCTGGACAGCAGCAACTACACCTCAATGAAAGGCGCCAACGACATATGAACTCTGCGCCAACTAACTCCTAAACACGCGCTGGGGCACACTCTACTGCCGACACTCGACATTGCCCTGCTTTACGGACACACGGGGGCTGACGGCATCTGCTCGGTGTGCAAGGAACATGCACTGATAACACGAAAAGCGCCCCAAAAAGGGACCCGCGGGCATATCCTGGGCGGGTGCCTTAGCTCAACCCTCAGCGGCATGTACACCCACCGACACGACACAGCGGTGCGCACCATTGCGAATAACATCCAGGGGGTGCCCATGGAGGAGGATACATGCTGATTGACGCGGGTAAGGCAGACCTGCAACCCGACTACGTCTCTGGTAAACACCCACCCACCGGGGTGGATGCTACCCGGCGATACAACGCGGCAAGCCGCATCCCGCCTCAGGTCGGACATCCTGTTCATCCCCACGCTCGCTCCCGCAAGTGGCGACCGAGCGGCCTTATTACAAACGGCCGGACGACCGGTCGAAGCACCTTGTCGACCTGGTGGAAGTAGGCTACACAGGAGATCTCCGGCACGCGGAGAAAGAAGACGAGAAGACAACCCAACACAGACAGCTGCAGGCGCTCCTGGAACCGCCGGGTGCACGGTGCACTACACGAGCGCCCAGATTGTGACCTGAGGGCACGACGGAACAATCACAGCTAGTCAGCGATCGACCCTCAAAACCCTCCTCAAGACCTGGGTGTCACCACTGAGGCAGCACAAGAGTGCTGCGTCACACTGCACAAACATTCAGTCGCCAGCATGGGACCTATAATCAAGACGTACATGCGTCTGGAGAAAGACGGGACCCCCACCATAACCTTTACGGCCAGTGTTCTCGGTGGCGGGCCGGCGCTCGCCGGCGCTCGCTTGTTATAATAAATAAAGTTAATAAAAATTATTATTCGTGCAATGTGCTTAAGTGCTTGCTTGCGTGACCGAACCGTGCACGTGCCTGCCGTACGTGCCTGCCGTACGTGCCTGCCGTACGTACCTGCCGTACGTGCCTGCCGTACAGTGCGAGGCGCCACACACAAGCTCAAACGCACGTGCGCTCCGTCCGGCCAGCGGCACACAGGCTCACTGTGAAAGAGCTCACTTTACACATACATTTCAGCGGCCCACAATGTAATCGTCGGTACACCGTTCTAAGGTCACGCTTATGTGCGGGCACGGCAGGCCGTCCTGGCCCAGGCTATCGTCTAGTACACCTGGAAGCAAGCCCAGTCGATGTTTGTGTTGTACTGCGTCGTGCCGCACGCGCCGTCGCGGAACGCGTTCTTCTTCAGCACGCAGCGTCCGTCATCCAGTCGCAGGAAGAAGTAGCAGGTGGACGTCTGCAGGCACTTGTTGGCGCAGTCTGCCAGGCTGAGGCGGGTGAAGGAGGCATAGCAGCCCGAGTCGTCGTTGTAGTGGTCGCCCTGCACGTCCCAGTCAGACACGCAGTAGAACTGGCCTGCGGCGTGGCGGCACAGCGAGGCGCGTGGGTTGAACGGGGTTGGGCGTCTGTGCAAGCAGGCGGCAACGCGGACTGCATGAAACGGTGCTTGGAGCGGGATGGGGCGGGGCGGGGCGACGTCCGATCGCGTGCGCCGCGGCGATCAAGGCGGAACGCCTGGTGACCCCTCGTGCGCCAGCCACAACAGGCGGACTGCCCACAGCGGTCTGGGGCAGCCACCTCTGCGCCCCTTCTCCCAGTGCCCCTGTCGTTGTCATGAGCGCCATAGCGCCCTAGCGCCGCAGCACACTCGCGCCCGGGCGCACGCACCGTAGTTGGCCCGCATCCAGCAGGACGCGTCCACCCAGGAGCGGTAGCCGGTGGAGCCGCCGCTGCCCGCCAGCGGGTTGGACTTGAGGTAGCAATAGCCGTCATTGGTGCGCACGAAGTACACGCACCTGCGGGCACAAAGTAAGGGCAAAGGTTAGCTAGGGGTGGGCAAAGGGGTGAGCGCGGAGGGTGCGTTGCCGGCCGCGCTCACTACGCCAATCCGCGTCTCTGCATTACCGCAGACCTGTATTGGCCGTTCGCTGCAGTTCGCTGTCCATGAGGTTCCAGACAGCCTCCGGCCTCCCTGTTCCCGGCACTACTCATCCATCCCCGTGCAAGACCCTAGGTACCCTTGGCTCGCTAATCCATTCCCCTTTGTCAACCCCAATGTTCTATCCTCCCGCCCCCGCTGCCACCTGGAGTCCGCGTAGCAGGCATCGGAGCACTGCTGGCGTGTGCTGGTCATCAAGTAGCCGCGGACGTCATCGCCACGGATGTCGTACCGGCTCCGGCAGTTCCAGGTGGCGCCTGCGGGTGGCGCACAGCGCAGCCAACCACCAGGGAGGGGAGGGGAGCGGGTGGTCAGCAGGACCAACAACAGTAGTGGTAGGGGGGGGGCGCCGCCCGGTGTGCGACGTGCCGGAGGCAGGTGAGCTACTCAGGCCACGCGATTCGCTGCCCAACGCATGTTGGTTGGGATGCGGGGTGCCGCGGAGCCAACCGCCAGCCCCACGAAACCGCGCGTGCGCGAACTACATACCACGAGGCGTGGACGGCGGAGGCGGGGACGGAGGCGGAGGGGCCGGAGGGGGCGGCGGGCCGCACACCAGGTTGCCGTTACTGTTATGCACCAGCCAGGACTCTCTGCAGTTGAACATTGACAGCGAGGACCACACGGAGCTTCCGCTCATCGTACCGCAGCTGCACAACAGGGTGCAACCGCCGTATGAGCAAGAAACGCAAGAGTACGTGTACGAGCCGCTGGGTGTGAAAACGAATGGGCAATTTGGCGGCGGAGGAGGGGGCGGCGACGGCGGGGGCGGCGACGGCGGGGGCGGTGACGGCGGGGGCGGCGACGGCGGGGGCGGCGACGGCGGGGGCGGCGACGGCGGGAGTGGCGACGGGGGGCGTGGCGACGGGGGGCGTGGCGACGGTGGGCGTGGCGACGGGGGCGTGGCGACGGCGGCCGAGGTGGCCTGGGTGAAGGTGGCTTCGGCGGTGACGGTGGCTGTGGTGTGGGGCAAGGCAGGGGGCCGAAGTCAGGACATGCGCAAAATTATGGCTTAACCATGGTGCGCTGCACTCACCCTGGGGGATGGCGGTGGCGGCGGCGGCGGTGAGGGATCTGCGTGATGAGAGGGCGGGGCGTGAGCGCAGTGGCGGGCGGGCCAAGCAAGGAGCGTTCTTGGCAGTCTGATGTGCGTGGCGGCTTACCATAAGCTGAGCGAGCACATCAAGGCCACGTGTAGTGACCGAACCAGCCCCAGCCCCTCCTCCCAAAAGCTAACTCACTGTAGCAGCGCACGGATACGTACGAGCGGCGCCCGTCCACGCACAGCGGCGGCTTGGCCGTGGCGTTCCAGCTGCACGACATCAGGCCCGACTCCGCGCCGCTGCATTGGACCACCTGTGGGTAACAACCGCACACCAAGAGGCAGGCACGGGGCAGGCGGCCCATCAGCGGCGGAATGTGCGTTGTATTGCGCATGAATAGAGGGCCTTGCATCCAACAGGTGCACAGCAGAACGAAGGCACGCCGCCGCCCGCTGCACCCGCACCCGCACCTGGCTGATCGCCGGCACCCCAAGCGGCGGCAGGAAGTCCGTGGCGTTGATCACCACCACGCCCTCGGCCCATCCCATGCCGCGGCAGGCCGCGCGCGCCTCGCTGTTGGTGAAGTTGGCGGCGCAGAAGCTGCGGAAGGTGTTGTTCAGCATGATCTCCAGCCGGCCCGCCACGGCCGACTGCTCCTGGAGCGCGGCCTTGCCGTCCACCAGCCGCAGGTAGCCTGGTGGTGGTGGTGGTACGCAGCGTGTCACATGAGGCGCGTTAATGGAAGATGGAAACGGCATGTTCGTGCAAAGGCATGGCTGGACCGCAGCCTGACTTGCGCCCGCGTCCAATGCCTGCATCCAATGCCGCTCTCGCCACTCTGCCGCCATCTCAGCTGCCAGCCAATCTAGGGCTTTATTTGCCAGCTTTGCCACCCAACGGCTCGCTGGGCATGCAGCCCGCGCCAGCCCGCCACACTACCATCCCAGCTCCCTGCCGCCAATGCTGCGGCTTCGTTCTACCACCCCAACGGCCCGCTGAGCATGTGACCGGTGCCAGCCCGCCCGCACCTTGGGGATAGTTGCTGCACTTCAGGTGGATGTCCTGGTCGTGCTTGCAGTCGTGGTAGCCCCAGGCGTTGCGCTCGCAGGCCGCCAGGTTGTCCTCATCGCCGTAGCAGTCGGTGTTGTCCAGCCAGATGGACGTCTGGTCGGCCCAGGGCGCGGCGGCGGGCGCCACCAGCGCGCCCACATTACCGGAAGCGCACGGCGGCTCGCCCTGAGAGCCCATGAGCGGTGAGAAGAGCAGTGGCAAGCCGTGTTACCCGTGTGCACCGTTGCGCCGGTAGGTCTCGCTAGAAGCCCCGCTCAAGACCCACGCTTCCATCACTTGGCGTCCACGGAACGGCACGTGCAGCCTGATATCCCCCTGCCCTGAAAGCGAAGACTGCCTCCAACACCCTATTTCGATCCAGACTCACCGATGCGTCGCCGGCGGCCAGGCGCTGCGGGTCAACGGCGCAGCCGGCGTGGAAGCCCAGCGTCCGGCACGCCACGTCCGAGTTCACGCGGTGCCACAAGTCAGAGCACACCGTACCCCAGTTCAGGTTGTGCCACACCTGCGCCCGGTGCACGGTCGACGCACACGCGCGGTGGCACGGCGGCGGCACCGAACGTTATTAGCGGCGATCAAGTGTTTAATGGGGCGGGCGGGCGTGCGGCGTCTGATGCGTCAATGACCCACCTCAAGGCGCCCGGTGGCCCACGTGGGAACGTTGCCGCGCGGCCCCGCGTCCACCACGGCGGTCGAGGTGCGGTTGGCGGCGAGGCGGGGCCGGCCCTCCGCTGGGCAGTTGGGGCACCGATAGCAGGTAACGCCTGCGTGCGCCGGTACAGGGAGACCGCGGGCGCTTGCTGTTAATTGTGGGCAGCATCGCACACAGGGGTAACTCGCTAATCGAATTGATATCTAGCCTCCTCCCACACAGCTTTGCCTAATCCCGCAACGTGCGCGCTGTGCACGCGCACTCCCCGCCTCCCCTCCCCCACCCCGCCCTCACCTGCGTCCTCCCAGTGCGAGCACGCATGGTCGCCCCAGTCCTTCTGGATCCGGGGGCAGTCCGCCAGCCGCGACTCGTTGCCGCGGCATTGCACCCGCGTCAGCCAGATGCGCTGCCATTCGAACGCTGGCCCGAAGGCGCCGCCCCACTCCGCGTAGCCGCCGTCAAAGCCCAGCTCGCGGCACACCACGCGCGCGTCGTCGTCGTCCCAGGAGTCGTCGCACACCGAGCCCAGCTCACCGTTGTGGTAGATCTCCACCCTGCAGTGCGTGGTGCGGTGGTGAGGGCGGCGAAGCGCTGAGCATTACATGGACGCGCCGACCCTCCTCCTGGGCAGCGTGCCTAGTGAGGAGCAAGCCAGGAGGGAAAGGGTTCCAGCCTCACCCGCCCCCACGCCTCACCTGCCCGAGCTGCCGTCCGGCCAGCCGTTCAGGAGCATGACGTGGTCCTCACACTTGGCGGCGACATGGTAGAACCCAAACGTGTGCCTGCGCGCAGAAAGTGGGCTTAAAGAAGCGCTTCTTGTGCGGGAGGATCCGATTACTGGACAGACACACAACACGCACACGCAGTCACTGCGTTGCACCAACCCCGTTGCCACGCCTCTCCTTCACGCCCAGCACGCCTCCAGTTCCCAATCGCACCTCCCCACCCTTATCCCAAATTCACACGAACACGCACCGGAAGGGCATGAAGTTGGACAGCAGGCACACGGCGGTGGGCGGCCGCCACAGCTCCACCACCCGCGCCAGCTGGGCGCAGCAGCGCTTCTCCACCATGCGCGTGATGAGCGGCCCTGCCTCCTGCGCGCGATCACGTTGCGGAACCAGGGCGAAGAAATGCGGTGAGATGGCTTGAGAGTGGAGGGGCCGCTGACCCAGCGTACGACATGACGCTGCCCTCACGCACCGCCATGCAAGCATGCACAATGGAATCCGCGGGGCAGTCTTCCGGCATGGGCGATGGCAGCAGCGCTATGGCCTTTCCGGCGGACACCAGCGCCCGGCACGCACTGCCTGTGCTGTTCCTCAGGCCTGCAGAAGGGCGGCGGAGGGAGCGGCGTTTACGAAATGGAGTGCCATGCGTGTCAGGCAGACGGCCAGTTCCAAATTGCAATCACGATCAAAGGTGCAGAGCCTTGGTGGCAAGGGTGTTCGTGCGCTTAGGTCAGGCTTGCTGCTTGCACACCGCATGGTACCCACCAGACAGCCCTGCGAACAGCACGGTGCAGGATGCGGCGTAGAGGGTTGCGGACAGCCGACTTGACGAGGGCCAGTTCTCTGGCAGAGCCTGCTGCTGTTGGAGGCGACGGCGTTGGGTAGACGGGCTAGGCGGGCTTGGGGCAGGCGGGCTCGGTGGCTTGGGGCGGGGCGGGCTTGGCGGCTTGGGGCGGGGCGGGCTTGGCGGCTTGGGGCGGGGCGGGCTTGGCGGCTTGGGGCGGGGCGGGAGCGGAGGCCGCGGCGGCTGGGGGCTTGGTGGGCGGGGGCTGGGGTTCGGGGGAGGGTACGGCACGCAGACGATGTTCCCCGGGTTGCCGTCGTCAACGTAGCCGAACTCAGCCGACATGCTGGTGTTGCCCGCGATGCCGTCAGAGCAGACCTTGCACACCGCCAAGCCCTCCTCGTCTGTGTAGCGGTTGCCTAGGCATGGCACGCAGCCCTGGGCCGTGGTGGGGTCGCCTGCCAGGTTCGTCGGCAAGAACACACGTAAACAAACGGCACGTGGGATCACGCTCTGTTATTGTCGCCCGTGATCAGCTGCTGCTTGGCCCAACACCAAAGCTTGCAGCGCTGCTTGCCCGGTCCGAAAATGAACACAGCAGGCAGGGCGAGCCCCGCGCCACGGCCCCCGGCCCCCAGCCCGCCCCTCATCACGTACCCACGGTTCCTGCGCGGCACACGCACGCCTCGTTCATGCCGTTGCCGTCCAGGTCCTTGACCAGCCCCGGCGAGGTGCAGCGCAGGCAGTTGGCCAGGTTGCCCTGGTTGGAGTACTCGTACTGCCCATTGCATGGGCGGCAGGTTCCGGGGGGCGCGCCGGCGCGGCCGATGCCGCATCCTGCAGCACAGCAGCACCCAGCAATCCATGAATGCGCCAGTCGCCGTACCGCACGCCCACATAGTCGGAAGGCGTACCACACGCACGTGCTGCACCGATTGAGGAATGCGCAGCGCCCGCAACTGCCGCTCAGCCGCAGTGACTTGCCTGACGACTTGATCTCACACACGAACGCCAGGGAGGAGGCCGCGCTGCTGTCACAGGGCGCCTGCGAGGCCCACATGCCGGTTGTGCTGGAGAAGGACAGGCAGGACGAGGTGCCCCTGAGTGTGGCGTTCCAGTTGGTGTAGATGGCGTTGGTCTCCGTGAAGCCCCAGTCCGACGAGCGGTCCAGCCAGCGGAAGGTGCGTGTGGATAGGTCCTCCACCGCACCCGCCCACAGGACCGGCGTGAAGCCCGGCTGGCGGATCTCGGGCCGTGCCTGAACGGTTGTGCAAGGAGGGTCAAGGAGAAGCAAATCAGGGCCCAAATCAGGTCACGAAAGAAGGTCTTGTTGGGTTCAAGGGACACTGAAGGGGTGTCCTGGTCTGCACAGGCCTCATCGACGCAATCCGCCGCAACCGTCAACCCGACCAGCAGCGGCCGCCCGCCCGGGCCACATCTCACCCGTATCAGCTGTATGAGCTTGGTAATCTTTGTTGGGTTGTTGAGCGAGATCAAATTGCCACCTGCGCAAGCAGGCACCCGTGCGTGTTAGCAGCCGTGCAATTCCGCGCCACATGGTAAGCACGGCACCTTGAAGCGCACAGAAGTCCTGGGCGTTTCGGAAGGAGGTGGGGTTCAGGCCCAGGATCCACAACTTGTCCGGGGCATCAAGCAGCGTGACGGTCTCTGCGAGTGTCGGGGCACGACGTGAGCATCAGGCTTACGCACAGCAGGATGGCGGTGAACGTACTTGTGATCTGGTACGGCAAAGGACCTCCACAGTCGGGGCGCAGCGTAGTGTCCACAAAGGAGCGTGCGGATGAGAAGCGGCCATTCAGGATGCCAGTCACGGGGACGGGGATGACGCCGCCCAGGCCCCTCGTGTACAGCAATGCCGTGGCCCTGCAGCGAAGAACACATCAGGCGGGCGTGTGGCTGAGCAGCGCGCCACCGAGCCGCAATCACCACTGCAACGTGCGTGTTTGGCTAGTGGCTAACCGGTTCGCGCACGCACATCTACTGTGGTCTGATGTGCGGTCTCTGGGACTCCCCCCTGACCTGAACGGCACGTCCTTGTACTCCTCCACGGTCAGCCACATGCGCACGTTGTACTTGTCTGGCTTGAAGTTCACCGAGCGTGTGAAGCCCTGTGTGCACACGCATTGCAAAAATGTGTAGGACATCAGGCTGACGGTCACGTGCAGCGCCTAGTGGCGCCCGCCCCAACATGAACTCACCGTCGTGGTGGAGATTGAGAACTCCGTCCCGTTCGTGCGCTCCGTGCCGTTCGTCACTGTAACCTCATTTGATGCGGCCTTCTCCGCCATGACCTGTTTGCAGTCAGGCAATGGTCAGTGGATGCTTGTTTGCGTGCCCTGGTGGTGATGATGGGGTGGACGCACAACAGGGGCACAGTCGCACCTGTTGGAACTCGTTGGAAGACGTGCCAGTGCTCTGCTCCATAGCACTGGACAGTTCAGACGACACCTGTGCGGTCTCACTCGCTGCAACCCAACGTGGGCAACGTTTTTGGGGCGCGGTCAGGTGACACAGGTTATTGTTAGGGCCCAGCGCCCCTGACAACAACCACAGGGCTTGCTCACCTTCACGAGTGGAGACGAGGCTCAACGACTGGGTGCGGTCAACTGCACTGGAAATACTTGAGGACCTGCGTTGCAAGCGTCCAACGTAAGCATGCTGGACTACAGCGAGAACTGGAGCAGCTGAGTGTGATCTGTGCTTACTGGCCGTATCCCACAGTGCGGGTGGACTCGACTGAGCCGCCCCGCTCTAATGTGCGCTCGGAGCTGAATGACTCTTCCGCAGTTGATGAGGATCCAAAGGTCTGCGACCAGCCTTGCGTCCTGAGCACACCAGCAAGTAGGGTTAGGAAGCACCAGGTTTGGCACACCAGCTACACAACTTACAGTGTGTTCGATTGAGAGAAGCTCTCAGAGACCTCGCTGCCAACCGTGCGCTCTCGGCTGCTGGTCCGTGACTGACCTTGTGTGGAGGTCCGGCCTCGTGTTGTCCCCACAGACTCCTGTGGAGAACCAGTGCAGCCATTGTTA
The DNA here is from genome assembly GCA_001584585.1 of Gonium pectorale. Classification (NCBI taxonomy): domain Eukaryota; kingdom Viridiplantae; phylum Chlorophyta; class Chlorophyceae; order Chlamydomonadales; family Volvocaceae; genus Gonium; species Gonium pectorale. The sequence goes on from LSYV01000049.1 coordinate 963,877, forward strand.
CCAGCAAAGCAAACCAACCAGCGAAAGAACACCCGATCGGACCGCAGCCACCTATATCAACACTTTGGACGCATAATACACACCTGTAGGCCCCTGGATTGAGCCTGGCTCTGACTGTTCGTCATGGATGCCGAGTGCTCCTGGCCAACGGTCGTGCTGGTCTCGAGGGAGGCAGAGAATGACCGCTCCAGGCTGACAGTCGCCGAGTATGGGATGAATGACCCTCCTCCCACAGTGGCCGAGACTCCGGCCGTGGTGGTTGATGTCAAACCAGCGGTCTGTGTACTTGAGGATGACGTGGTGTGACCCTGGGTGGCCGAGCGTTCCTGGCAGAGCAAGGTGAAGAGAACGAGCATTTGGAAAGGTGTGTAAGACGTACCAGCACTTGCTAATGTTAAGGACCGGAATCGATTAGATCCCTTCCAACTGCATTCCCTACCTGCGTGTCCGTTATTTCTTGGCTGCGTGTCGTGGTGGATTCGGTGCTGGTGGAGTCAGACACCTCCGAGCTGATGGTGTCGGACGTCCCGACCGTGTTGGACTCCGACTGCGTGCGGCCGCGGGTGCGCTCCTCCGTGTTGGCAACCTCGCGGCTGTTGGTGGTCTCACGTGAGTCCGTCCTGCGGCGAACCATGACGGCAAGGCGCTTGCCCATTATTGATTTCAGCCCCCACGTCGGCAGCATCCCCGCAAGCATTCTCCCGCAAGTGTTCAATTGTCACCATGGTGGCATCCCACGCACCTGGCAAACGAGTTGGTCCGGCCTGCGGTTTGCGAGTCGCTCCAGTGACTGGACTTGGACAGCCCCTCGCTGATGTCCATGGAGCGCGTGTCCTCTTTGGTCACCGTGACACCCTGGGCCACCTCCACACCTTGCTGCGACGACGTGCTGAAGGACACACCCTGGACCTGACCCGTGGTGGCGCTCCGTGTGAGCCCAACCTGTGGAAAGGAAGGGATGTGCACGCCATAAAGATGCGTCCTGGGGCGTCGGTGCTCATGCGGTGGCAAAGGTGGCGTTAGCGGATGTGTGCGTTCCACGAAAACTGTTTCCTTCGTCAGCATACTTCAAGCGCTTCACGGCCTGCGCCCATCCGTTTCTGCCCGGTTGCATCTGTGGGAACGCTGTCTGAACACTTGCCAGCAGGTTTCGCACCTGCGTGGTCTTGCCAGTCTCCTTCCCTTGCGTGAGGCCCTGGGTCAGGGACTTGCTGTTGGCCACACCAAAGGACAGCGAGACGCTGTCGCTGCTGGTGACGGTGAACGTCTCTGACCGCTCCACCGTCAGCGAGCACTCCATGGTGATCTCCGTGTCAGCGAACCTTCGCGGGTGCACCCCACCAGCTCCAGTTAACAGGATGCATGAGGGGTAGTTTAGGAACACAGGCCATGCTGAGCCACAGGCAAGCAGGAAATGGTTGGGACAGCACTTTGCTGCCCTCGCTGGTCCAACTAACGATGACCCCTTGCATACCTGCAAAACGCCTTGTTGCCGAGGCACTCGTCCTGCACACTGATGCTGGACTGCGCATCCTTCAGGAACTTATAAGAAGAAGTATCGTACATGACTTTCTCGGGCCTGCGGATGGACGTGTTTAGCTGCTGCCTTAGCGCCGGTTTTCTCTTATGGGGCTCAGGTGTGGGGCCCCGACTTCACCAATGTGTCTTTTGAAAGTGCCAAGACGAATCGCATGGTTGAGGATCAGAGGGCCTATATGCGAACGGTCGTGGGAGCACGCGCCCTTACCCAAGCACTGCTCTACCGTGAGTTGGCGCAGAGGCCGCTCCAGTACCACTGGGCTAAGCTTCTCTTACGGTTCTGGAACGGAATGGTAGAGCGCCCCGATACGCTGTGCCACCGGGCCTTCGTGGCTGACCTGAGGCTAGCGCTTGTCGATGGGGTGACTGATTGCTGGGCAGCAGGGGCACTGCGCTTCCTTGCTGAAGCCGGTATCCAGGCCCCCGAGGGACGGACGGGTAGCGCATGGGTAACACACTTCGCGTCGTTGCTTATACCCATTGGCAAAGTATTGGATAGCTTTGCTGACAGGCTTGATGCTCGGTGACGGCTGCCCCATGTGACTGGAGCCCCCCGCGACTTCCCTAGTGGCGAGACGAGACGGGAGTTAAGACGTGCCGGTATGCCAGCTGGATGGGGGACCCTTTGCACACGGCGACTGTGATGGCATCCAGCTTTGCACTGAACGTACGTTGATGCGGTTCAGGCTAGGATGTTGGGAGACGGAGGTGAACCGGCCCAATGGGCGAGCCCGGGCTGAGCGAACGTGAAAGGCCTGTGGTGACGCCGCAGCCGTAGAGGATGAACTACATGTGTTCTGCGAATGCCCGTGCTACGAGCAACTCCGCGACCAGTTCGAGACTGTTTTGGGCTTTAGGCATCATAACATGATTACTATTATGAAGGAGGCCCCGCCAGCTGCGGTAGGAGCCTACCTACAGGCTGTCTAGGATACCAGGTACGCCATACTTCAGCATCAGGCGCTGAAGCGGGGTAGAGATGAGGACCATAACCCGCTCCCCCAACCAAAACATTTGCAATCCGTCCATGCCCCCCCCCCCGGCTTTGACGGACGTGTAACCTGTAACCTGTAACCTGCCTTCACTTGCTGCAGCTCTCTTGACCAGCACCATGCCGGGCACACGACGCACCAGGGGTGAAAGATGAAGTAGAGGCTGTTGATGTATTCGAATCCAGTGTCATCAAGCCGCGTGGTGCCGCCGATGCCACCAAGTATGCCTGAGTTTGGCTCGCGTAGCTGAACTGCTGTTTCGCATGTAGAGGGACCGGAACGGAGGACACCACCTGTGCACGGGTCGCAGTGCCGCAGGGTCAGTGTACGCCTGGTTTACAGGTTAGACTGCCTGTAAGCAGTTGTGGCACCCTATGTGGCCCATTCGCGTGCCCACCGAAAGTTGTCATGATGCACAGCGAGCCGATGGTGACGGTATTTCGGCGATTGGCGTCCTTGGCGAGCTCCAGGAACCCCAGCCCGAGCTTCAGCACGCGCTCGCCTGTATTTGGGTTGCAAAGCATGTCATTAAAGGAGCCAGTTCTGGATGAACCTCTGCAGTAAGCGGGGCACTGTCGCTGACAGCTTCGCCGCGCCATGAGGCTGCCACGAGGCTGCATAGTTCAGCTCCAAGCTACGGCCTCAAATACAAGGGACCGCCTGCGGCGGTGTGGCTAAATTTTAGCAAGGTGTGCCGTGCAGACGGCGGTTGCGAGTCCCTAAGAGTGCGCCCTAATACGGCAATATATAGACGCCCTACCTGCTCCTGCCGAGGTTCCCTTGCCCTGGTACTCCGCCCCTTGTCCTTGGGTTACACCAGAGGGTGTCCCCGCCCGTGCTGCGCCCCCCGCAACCCCCCGCCGTCCAACGAACTCCTTCGACCGTGCCGCAGGCCTCACCCCTGGCTTTTGAGTGACAATGGACGCTGTACCTCACCCTGTGTTTCCTGCGCCCCCCCCTCCCCTCGGGCCCTTCGGTACGAATAGGTGCTATCGTATTGGGTGCGTTGCTTGTCCCACGCCCCGTGCACTTGCCCTTCCTAGACGCTTGTGTTATGATGAATGCCCCCCCCCCCTGTGATTCTTGCGTCACTCCGTTGCCTTGGGCCCTTGGGTCAGTGTGGACACTGTAACCCAGCGTTCTCCACGCTCCCAGGCCCTGCTGTGTCGCCTTGGGCCCTTGGATGCGGTTGATGCCCTCCTCAAGGTTTGTGCCCCCCCACAAGCCGCCCCTGCGCCTTGGACCCTTGGGCAAGGTTGGGCATACATTCCCACGTTCATGTCCCCCGAGTCCCCATCTTCCCGTTCCCGCTCCCCCCGTCCACCGCACCCCCTCACCCTGGGCAGTTTGGCTGCCACACTGTGATTGATCGGGCGGCATACCTTCCCCCCCACCCTTAAGAAGCCGGCCTGTGTTCCATTAATGGTGAGGGCTTTATACATTTGGCCCCCTCCTGCAATGCCGCCGCCCCTGCCTTTACCCTCTCCCCACCCACCCCACCCCTATTGTGGCGGTCCTGGCTGGGCGCACCTACCCCGGGCCCAAACCCTGACCTGCCGCCCCCGCCTCCCCAACTGTACTCCCCACCGCCCCCTGTGCCCGCCTGTATTTGGCCCTCCTTGATGCCCCGCCGCCGTGACTCTCCACCACCTCCTCCGTCCGTCTTTATTGCCCCCCTAATGCCTCCGCCTCCGTCCCCCCTCTGGCACGCCCCTGTGCGTGGGGGCTCTGCAAATTCCCATGCTGCCACGCCCCGCCGACTCACCCGGGGTCCTTGCTTGGGCAAGGTCAGGCGCTGTTGGTTTGCGTCGATCTGGGCCCCATGCACTGCGTCTTTGCCCTGGAAGCTGGACTGTTGGGAAGGGAGGCATCCCCCAGTGTCTGCTGCGCCCCAAAACCCTGGGCCCCCCAGGGTTTCCTGTGCCCCGACGCACCCGCCGCCGAGTTTTGTCTCGCCATAACCAGCAACCGGGCGGCGAGCAGGCGGTCGCCACCACTGTCGGGGGCCAACCATGCCGACACACCACCGGGTTTTGTGTCGCCTTTATCAGCGACCGGGCGGCAACAGGGCGGAAGCAAACCTCACCGGGCGCCCACCCCGCCGCCCGGCCGCCGAATTTTGTCTTGCCGTTACCAGCGACTGGGCGGCGACCGGGCGGGACTGGCCCTGCCGGGCTCCGACCCCGCCGCCACACCGCCAAGTTTTGTCTCGCCGTTACCAGCGACCGGGCGGCGACCGGGCGGAACCCACCGCCGTTGGGCGCCCACCCCGCCGACCCACCGCCCGGTTTTGTGTCGCCGTTACCAGGGACCGGGCAGGGACCTCGCGGAACTTGCCACCGCCGGGCGCCCAACTCCCCGCCCCGCCATCGAGTTTTGTTTGGCCGTTACCAGCGACCGGGCGGCAGGCGGAAGCCACCGCCGCAGGGCGCCCACTCTGCCGCGTTTTGTCTTGCCGTTATCCGCAAACGGGCGGCGACCGGGCTGAATCCACCGCCGCCGGTCAACCACCACGCCGACACACCACAGTGTGTTGTGTCGCCGTTACCAGCGACCGGGAGGCGACCAGGAAGCCAGGTCGGGTCTAGGCGCTGCGCTTGCATGCTCGGCACGTCGACCCATTCCGGCGCTGTACAAACTCCATAAATTCAGGTGAATTTATTGCATACGACAAGCGTGTTCTCGGGCAGTCGCAGCGCTGTGGTCGGTTTCGTTTACGTGGTTCCCTGACTTTACGCCCTCTTCTCTGCTGCCTTGCCACATCCTCACACCTTGTACAGGGCCGCCTGACCTTCTTCGCTGGGTCGGTTTCGTGTTCAGGGTTCCCTGACTTTCTGCCCTCGCCTCTGTTGCACTGCCGCCTTGTACAGGGCTGCCTGGCCTTCTACGTTTTAACGTCTGCCAAATTTTGATAAAGTGCACCCATGTTCCCCAAACAAAATTTAAAATGACGGTCTCTCGCCGTTTTTTGGCAGCCGCATGCAGCTCTCTTCGTGCACCCCTGCTCGCAGCTCACTTTCTAATGCCACTGCATATCTGCCGCAACTTAGCCAACGCTTGAATGTCGCCAACCTCAGAATCTGCGGACTGATTAACGGGCTCGCTCGGCGCGCACGCGCTCCCCTCCACCCACCTGGGAAAATGTCCAAGGTCTGCGGCACGCCGAATGGACAGTGGCTGCCGAAGGAATAGCTCTGTCCTCCACGGGTCCGGACGTCGATTTTGCAGAGACGCGAGTCCCGCGAGGCATCACGACTGATAAGAGATATCCTGTGTAAAGTATAGCGATAGGGCAACGATGAAACCATTGAATAGCGCAAGGGGCCACTGCGTGCGCGAGCAGCCACAGCAGATGCGTGCAATGTCGCTGCCTTTTGAGGACTCACTGGCTCACGACGTCCGGGTAGGAAGGCCCGCAATACTGCCAACCCTTGGAGGCATTGAGCGGCCGAAGGCGAGACGTGTCGTTCAGGGCCCGCGCGTCCAGTCGCGCCGGGCCCACGGTCTGCCAATAGCTTTCTCCCGCTGGCACGCGACTAAGTGCTACGCTGTTGTACCAGTCGCACTCATAAAAGGCCTGGCACACAGCTAGGAAGCACAGAAAGCAGGCCGAACGACCACCGAAGCCGTTGCCTTGTCGCATTCTTGCTTGGACTATTTCCAGCGAAACATGAGTTACAAGAAACGGCCCCTTGCAATGGCCCCTTTAGGAAACATGCTGGGGTACGACATCCTACGCGAGAGCCCGGGCATCGACACCTAATCGTGTCGGCACCCTGACAGATAGGCTACTCATCACTTATGCTGTTCCTTATCGCGGCTACCTAACCGGAGCCGGCACCCGGTTACCCTAGCCGCCGATACCTATGGACCGCTGATCGTCCTCGTATTTGTTGACGCCTAAGCTCATATCAGCAACAGAGCGTAGTCACTGCCTAGAACTCCACGTGCGACTGAAAGCATTGCGAGTCAGCCTGGCTTGTCTGCAAGGCTTGTGGGCGGAGCTTGCTGGCAAAACAAAAAGGCGAAGAAATGGGAAGAGCTAGTCAAGAAGAAAAGCGTTGCCCTGCCCGTACACCGACCCACGGCGACCCGCCGACGCCTCGGGCTGTCTATCTCACGCAAGGCCGTCTTACTAGGACAACGCCCCGCATGGCAAAACTCTCTCTTTCACCCGCCCCCCCCCCCAGGAGAGGGCCCGGGCAGGCCTGCCGGCCGCCACTCGTCACGCAGGCGCCCAGCAGGATGCAGCGCCAGCCGGCGCACCGCACGAGGAAGGCCAGCCACCCGTGTAGGTGGCCAAAGCGCGTGCGGTGCTAGAGCTGTGGCAGCGGCTGAAGGGCTTTGCGGAACTGGGCGTGCAACGGCGGGGATGGGGTAGCGAAGGGGCCGACCACCCGATCCTTTCGGTTGTGGACGGGCAACTTCGGTGCGCGGATCCCATAGGGATTGAGATGGGGGCGGTGGACCCAAGGCAATGATGGGCTTTGATGGTGCAACTGGTAGGGGAGGGGAGGGAGATGCCGGACTGTGGGAGGCTCGAGAGCGCGCGCGGGGGTGGGCGGTGGGGAAAGGGTAGGAGGCAGGAGGTCAGGAGGTGAGGCGGTCACTTGCTTGGACTGGCCACAGGCGAGGGTGGAACAGGGGTCCAGCGGGCGTTGATGCATGTCGGGTTAGGTGCCGCTTATGTGCGTACTACAGCCCTGCCAGGCGCGCATGCAATGCGTGTGGGTTGGGCTCTGCGTTTGCCTGCCGCGTGTGAGAGTGCTGGTGGCGAGCTGACTGGCTTGGCGCCTCTCAGGACCTGCCTTGCCGCTAGGATCACGGGCGAACGGGACCCATTTTTCTGTTTGGACTACTGCTATGAAACGCGTGACCAGCACCACACTTAGGGGCTGGTCCCGTACGGCAAGGACTGTGGTGTGCAGCAGCTGCTCGGACGAACAGAGGAGCAGCACTGCGGCGGGTTTTGCGGGGCAGCTGCAGTTGCTTAGGGCTGCATGCAGGCCCTCCCTTTGGGTTGAGCAAGGGGGAACAGCGGTCCCCCACTCCCCTTGCATCGCGGCGTTGAGGTGGTCTTGCGTTGGGGCGGGTAGCGCCCCTGGCCAGCGTCGGCCCGGAGATGTAACACACACACACACACACACACACACACACACACACACACACACACACACACACACACACACACACACACACACACACACACACACACACACACACACACACACACACACACACACACACAC
>LSYV01000049.1:1017042-1035184 GCA_001584585.1 Gonium pectorale
ATCAGGTCAATACTGCTGGGGTTTCAANATTCGGGCACAGTTGACAAACTGGAGCCATTGCCTGTATGCAGGTGGAGCACTATATGTTTCTGGTAGACTAAGTAACGTGTTATTAGCTGTGGAAGCACAATCTGCAGCAATCGTGCTAATGCTCACGGTATGTAGGCAGGGGCAAATTTATTACGTTAACTGCCCCATGCACATATCACTGAACCAAGCAGAGCACATCTTGCCCAAGATGCCACGGGTTAGGTTATGGAAGATTGTAAAACAACTAATGGCCTTTATTCAACGTGTCTTAGCAAAACTAGGGTCCATGTAACCAGCTAGCCTTCAAGCTTATGTTAGCCTTTAAGCTTTATGAATGGTATAGTCCGTCCGTCCGTCCGTCCGTCCGTCCGTCCGTCCAGCATAGATTTGGCAAGGAGGCTGGAAACTTGCAGCTGGGAGTTTCTCAGCACCCTCTTCAATCCAAAAACTAAAAGTTTACATTAAGGAAATCAATTGTGATTGTTGAAAGGGTTTGGGGTGACAGTGGGCTCTATACAAGGGTTAACCTCCAGAAACGTGGGAGGTCAAGCCCAAGACATACTGTTGACAGCACATACACCAATGGCATTGCATTCATACTCGTCAACTCTTCCCACTTTGTATATGACCCAAACTTTGCAGGCGGTTCCATCTATGTTCTAAGTAACATGGACAACATAACTGTTGAAGGTGCAAGCAGCATAACGGGAAACAACGCCACTCAGTCAGGTTTGTGCTACTTAGTGGTGGGATTTCATAATCCCAGCATCCTGCTGCTAATGGTATGCTTACGTACTCTGCATGCTGTTGGGTCAGTTACGTACTCACACACAGTTCACTGCAGCACCTCACAAGCACACATGTAGTGGCTTTACAAGCAGATGTCTGCAGTTGACCCCATACACCCTTACCATAGGTGGAGCGATATTTGTTAGTGGTGTGTTTGGCAACCTCATAATAGATGGCCAAAGCTCAATCAGTGAGAACCATGCTGCGGGTGGTAACGGTGAGCAAATGCCATGTCAAGTAGTAGTACAGCACACAATGTCTGCCTGCACGTCAGCTTTATGTGTGACTGAGCTTGTTGTGGGCTTTGTCACTGAAGCCCTTGGCTGTGTGAAGTGCTGCAGACCATGCTATGGTCCCAATCAATTTTATTTCCATTCCATCTATCACTGCAGGTGGTGCAGTCTATTTCCGAGGGAATGGATCAAGCTTGATTGTGAAGGGGGCCAGTATGCTTGAGAACAACACCGCCCGTGGTGGAGGTCAGTTGTTATCGGTGAAAAGGGGGCCTGCTATGCCATGTCCTGGTCGCCCGGGCTTTACTGGCTTGCATCCTCTTCATCAAAGCCTAGCAGCACATGTGTACATACGGCCGTGAACGTATCCTGAGCAGGTGGCGCCATATTTACGTACGGACAGTTGGACACCCTGGCTATCCAAGGCGCCAGTTCCCTTTCAAGAAACTCTGCAGCTGATGATGGTATGTGCCATCGGCCAGTAGGTCACCTGGCTTTCCTTGTCTCTTGGATCCAAGCTGCCTTCAATCTTTTGCTTCAGGTGGTGCTGTTCACATTGGCCTTGGTTGTCAAGAACTTACAATTGATGGCAGCAGCTGGGTTATTGAGAACCGTTCAGGCAAAGACGGTACGTTTCTCGTGGCAATCCTGCATATAACTTTTGTTGTGCATGATACTACACGTTAGGGAAGCGTTATGGGAAAACCAATAGTCAAAGGGGCTTTACATCACCATGGACATCAGGACTGCACAGCTTGAAGGCATGCATGCCTGGTCTGAATCAAGTCTACTATGTGCCTGCGTACTACTAACAGCAGCGATGGCAAAGGCACGGTGATACTGAAGTGCATTCAGAAGTCTACGAATACCAAAGCCCTTTTTTTGCATGATATCCTGTTATTCTGTCTACTGCAGGTGGTGCAATCAAGATAGGCAGAAATCTGAAATCACTGGTATTACAGGAAGCCAGCAACATTACTAGGAACAATGCTGGCTACTCAGGTATTATTGGAGCCTAGCACAATGAGCTCCCTGACCGTCCACCCACAAGGTCCTTGCGTTTTGCTCTTTCATTCAACATCCATCTGACAGCAGTATGCTGACAATTAGATTAATGGGGGAAGCCCATACACATTTTATTCCCCTTGCCCATTCTATGTCCCTCCTCTACACCCTCCAACAAACGCCATAGGTGGCGCCATTCTGATAAACGGCACTGTACAACGTTTACATGTTGCAAATGGGAGCATCATTTCGGAAAATGTTGCAGTGAAGAGAGGTTTGTCCTGTGCATAGAATAACATGGCTGACTGCGTATTGTGACATTGCTTGCTGGCTACGAGTTGCCCCTTCAGGTGGTGCTATGTGTATCCTTGGAAGCCACCTCTTGAGTCTAATTGTTTCTGAAAGCACAGTTATCGCAAATCAAGTGACCAGTGGTGATGGTGAGGCATGCTCCAGGAGTAATGCTGCTTCAGTCATTTGTTCATGCTGCATATTGTAGCTGTTTACCTGCCCTGCATTTCCTGCATGATGGTCCTGCTTACTAATAAAGAGCGTGCTTGACCACGTAACAGGGGGTGTCTTGTATATCAATGGCACCATCAGCAGTATAAGTGTCTTATCTGCAAGCATGGTCAGCCATAATGTAGCAGACAATGGCAATGGTGAGGTTGTAAATCTGGATCTCCTGCAAGTGGTGCAAGCACATCCACGGAGTATCAATTGCTTGGGACCATATCCATTCTCTTTGCCGAGTTCTCGAAAGATGTACTGCCGCACACAGACACACGCCTTACCTTTCTTGCCTTCCTGTTGCCAGGTGGTTTCATCTATACAAACGGGGATGTGCCAGACATGTTTATAGGTGGAGGAAGCACGATCAGTGGTAATACTGCAAGTAAAGGTGACAAACTATGTATAGTCATGCACCACCCCTGCATTCTACACCACCCATGCACTTAAAAGGCTTTTAGGAATAAGAAATGTGGCATATGGTAGGAGATGGGCTGTTGGCAGTATCCATTCCCCTGAAATCCAAATGTGTGCAGTGAGATGAGGCTGTTATAGTCAAGGTCATTGCATCCATACGTTTGCGCATGAGTAATCTTGGTCAATGTTCACCCTCCTTGTTCAGGTGGCGCCGTCTACATTGTGAACATGGCAAATACCATGACCCTACAAGATGGCAGCAGGATCATGGGAAACATGGCACAGGAATCAGGTATGCTGATGCAGAGCGACACAGTACACGGTGAATTGAAATAACTGGGTTTAAACTGACAGACAGTGGTCCTTGCTGCAACCCATGAACAGGTGGTGCAATATACATAAGCGGTGCATTAGCAATGTTACGTATTGACACTGGAAGCTCAATCAGTAGGAACATGGCAGCATTGAAAGATGGTAAGCCTTGCATGTTCTGAAATATTGGGCTTCACAGTAGTGTGTTGCACGTGTGGCTGCCCAGTACAGCAGACCGAGAAGGCGCCAAGACCAATACCTGCAACGTTTCCTCATAGGTGGAGCGGTCTTTGTTGGGGGACAGCTGGAGAATCTGACAACCCACAGATTTAGCACAATATCAGGAAACAGTGCTGGTGATTCAGGTTCGTGTGACCGTATCATAACAATGAGATACACTCCAGTATCACCTCGACATACAGAGTTCCTGTTGGTCGAGCTGCAACCTTTCTTACCATTGCACTAGTTTACAACAGACATCCATACACAGGTGGAGCCATTTATGTACACAGCACCATGTTAAGCCTGGACCTGGACAACAGAAGCTCAATAACAGGAAACCTTGCTCAGAGAGGTGGGATGCATTGATTGAATGTAGCAAAGCTCCTGTTTGTGCTGTAGATCAAGATACCGTTTGAACAGCAATGGCACCATGCACCACACCGTTCAACATAATGTGCCTAAACAACAGGCGGGGCTATCTACATCCTTCGCAACTTGCTTTACCTGAGAGTAGGTGGTGGAAGCTCAGTGAGCAGCAATCAGGCAGATAGAGGTAAGGAAAGGCACTGGATACTGGCTCATTTCTATTTGTGCAAGTCCTGACAACCGTTGAGCAGATTGTGAGCACAAGCCCTTGGTTGCATTTCAGACAGGAGTGATGGGTCACTGTATTCAATCACTGGAAAGTACCTTCCCATAGATAGCAGTCCTTTGATTAATGAATAATGAACGATTGTAAGTGCAAACCCAAACCTACATGCGTGCAGGTGGAGCAGTCTTTGTGGGAGATCAAGTGATGAACTTGACCATTTATGGAGCCAGTTATATATCCAATAACATAGCCAGCTCTTCAGGTGTTTGCAATAACGTCAGGGTATGGGAATCTTTTTGGGACTTGTGTGCACCCAAAATGCACGTGTGAGGATTGTATAATATACAGGCAAACACAAGGAGCCCCCAATGGGTTAGCATGGGATGCTGTCCCAGAATGGCACACTTTAGCCCTTGCAGCCCTTGATTGCTCAACATGACAGAGTGAAGTGCAGAGTTTCGCAAGGTCCTGCTGTCCTGCATGACAGGCCTCCTGCATGAACCCTGCATGCCCCTGCTTGTACACTGCATGACAGCCACCATAATCGTAGGTATACACTTCACCAGTGGCACCCTTGCACACCTGTCATGCAATCACTACTTGAGGATGATCCTTGCAATGATAGGAATCCGGGTGATAGTCGGGCAACTGGTTAGCCAGCCATAGCAAAGGATCTTAATATACAGCTGGATGGGATTCAAGCTCTGGACCTGATCAAGCCTTTCCAGAATTGTGCCCTTGCTTGTATTGTCTATGCATAGTTGTGTTTGGTGTGAAGAATGGAAGTGTGAGCCGAGAGTCCTTTACTGTGTTCTTTGCAAGGCTAGTTAACCCACCAATTCCTACTAACTGCAAACATACAGTATCTGAAAATAGTGTCTCACACGGTGCCTCTTCGTGCAGGTGATGTGACCGTTCGACTCCATCACAAAAGGACATGACAACCAACTAATGATCACCTGAGCTTTATTTTGAGGCTTGGATATGCTTTCGTCGCCACACAACCCAACATAGTCGTTTATTGGGTGTGGTGACATTGTACTGCTGAGCCGTGCTGCATAGTTGCTGGCCGCAGAGTCCCTAGTTGCAGAGTCATACATGTAACCAGTGCTGCTCTGGACATGCTGTACAGAACCACTTGCTTGTCCATGCCTCAATGCCCAGCTATTAACGGGCCCCATGCTGCAACACCTTTTGCAGGTGGTGTTCTGTATGCCAGCAATGGACTTTTGAGTCTGGCAGTGGATGATGCGAGTATCATTAGTAGTAATCAAGCTGAGACTGGTGACGGTAAGCAGTTGGACACCTGAAAGTGTGCTCCAGACAGTGCTGATGGCCTCCAGGACATGCAGGTGGTGTAATTTATGCCAATAATAAACAAACCAATCTGACATCTTCAGTCCGTGGCAGAAGTAAAATCATTGACAATCAAGCCATGTATGGTGCCGGTGAGAGGATGCCTTTTTAATTATTTGCATCAGCTTCACCTTGCCCTTTGAATCAGCGCTTACACTGCATGCTAAACCATGGCAACAGGTGGTGTCATTTACATTAACGGCAGTGTATCAGCCATGGTTGTACATGCTCAGACCTCCATCATGGGCAATCACGCTGAACGTGGTAGACTATATGGCTTCCAGCACTGCCTAATAGATGGGACTGCTTGCTATGTACTTCCATTAAATAAATGCCAACCTCATTCACTCGCAGGTGGCGTTCTATGCGTCAGCAAATTGTTACATTCTCTGGCTGTACATGGTTCCTGCAACATTTTTGGAAACAGTGCTAGTGACTCAGGTATCGCCCTTATTTGCCCCATTCTTGCGGGGACAAGATTTAGCATGCTGTCATCATGAGTGGGACAAAAGATTTACCTGGGCTTCACTCACGGAACACGTGCACCTACCCTAACACAGGCGGAGTAGTTTTTGCTGGCATCATCTTACATGTCACCATAGATGATGGCAGCTCTGTATCTGGAAACCGTGCATACAGTGGTTCTGGTGAGAGGCATAAGTGTTCTAATTGAGTAGCAACCTCCTACAGTTATATCCAAACCAGCCTGCTAAACTAGCCCACGAGAGTATCCACAGGATAACCATCATGTTCCTCTGCAATGCAGGTGGCGCACTGTTTGTTGCAAATAAGGCAGATGTGGTTACAATACAAGGTGACAGTAATATTTCGGGCAACAGTGCTGGTGGTTCAGGTACGGTCCAGACTGGAAGGGGTTTGCAAGGCGTGGGGCATGGGGGCACAGGGGAGCTAATTACATTGGCAACTGGGCGCATTCAGTACGCATACAAGGAGCCAGCTTGTTGTTGGGCAACAGTGCTGGTGATGCAGGTTAGGATGTTTGGGAGGGGACATGTATCTGTGTTTGGATATCAGCATGTGAGGCCATCCGTCTTAGGTTGGTTGGTGCATTAAGATGTTGAACGGAGGCACTTCCATTTAAGCCCTTGCCCAATGACCTGCGTTGCTGGGATAGGGGGTGCTGTGTATAGCCCGGACTAGAGTTTCAACTGTACATGCCATCAGTTATAGATCCATGCATGTTGATTACAGGCGGCGCTGTGTTTGTAGCCAACGAGATAGCATCCATGACAATAGAAAACGCCACCATCTCAGGAAATTCTGCAAAAGGCAATGGTACGTGTGTGGCTGGCAACATCTTTGCCAGTACAATCTAAGCAGTAATCTGGTACCATCTGGTTATAACATCTTGCTGCAGGGGGGGCTATTTCTGCGAACAGAATCATCAGCTTGGATGTAGAGCTTGGAAGTACTATAACCAACAACAGTGCTGGTGGTGATGGTGGCTGCATATCCACTTATGCAGCGGATTCCCTGAAAGTTTCATCCAGCACAGTCTCAGAGAACATAGCTGGAGGCTCAGGTGGCATAATTGCTGTCCGGTATCCATTCAACAATTTACTGATCTCTGAAGCAAACATTCTGAAGAATGTGGCCAGGACAGGCAGCGGGGGGGCTGTCAGTGTCAGCATATACTGGCAGGTGCAGTGGCCCTGACTATCTGTTCATCCAGTCCACACAATCACTAGATTCACAGCTGCTTCCCATTTTATGCATGCACAGGACCTCCCTACATATATGCACTCCTTCCTGTGGGAAATAAGGCCTGGCTCTGAGTTTCAGTACAACACCGCCTATCTGCATGGAGGAGCAGTGAGTGTAGAAGCACAGGGCGAGGTGCCTGCTGAAGCTGGAAACAACGTCAAGCTTATTACCATGAAGGTGCAGATACAGTAAGCCACAGGGCTGCTGGAGGTTCACCATTTGGTAAAACCATTGTTATGTCGCAGGTACTCATCCATGCATCTCGCTTCCTCGCCAATGACGTCAAGGGTAGTGGTGGTGCACTTCACATAAAGTGGCCTGGCATTGAAGCTTTCCATGTAGAAGTAGATATCCAAAACAGTTCCTTCGCCAATAATACAGCTGGCACAACAGTGGATCAAGCAATTCCTATACCTGCCGGTGATGGGGGCGCCATCACCATCATGGTCAGGCCAGTTAGCAATCATCCTTTGCTGCACAACGTCAGCTCACCTACTATACCTCTTGAGCATGCACGGAAGCTCGTGGCTGAGCACTCAGCCACTTCCAGCTGCCTCCTGCGAGTCCTGGGATCTGAGTTTGTGAGCAACACATGTCAAGGCAGCGGTGGGGCCATTGCATCAACATCCTGTGCCACAGTCGTTATAGGCTGCAGTCTTCAGAACAACCTCGCCAAGCTGGACGGAGGTGCTCTGCACGTTGATAATGCATTGTGCAACATAGCTTCCTCTACACTATCGTCCAACAATGCCAAAGGGCGGGGTGGCGCCATGTACATCGATCCAAAAAGCTTCAAGATGAGAATTGACTTGGTATCCTTGTCATCAAATTCTGCAATGCAAGGCGGGGCCATCTATGTGTCTGCTGGGGACGCTATTAATAGCTTCCTCGACATTACAGCAGAAGGAAATCGTGCAGCAACCAATGGAGGGGCCGTGGCCATCAGTTGCAATCGTGGATTAGGCTTGGAGGCTGCCTGTAGCCCCAGGGCAGCATTGGAGATCAGGCGAGCCAACCTTACTGCCAACATCGCAGAAAACGGCCATGGTGGTGCCGTGTATGGATGCGGTACCTCCCTTCACATTCATGACAGCAACTTAATGGGAAATGCTGCTTTGTTGGCTGGTGGCGGCAGTTTGGCTGTTGTTGGCTGTGATATTGCTGTACTGGCGAACAGCAGCTTGCAAAGCAGTACTGCAGCTATTGGTGGTGGCATCTATGCAGAATCTTGTGACCACATCCAGGTCCAAAACTGCTCAATTTCAGCCAACTATGCGACAAGAGCGGGTGGTGGAGCTTTCTTGATGGGCCCTACAGCTGACAACAGTTTCATATCAACACCTGTAGTACCATCAGCAGCTACCCCTACGGTGGTATTTTTCAATACAATCATAAAGGGGAACGTTGCATTGAAGTCAGATATCTACACACGTTTTAATGGCCATGGTGGCGGCATCTTTGCTGCAGGAAACATCTCAATCATTCTTAGCCACTGCTCCTTTGCGAAATCGAATGGTGCACTGGCAGGGGCGGCACTAGCATCTGTCCAGACATGCCATCCACTTCAAAGAAACATAACTTGGGACTTCAATAGACTTGCGGCTCTCGCACAGGTACATAGTAAGTAGGATCTATCTGCCTATACGAAGTTAGAACTGAAGCAGCGCCAGCAGTACAAAAGAAAGTAAACATCAACACCACAGGAAATTGATCATATTCCATCTTTGCCTGCAGCCTGATGTAATGGATGCATTTGGCCCAATTGACAACTGCTGGCCGCTGTTGTTGCACGAGACACGCTTGGCAAGGCACACAGGGGATGTTGAAGCATAATACCATGCATTCAAATGCCATCCCATTTATTGTTATGGATGGTGTTGCAAAGTGTGCAACAGCAGTGACCTTGCTCTGATAATGCAATGTTTTCCTGCAGGCCAGTACTGTGTGGCTGCAGGACCCATTGGCACCATCCCTTCAAGCTTGGTGCACATTCAGCCTAGAAGCAGGGTATCCATCCCAAAGTTTACAAGATGCCCTGGGGCAATGCATGGACAGAGAAGGCCAGACGACCCTGCTGAATGATGGCAATATGATTGATGGGCTCCCAGCTGTGCTGGTTCCTGAGGTCCTCCCGCATGAGCTCCAAGCCGGGATGCAGTACAGCTTTTCCGCACGGCTGTGCAACAGCCTGGGGCAGACCATGAAAGCAGGTGAGGATGATGTGTGCCGTATCCCCAAGATCATTGCTGGGTTTGTTGCTGCTTTTCACATCAACATCCCTGCTGCTGGTATTACCACAGACTACGTGAACATCTTCACTATGCTGGTTGAGCTCTCAATTACCCCTGTCAGCCGTACCAGCTCCAGCCCAGTGCGCCTGGATACTGGCATCAGTGGCTCTTTGACAGTGAGAGCCGTTGATGGGCAGGCCGGCTGGCCTTACATAGTGGCTCGAGGCTGGCCAGGTGCCTACCAGCTGTTTTTTAACGCTGTGAGCACCTCTGAAAGCACATATGTAAAGGTGCGGGAGATGTGTACCATGCATGCGTGCATTTTGATGCACTAGCCGTGAACATAAACTATCTGCAGGTTGTGGCACCAACTTGGCCCCTAAACATCACTAGATGCCGGCGTGGAGAGGTCCCTGACCTTAGCTGGGCACAAGAGTCGGACGTGGCTGCATCATGGATAGGGTGTGGCAGCTGTGATCGGAACCGCTTTAGCCTGTGGGATGATGATAGGCCGACCCTTGAGGAGCTAGGCGGCCTTAATACCTCTCAGTACTTTAAGGTATGAGCACCTCCTGCCAGCTGGGATGATACTTAATTATTTGTTGGGTCTAGCTGTTGTTGCTGTATGTTGTTGGGTCTAGCTTTTGTTGCTAAACCATAGTAAAGGATGTTGGATAGCTGTGATTTATAATCTCTTCATGCGTAGCCTATCCCACTGACCGCTGACAAGAACAACCTCAAATTGCGCACATGCAGGCCTGGGTGCAGAACAGCACGAAGATACGAACTGGAAGCATGGGCTGTCTGAGCTGTCCAGCACATACTGAGTGCTTCGGTGGCGCCGTTCTGGTTCCAAATCCAGGTGGATCCAGGGTTTATGGCAGGCAGTTTTTGTAATCAGTCCGTATATATAGTCATGAATGCCCTGCACTGAGTCATGGCTGCACAAACTTTGATCTATGCACAGGTTACTGGCACTCGGCCCCTGACTCTGCCAAGTCACATCGCTGTCCCAAGAGTGAAGCGTGTGGAGCAGGCTTCATGTCCACTCAACACAACAGCCTCGGGCCTCAAGACTGGGCGCCCATTCCACCTGATCTTCAGGTATGGAGGTATGGGTAGGTGGCCTTGCCCTGTTATTCAAGTCCATGTGTAACCCATGGCCGGGCAACGGGTGCATGTCGTCTAAGAGAAGGTAGGAAATCAGAACAATGAGCCAGGTCCATGTTCTTCGTGCATTGTGAATTGCATTTATTTCTTGCAGGTGTTTTCTGCTCGAGGTGGAGAGCTTCTAGTAATGCCCACTGGAGGTCCTCCAAACAAGGGTGTTTACCTGGCCTTGACTACATACCCTGCGGGCAGGCACAACAACAATGACTGGGCATCTCTGGCTGATGAGGCCTCAAGCATGGACGCTCGAAGCGGTGCACTTGCATTGTGTCAGAGGCTGGGCCATCTGCATGACGGCTTTAGAGCTCCACACGGATTGGGAGAGGAGTTCCCCGGGCATGCAAGCATCCTCAACAGCACATATATATTCGTTGCCAACTCTAGTTGGGTGTTGGAGTTCCCCAAGTTCCTGGAACTGATGTCACATTGTGCCAATATGTGGCGGTCAAGGCTTGCGCAAAATGACAACAGTGCCAACAGTGCATCAATTTTATTGGCTCTTACAACTGCCTATCAGCAGCTGCAGTGCGCCCCCGGCTACACGAGCCACCTGTGTGCGGCGTGCCAGCCAGGGCATTTCATCAACGCTGAGTTTGTATGCAGGTGGGTGTAGGTTTTCTCATGTTGCTGTCCTTGGTAGCTCTCAGCTTGTCACGATTACTACTTATGCAAGTGGAGCGTTACCCTGTCGGTACACAGGAGGTAGCTGTCATGCCGTATCTTTTCCCATTAAAGCAGTGATTTGATTGAAGTTGTTCCCCTGCTGAGCCCGTACACAGGAGCTGCCCAGCCCTGATGAAGAACGCCACACTTGCCGGTCTGGCCTTCCTCGGTGGCTTAGCTCTGGTGCTGTTTGCACTCTTTAACAACCTCAAAGAGAACTACAACGATGATGAAGAGCCCAATGACGGTGGTAGCAAGGCTGATATGCCATCTGCAGGCGACCTGTTGAAGGTCAGAATGGATTGCGTGTACTGATTAGGCTGACATGGCTTGCTGAAGCACATTCATGCACGCATGCAGTCCAGTAGCCACACTGCCAATCATGCTTGGACTGTTGCCTTGTTTGGCATCAATAGTGTATCCTGCCCGCGGGCACTGGGTCTTTACCCGCATACAGGTGGCCATCATCCACGCCCAGTACTACGTTATCATCCTGCGCCTTCCCGTTACCTATCCCAGCGTCATGTTTGGCCTGTCTGGGATCCTCAGTGCCATGACAGGCGCTGAGAGTGCTGTCGCCTTCAGCTACAGCTGCTTCAATCCCAACCAGGCCAGCAGCGGCCAGGCGCACAGTCAGCTCTTGGGGGCCCTGCTGGTGCCTTTTGCTATTACGGCAACAAGCCTCGCCCTCTGGGCACTACGGTACGTGCCGCACAATTGGTATTCGATGAGCCCCAGTAAACACCGTGCAAAGAAAACAAACACGCCTTGCTTGGCAGCCCCATAACAAACTGTATGATGCTGTATGTGTGCTGACTTGCCTGGTTCACGTGTGTTTCCACAGTTTCTTCTTGTTCCAAGTTGGAGCCTCTCAGAGGTTGCGGCGTGCGAGTAGAATAGATGCCAAGCGGGCAGAATCTGCTACCTCCACCCCATCATTCAAGGCCCATCGATACGAACAGTCGTTAATTGCCGTGGCGCAACACTCAATGCTGTCAGCAGCCCACGCGGAGCAGGTTCCCATGGACCAAACGGTCAAACATGGTGCTGAGCCGCAGAATGAGCCAGATTTCTTTCGGCGACTCAGCAGTAAGATACCGGTGAAAGAGGCTATATTCAAGCTCGCCACTCTTGTTTGGGAAAGTAGCATCATCAAAGTGATGGCTCAGGTGGACGCGACGCTGGGCCTGCGCACACAGCTGGGGGTGGTCTTCACAATCGCCGTCTTCATCCTATATCCCAGCTGGGCTCAGGCAGCGCTGAGCATCTTTGCGTGTTATCGGATTGATGATGGAGTGATAGGACCCTTTCCCCAGAACCAAAAGGTGACTATCAAGGAAACGGGAGTGCACAACAAGCAACAATATGGGTTGCAGATCATTGTACTGTGTGATGATGGCTCCTCAGAGTCGTTACATGGTTACATGTTCCCAACGCAGGCCACTTGGCCCCATGGCTACTGGGTCCGCAACATGGCGCAGGAGTGCTACACGGGGTCACACCTGCAGCTGTATGTCCCCATCGGCATCACGGCCGTCATCGTACTTTGCCTGGGGCCGCCTATGGCGTCCTTCATCATTGTCTGGAGGCAGCGGGGCGTACTTGACACCAACCGTGTTCACCAGCGTTACAGCTTTCTTTACTCCCGATACAAATGAGTAACAATGGTCCAGACTCTGAGATCAATTTGGAAGGTCGTCTGCATTGCGCACCAGTTTGGATGGAGCTTCTACCTGTGTCAGCGAAATGGTATGATGCACAGCAAAATCATCACTAAATGTGCAGGCCACGATTCTTCTGGTGGGAGAGCGTGCTGATGCTGGAAGAGCTGGTGCTTGTGGCGGTGGAGGCGTTTGGTCGAGGGCTCAAGGAAGTCACACACCAGATTGTTATTGTGCTTGCTGCCTTCACCTTCATGTCGGCACTCAACATTGGCTGCTCACCCATCAAGTCCAAGGTCATAACACTGCTGGAGTTTGCGTCCATGACGGTACTCAGCCTCACCGTCTCCCTCAGCCTATTCTTTGTGGTCGAAGGAGGGCTATCCGATGCCGATCAGGTTGGTGATATGCATGTCCATTGTCAACGTTCCACCACAGCCTAGTTGTTGTTCCATACAGCCCGCATACCCTGGTCCCGCTGGTGAATGCTCCACCGTTTTTGGGCGGAGCCCCCTGGGATTGGGTATGCTGCCCCACCTAAACAACACCAACTGAACCGGAAATAAGCCACGATCGATCATACCGTTGCCAGGCGCCTAGCATACATCCGCTGCTAGGCGCCTGGTCTCTGAGTTCAACTAATGGTCCCGGCACGCACGGTCACGACTCAACCCGCACAAGCCAAGCGGGGGTTCTCTAATGAACGTTGGTGCCCACATGCGGACAAACACTGAGGTTTATGACGGGTTGACACGATTGTGCCTCTCTGTCTCGCTCTTCTACCCCTTAGGGTGGGTTCGTGCGGGTGCGGGTCAGGTCAAACCGGTTGCCCCTGCCCATGCATCCGCTACGGGACACATACACGTTCCACCCTTCATGACCTAAATCCCCGGTACGGTCTCACGGGGCTCCGCCCTTTTCCAAGCTTCAAGGAAGCTTTTCCCCTACATGTCCCTTCAGTGCGTAATGCTCCACCACTTAACTGTTTGCCTTTCTGGCAATGATTCTGACATGCTGATTACCGACGCCCACCCACCCATCCACAGAACGCCGTTGGCGCCATGATCCTGGCAATCAACGTGGCCCTGCTCGCGGCGTTCCTGGGGCTTCTGATGTGGAGCAGCTGGAACTCGGTGCGTGGCAAGGTGGCGCCAGCGGTGGAGAGCATTCGCGTCCGTGTTATGGAGATGCCACGTCGCGTCCATTCTGTTGCCCCATCACCTGCGGCGTCAGGAAGAGGGACCCAGGAGGAGGACGTAGCGGCTAATTCCGTAAAACCATAACAAGAAAACGTGATTTATTTGGAGCTTAGGCACCCCTATCGTGTCTGTCCAGCTGCCTATCATTTTTGCTCCTGCTCATGCACACAGCAGTAATTCTGATGGCACATTGGCATGGCTTTTCGTGCTTGCCCTAGCCCCGGCCCTATGGCGGCGCGCGGCATTGGCACTTGAGCTTCTATCTTTTGCCCATTCCGTCCGTTGCTTGCACCAATCCTTATTTGCGATGCACGCCAGCAATAATCTCAAGGGTGACGGACAACATGCACATCACAGAGGCTAACACGTGGGTCCTTTTGTCTAGCTATCTGTTCGTGTTACGAGTGGCCAAGCGGCGTGTTGGACTATGGTGGTGCAGTCCTTTATGCATTACCGTTAATAACCACACCAGGGCGTGGGCAGCAGTGCAAGGTGTGTCAATTGTGACTACCAGGCTGGGCTTGTCAGTTTGCAGGTCCTACTTTCTTCCTGTTGAGCAAGTTCCCTGTGCCTCTAAAAAATTTGTTGTCATACCAAGTCCCTGGCCAAGCTGAAATCCGGTAGCCTGCTATGAGGATGCTCAACTATTCCGTGCTTAGTTCCTCCGCTTCTCGTATCCAAGCGCATATGTATGAGCGACCTTGTCCATCTTGGGCCATCTTGGGCCTGCACTGGCTGCAGCTGGCTGGTGCACTTATCTTGTCGGTTTTGATTCTATCCCAACCTACCTCTTTTTTCCATGACCGGGCTTGCTGGCTGTGTATGGAACCGGCAAGGAGAAAGTGGTTTGCCGAACATACATACCCAGCCCCACTCCATGCCCTTCTCACAGGCTCGCACAGTTTTGCTGTCGTCTATTATTGCTTTATGACTTCTGCCTGAAGCAGCATGCGCTCAGGCTGGACGCTGTCGGCATGTGCAGCGGGTTCGGTCCATGTTTGCCCTATATGACTGGCCACTACATAGTTTTATGCACCCGCCTGCCGATTAGAGGTATGGTAAGAGCGGGTGTGTCTTTCGCTGAACTTATTTACTTGGTGCCATCACCTCGCACGTGATGCTAGGCTTCATCATCGAGTCGTGCTAGCTGACATGTCATGTATACAATAATGTCTTTGCAAAGGTTAATGGACGAACGAGCGTGAAAGAGACATGGCATCGCATGAGAACCCCCAATGGGTGCAGTGAAGGAGGACCCGAACCACCACCGTCAGTACATGACTGTGAGTAGCAGGGCGCGCACAGCAACCTCCCACGGCGCCAGCGGCAAGTGTGAAGTTCCCGCCGGCCCGCATGCACGAAATTCCTGGGTCCCGGCCGATGGAGCGGCGATGACCGGTTACCAGACCTGCCCAGCCCAACGGGAACACCCGTCTGCATGTAAGATGCAGAATAAGCCAGGTACTTGCAGCCACACGCGGTTACCACCAGCATACGATCACTGCGTCACCCGAATAGCAGCCTAGATCTTGTGTTATGGGTCTTAGGAATGGACCTCAGCCGGGGGCCTTACACACGCAGAGCAGGGGTTAAGGCCCAAGCCAACACCCCGCAAGAGGCGCACGCCCGACCGACAGCCCCAACCCGGCTGGCCTCCCAGAGCGTAAAGAACCCCCAGAGGGGGGCGAACAAGTGGCACCCGGTATCACCCGGACACCCCTGCACGCTCCAAACCCGGTGGTGCTCATGGGAAGCTTCGGCTGTGTTGTCGGGAAGCAACTACTTGTGTGTGGTCGGCATGGCTACCTGGGCTGACCTTATCTCTGGATATCTTACTGTGTGTTACATAGTGCTGTGGACCTGTATATAAGGTAGTCTCACTCCAGCATGAGACTGGATTAGACTTAGGCTTAGAGTACGGCAGATGGCTGACCGGACCCAACACCATGATTCGCCAACAGGCTGCCTGGACGGACCACCCCCTTAATCCACGCCCGTGTCATGCCGGGCGTAGCAAGCGTTTGGGCGCGCGGCGCCCCCTTAGCCCGCAGCCCACATCAACCACGCGGGCTAGCGACGGGGAGGGCGGGTGGGGCCACGTACCACACTAAATAAAATGAAACGAGCTTTGTAGCGGTAGCACAATGCCTGACGCTCGCTCGTTATGCGCCAAAAAGACATGTAACGCTGTCATACAACCGCAGCAGCATGAAAAAGAGTGGCTACCAGCAGTGGAGCGGGGCTAGCGGGGCAGCGTTCGAGAACAGCGGCTAGCTAACAGCAGTTGGGCGGGACAGAGTTGGATACGCACCGCTGACAACTGCTGACAACGGTTGACAGTACACTGTTGGCTGACAACCGCCTGATGAAGGTGGGGTGCTGTTGGCCTGCGAGGCAATGCCAAACAGTGCCAAACAGCTTCAAACCACAGGATGCCCTCATGAACAAAACTTGGCGCGCTCGCTGTATTAACGTTGTTTCATATATCACCATAGCTGTTAGACGTCATTAGACGCCCTTCGTGTTGGTGAGGCGCAACGAGCAGCCGGCGGTGCATCACAAACAACAGCTAAACCATCAACATCCAGCTTACCCAACCCGATGCCCCAGAAAGGCCAACAGCCGAGGGCCCCGGTACGGCCTCGCCACCGCCACCGCCAATGGTCCAGTCGTCGCCACAGTGCGAGTTACAACCGCTGCAAGCGTTCCTTGCTTGCAGCATGCACGTTGGTGTGTACGCCCAATGTAACTATTATTGTTATTGCAGCATGCATCGGATCTTTGTCCCCAACCAGTCCGCCTACAAGCAAGCAGATGGCCAATGTGCCCCAAGCCGACCATTCATTGCGTACTTGTGCCACGTACCGTGGTTGCCGACATCGTCGCCGGGATGGGTGTCCGGACCGACCGGTGTGCAGTGTGGCTCCCCTTTTCTGCGGTGTACAACATTTTGTTGCAGCGGGCGGGCCATTTTCCTTCAGCCCTTCAGCCCGCTCGCTTCCCCTGTACTCCGGAGATGCCACCACTTGATGATACCTGCTGTCGTCTGGATTATTAGCAAGCGTGAATACATACATACATGGGAGAGGGGTACACGGCCCCCCCCCATTTTTATGCCCACCCACGCACCCCTTCCTCCCCCCCCCCACGCCCCCTGCTCCCCCTCCCCCTTCTGGCCCCCCTGCTGCCCGCCACTGTTGTCCACGCATGAAGGTGCGGTGCAAACCTACCCGCCTACGTACCCTGCGAAAATGCTTCCTGGACCCAATTGCTTACATTATATGCATACAATATGACCATTGGGCACATCACCACAAACCTAGACGGTTTCCTTACGGAGCGTAGCGTAGTATATGGAAACCGAGGTTTCCTGCGTTCCACGAGAGTGCACCCACACGGGTGTACGGCTGTTGTGTCTTAAGGGAGGTGTGAAGCCGGTGTAGGCTATTCTCGCCGATTACAACGTAGCTACGTAGGTGCTTGTTCCGAGGTCCTAGTGGCTTGGAAAGCCTCCGGTTTAGGCCTCGGGATAACACCACCCAGGCGTCCCCCTGCGGTGAATAAGAACGCTTTCTCTGCTTGCAGGTACTTAATGAGTGTTTTGACCGGACTGGTCTTTGGCATGTCAGATTTGGCCGGTTGGCATGGGTTCTGGTTGGCTTGTAACGGGAGGGGCAATGCTGGAAACTGAATGTGACAACTGTGACTGAAATTGTAACTATAACTGGAAGTGTATGTTTAGCTCTTTGAAGTGTGGGGCATGCATCTAAGCTTTTCAGTTTCATCCAAATGCTTCCCCGCCCCCTGTGTCCCGCCCCCGTCCCCCACCCATCCTCAGAGGTCCGCCAGAACAAGGGGCCGGGGGTGGGATCGATCTGCATGCAGCCAGTTGCTGCCCCCCCCTGCGCCAACCGCCATACTTTCTAAAGACGTACCGCCTGCACTTTAAAGGGCCCGCTGTGAATGTTATTGGGTCGACGTGGGGGGGNGGNGNGCGTCGCGTCCGCCCGCCCGCCGTCCGCCGTCC
>LSYV01000049.1:1042913-1081737 GCA_001584585.1 Gonium pectorale
CGGTGGAGGGGCCCCCACGCAGCACGCCTGCGTCTGATCCCGGCGTCGTCGGCCCTGCGCTCTGATTTAACATAAATACCTAGCATGAACAAAGTATGTTAATTAGTGCATGGGCCAATGGCTTGGTGGTGAACTCACCTCGACTCGTCTTGGTTTGGCTTGCCCGCTGGCAGGCGGCGCCTTCTACGGCGGCAAGACCGTCGCGTGGGTGCGTGTCACTGACAACGCCGGCGTGACGGGAAACACCGCCGGGAAGCGAGGTAAGGGTTCAGTGAGGAGGGGGTGTGTAACGGAGGGTACGTAGTGGGGGTGAGGGGTGGGGGCAGAGGTGAAGGTGCAAAGGGAGGGTGGGGTCAGCGTTAGCGGGGAGGAAGAGGGGGGCTTGGAGGTGGGTTAGATGGATGTTGCTACTGATCGCTGTTAGTGGGAAGAGTTGTAATCATATTGTCGAAGACGGTGCGGACACGTGCGGGCGGTCGTCATTGTGAGGTTGGGTTAGCTGGGGCCAGAGATGGGAGGCGTGAAGCGAGAGGCCGTACGGGGGCAATGCATGCATGCGTGGCTGGTGGCGCTGGTGGCGGGGAACAACTGCGCCGGGAGCCGTGGTAGCATACATGCATACATGTCTCCACCGGCGCATCCGTGTCGTGCATTCCGTACAACCTGCTTTATGTGCCGTACGTACCTTAACGCCGCGCAGGCGGCGCTCTGTACGTCGAGGGGAACATGGGCAACCTGACGGTGCAGGACGCGGGCAGCATCTCCGGCAACAGCGCCGTCAAATCCGGTGATCTGGAGGAACACATGCATGAAGCTGCTGAAATCAATAGGGAGCTGCGCCGGTGCGGGCCCTTCAACTTCATTCATGTCATGTCTGGCATCTGCTTTCCTTCTTGGGCCGGGCCGTATGGCCAGAACACTTACCATATCACTCATGACCTTGATGCCGTGCCTCCGAGAGTGCAGGGGGCGCGTTCCACTTTGAGAAGCTTGTCCTGTCGGTGGTCCTCCGCGGCGGCGCAGCCCGTGTCTGGAACAACAGCGCAAACGACGGTACGTGTGACTGCGTGTACGGTCGAGTGGTAAGGAATGTGCCGTTTGTGTATGCAACCGGTAGGGGAAATGCACGCTATACACTTGGCATTCTGAGGATGAGCTGCGGGCGGGTATGGTGAGTGCGGGGCGTGCGGCGCACCGTACAACCTCACGCACCATCCCTCAAAAGCATCATCCCTTTCCAGTTTATAACCAATCGCTCCCCCCACCTGTCTGCCCGTCAATCTGCAGGCGGCGCAATGTATGTCCAGGGCCGCGCAGTGGATGTCGTGCTTCTGGACGGGGGCTCCATGGGCGGAAATGTAGCGCTGCAGGGCAGTGGTGGGTCCGACTCAGCCGAACCGCGCGCCTTGACCCTACCCGCACCACGCTGAAAAGTGATTGAATGCTGCGGCTGCGGCTGCGGCTGCGGCTGCGGCTGCGGTTGCGGCTGCGGCTGCGGCTGCGGCTGCGGCTGCGGCTGCGGCTGCGGCACCTGATGTAACTATTGACCAGGGACGGCTCTGGCCGTGCTTCGTGACTTTGTCTTTGCAACCTTGATAGGAGCGACGGGGGTGGGGCGGGTGTTCTATCCTATTTTGATGTTCAGGAACACACACCAAACAATACATAATCCTGCAAACACCAGTTGTCTCCTGATATCGCTTCTGCTCTGAACTTGCTCGCCACCTTTGATGCGTGCGACAGGCGGGGCGGTGTATGTTCGGAGCACGATCGACTCGGTCAAGCTGGCTGGAGGGAGCGCCCTCTCGGGCAACACAGCCCCGTATGGAAACGGTACGTACGCTACGGGAGGTACGATTGCAACCCGCCTCCATCTCAACCCCGCCTCAACCGCCATACAAAGCCCCGCTCCACGCACACGCGCGCACACGTAGATGCAGGCACACAGACGCACCCACACACGCACGGTCCTAGCATGGAACGCAGCGTCCGAAGCGGCTCTGACTTCACCACGAACTACAACTAACCTCGGCGCATTGAGGTTGGATGGGACAACAGTGAAGAAATCCGGGAGTTCACAGTCAACCACTTTGCTACGATGCATTCCCACGCGTTGGGCCCGCCGCGCGCGTTGAGTGCGAGCTTCCAGAGCTTCCTCGTTTCATTCCTGGCATTCGACCTGACATTCATCATCGTATGCTGTAAGGGCACCCTTCAGTCACGCTGATTATTGACATCTGCTGATACCCCCAGGAGGCGCGATGTATGCGGACGGGGTGGGGACTGTACAGGTCACGGACAACAGCCGCCTGTTCAGCAACTCGGCGCAACAAGGTGGGGGGTGGGGGTGGGGGTGGGTTGAGTCGGGTGCCCTTGCATACATACATGCGTTGAGCACGCACCGGCCTACGCCCCACGCGCGCCAGGCAGCGACATACAGCAATAAGTGGACTGCTGGTGGGCCTGCAGAGCGCCATCCTTACGTTTGCTCGACTTGATCTTAAACACACAATGCCATGTAACAGTGTGTATATATGGCGTTGGGAAGCTTGCTGACTGGCTGGCTTGTGCCTGCAGCACTCTCTCTTGACTGCCCATCACCCACATATATGCATGTGTTCCCGCGACGTACGGCATCGGTGCCGTACGTACCATAATACAACCGTGTACAACCGCCTCAATGTCCGTTGTTTCTGCTTAAGGCGGCGCCGTCTACTCTCGAACGCTTGCGGCCATTGACATCAGTGCGGGGGGCTGCGTGTGCAATAATTCGGCGATATCCGACGGTAAGCTGGTGTCAGCTTGCCATAGACGAGGATTTATCTACTAGCGCTGCTTTCAGCAACCAACTCGGCGCAAACACAAGTAGGCATGCACGGCGTGAAGCCCCCTTGGAATCGAGGCCGTGGGCCCTGGGCCTTCCATCCCCCACGGCAGACCTCTCGGGTCTACCACCCTGATCCATTCGCACCAGAGCCAGCCACTCGAGGTGCCGGTAGTGTCACCAGAACTGCCAATAGAAACAACCTGCGAATACTCTCGCTCGGTATCAGACGGCAAGTTGGAACGGTTTATTTCAGGATGGCTTTACGGCATCGCTGCGACAAGTATGCATCGGATGGAGGGCAGCGCCGTCTGAGATAGATGTTGTTATGTCACTGCCTGCCCCATTCGACTGCTAACAACTATGTGCATCTATCGCAGGAGGAGCACTGTATACAACCGGCGCCGTCGGCTACATGTCCGCTGACAGCGGCGCCTCCATATCCGGCAACACCGCGGGCCGCAACGGCGGGTTCGCCATGGGTCGGGTGGACCGCGCCGCCTTCGCCGCCTGCTCCATCGTCGGCAACGTGGCGAGCAACGCGGGCGGCGTGATGGCGCTGACCGCGTCCAGCAACCAGACGTCGCTGAGCTTTGCAGCGGTGAACGCGTCGGGCAACATCGCCATGCGGGACAGCGGGGGCGTGCTCAGACTGGTCGTCTCGACCAGCCGGGTAAGGCTCAGTAAGGCTCCGACAGAAAGACGCGAGCACGGTAAACACGCACGCAGCAGGAGATGGGCCATGCGTACTGTATACCCATTATGAAGAGCGAAAACGTAAGCGTGCGCTGTTCCCAAAACGCTGCTCCCAACGCTGTGACGCCACGCTGCAATAACGGGTTCGTGCCACGGGCACACCCCCATGCATCCAGCCAGCATCCACACAGAACGGCTCGTACTCGACTTAGTACATCCTCCCTCCGCGCACACTCACATGCATCCAGCCAGCAGCTATATATACAGCGGTCCTCTCACCAATAATCAAGCAGCTGGTATGGCTTTGCGCATCCACGCAGCCAGCAGTCCACACGACATGCACATAAGCACACGAGCGCGCGCACAGCCATTCCTCTACTTTGGCAACTGGCCGGTCATTGCGACGCAGGCCAGCCCCGAGACCATCCGTATCAGCCTGGCCGTGGGCGATGGGTCTCGCATCACTGGCAACGGGGCGTACCAGGATGGGGGCGTATTCAGCATCGACCCCGACGGCCCAAGGGTGGACCGACCCTACGAGCTGGAGGTAAGCAAGCCCGTTCGTCCACTGCGGCGGGCGGGCTTGTGCAATGTACTTTAGTTTTTGCCTGATTGTGCACTCACATGCACATGATATATAACTGCTCTCCATAATCGATGTCTCTGTTCGACGGCACCCACGGCCGAACCGGGTCGGGTCGGCCGTGCGTGTCATCTGTCATTAATTAGAACTGGGGAAAGTGACCCTTCAGATGCCGCTGCTCTACTCTCCCGGGCCGTCCTCCTTACATCACGCCATATGTATATATCCTTGTCGCACCCGCCCGCACCCGGCATGCATGCAGGCGCTGTTCCAGGACTCTGATATATCAGCCAACTACGCCGGCGCTGGCGGCGCCGTCCGCATCCGCACAACAGCGGCCCTGCCCTACTCGACCAAGGTGCAGCTGCGGAACTGCCGCCTCTCCGCCAACGTGGCGGGCAGCGACAACGTGCTCCGGAACAGCACCGCGTCGGGGGGCCACGGCGGGGCGGTCCTGATCACGCCGCTGGCTCTGAGCCAGGTCGACACGGCTAGGGAAAGGAACAAGGCGCTGGCTTCGGCCAACTACGAGGGCCTGCAGCCGCTTGATGGCGGCGGCAGCGGGCGCCGCCTATTAGCTGCTGCAGTCGTCGGCACGCCTCCTCCCTGCAGCGTGCAGCTCGAGAACGTGGTCTTCCTAAAGAACAGCTGCGCCGGGAACGGGGGCGCGCTCGCGACGTCCTCGTGCCTGGTCACTATGGACAGCTGTGCGTTTGTCAAGAACGCGGCTGGGGTCAACGGCGGCGCTGTGGCCGGACTACTCGAGCAGGGGAGCGCGCTGGGGGTCTTCAGTAACGGGCTATCGTCCAGCGCCGGCGGAGACAGCGAAGGCGAGCCGCTTTGGTTCAGCGTCATGAACAGCACCTTTGACAGCAACGCCGCAGCCGCCTCGGGCGGAGGTCTCTACGCCGAGCCCGTCCAAAACCTAGGCATCGAGGTGACCTCGTCTATATTCCGGAACAACGTCGCGCACCTGGGCGGCGGTCTGGGTTTGATAACTGTAGCAGCCACAAGCGCCACAGAAGCAGCGACCGATCCCACGATACGACCCTTCACCGTGGAAAGCTCAACCTTTAGGCTGAACAGGGCCGCTATGGGCGGGGCCATGCACGCGTCGGGCGGGGTGACTCTCCGGCTGCTCACCGGAGTCGTTGTCTCATACAACTCTGCGTCGGTATCTGGCGGCGGCGTCGCCGCTGACGGCTGCGATGAGCTGCTCCTGGACGGCGCCACGCTCGCCAACAACACGGCCGCTGACCAGGGCGGAGGTGCCTTCCTGCGGGGGTGCGCCCTGGTGCAGCTGCAGCACTCCGAGGTGGCGTTCAACCAGGCCTCCACCGGCGGGGGCCTTTCCGTGGCCGGCACGGCCGATAGGGCAACGGTCGGGCTGCTCCGCAACACATCGTTCTCGGGGAACGCGGCCGTGGCGTCGGACTTCCGGTACGGGCGGTACGCAGGGCACGGCGGGGCCGTCTTTGTGCAGGGCGCCACAGCGCTGCTTCTTCATGAGAACGGCAGCTTCGCGGGAGACAACCGCGCCAGGGCGGGTCCGGCAGTGGCCGCCGCTCAGGCCTGCGTGCGCGCCGACTCCAACCTGGGCGGCGCCAACACGACGGTGTTCAACAGTATTGTCGGATTGAGCGCAGCTGTGTGGCCACAGTCGCAGGTGAATATAGTCCAACCCAATCCACTGCTGGTGTTCGCATTCGTCCACTGCCCTCCCCCGGCTTTCACGGATGTAGAAGCTGATAGGCATGCATGCATGGCACCTTGTCGAACGCCATGCTTGCTAATGCACGACGTCGCCTCGCAAGCCGACGTATCTCCTCTGCACGCCTGCCGCCTGACAACAGCTCGCGCTTTCCGAGACGCTTCAGCAACCTTCCGACAGCGGCTGCTGGCCACTGGTCCTGGACCAGACATGGCTTCCTTTGGGACAGGTAGGAAAAACGTTGCCAATGATGAATCATCCGTGCCAGTGTCTCCGACATACCGTGCATAGTAATCATTTTGGTTCGCCTCGTCGGCTTGCCTCCCGCCGTCCTGCTGGTGGCTCTTCGTTCAGTACAGATGGTACGGCTGCACGCTCAACTATGTGGGAGCGAGCTAGCCGGGCCGCCGAGGGCCTCCCGCAAGCAAGTCGAACAAGTGGGGACTCATGCCCTTCATGCAGGACTTCTCGCCGCTGTGGATCGAACGCCCGACGGCAGCATATGCTCTCGAGGCCAACTGCCTCCCTCCTCCACCTCCATCCGTCCGGGATGCGGCAACTGCTGGGATGACTGCTGGTGGGGTGCCGGCCGGCGGGAGGCTGTGCCCCGTGGCCAGCTCCGACTCACTGCTGGGCACCGCCTCCGCACCACGGTCGTCGTCAGTGCCTACAGTGCCTCTGGATGGCCCCCCAACCCACATGCTCGTTGAGTCCACCTCCCTCGCAGCGGCGGGCCAGTTGCTCTCGGAGTACGACGAGGGCGGCGACGCGAAGGCGCTCCTGCTGTTCAGCGGGACAGCCTCCAATGTGTCGGTGCGGCTGGCGAGTCCCTTTGGCACAACTCTATCCAAAGGTACATGCGCAAACTCCAAAACGGCTGTGCACGGCTGTACTACCTGGGTTTCATAAGAGGAAAATACAGATGGTATGGAAAAGCTGCAATGAGCGAGCTGTCGCCCATCCAGGCGTGTGCATGACGTGTGCATGAAACGACGTGTTATGATTCATTTCTTCAGCTCTCCCAACATAACCACACACCTATTTTTTTATAACCAACTGTAATTGTGATTGTAGGGTACTCTGGGACCTTGGCCATATCGGTGGACGTGGCATTTCACCCAGTTGGCTTCCCGGCGGAGGAGCGCCCCCCAGCGGACCTGGACCTCGGCGTCACCAGCAGCGCGGCCGTACACGGGACATCATCGTGGCCCTTCATGACAGTCGTCGGCTGGCCCGGGCGGTACTTGCTCAACTTCACAGCACAGTCGACTCACGTGCAAGAAGACAACCTGACGGTGGGTTCTATCTGGCTGAGTGCGAGCAGCAAGCTAGCACGGGGTCACTGCGTGCAAATTATACACCCATCCCGTGTACTCGGATCGTCGTCGTCGGCACCGTAGTAACATCGACCCAGTGGAGTAGCGTAACCTCTTTGGGTGGTCGTCGCTCCATGCCCTCCTCTCCTTGACCTATGTTAGTCCCCCGTTCGTTGTGTTACGTTCAGTAGTGCAGTCCGGGACGACCAAGCACGGCATGGAACATGCGCGCGCCCTGCTGATCGGGCACTGCGCCAACATTACATTACCCTTTGCATGCAGCTCTGTACGGTCGATCTCGTGTCTAGTTTTCTTTGCTCATTGCAGATTTCGCCGCTGGGCCTCCCCGCCTTCATAGCCCGCTGCCAGCCTGGCGAGGTGCTCGACCTGTCCCCAACCAAGCGGCCGGGCGCCTCGCCGGCCTGGATGGGTTGCAAGCGCTGCGAGGCGGGGCGCTTCAGCGTGTGGCTGGACGACAGGGCGGACGTGCAGACGCTATCCGCAGCAATCGATGCCGAAGGGGCTCCCGCGACCAACTTCACGCACTATCTCGAGGTGTGCAGAACATGAGGCGCGCGGAAGCCTGCTCCCTTTATTGTAGTATTGCCGCGTTTGGCGAGGCCCAACTACTCCGCACAGGAGACCCAAGCACTGCATCATACTGCTGGGAATATAAATGTGTATGCCCGTCTCCAGTTCGTGCAATTCCTTGGCAGTCACGACAGCGGTTGACTTCCCTTTCCGCGCAGGGCTGGGTAAGGACGGCCACAGAAGGCGTGACGAGCTGCCTGGAGTGCCCCTTGCACGCCCATTGCATGGGGGGTGCGACCCTGCTACCCAGGCCCGGTAAGATACATGCCTTGATACATACATGTGTTTGCGTTGATTGTGATGTGATGAAATATCTTTGTTGCTGGTTCCGTATGCTGCGTCCCTAGTCGCATCCGTCCTAAGAATATAGATATCGAGCTTCAAGCAGCATGCATCCAGCGTCTAGATAGGCGGGAATTGAGAACGTGTAGAATCGCCTACCCGCGACCGCCGCACAGGTTACTGGCACTCAGCCCCAGATGCAGCAATATCCCATCGCTGCCCCAAGGACGAGGCATGCGGCCTGTCTGGAGACACGGTGGCTTCAACCTGGGCGCCTTGGCCGGAGGGTTGGCAGGTGCGTGTGTGCGAGTACGTGTTTGTGGTCTCTCGCAAGGAGAGGCGTGCTAATAAACATCGTGCATCTATCTAGGTAGCCACCTCGCTCAAAGCATGGGTTGTAAGTTGTCACTTCCGTTACGACATAGCTATGCTGGATGGACTCACGCACGTTCCCAGGGTACGGCATGTTGCATGGTTCGTCTTCCATTGCGGTGCAAGCAAGGCGTCCTGCCCTACCTATATATGTACGCCTGTTGGGATACGTACGCCGGTATGTTGCTGTTTCCAGTCCGTTACACTAAGTTCAGTGCTATGAAAAGTACCACACATGTGAAACGGGTTTGTTTCTGCATGAATGCCCTTGAAGGCGTACGTCACGAGCGACGGGGACCTGCTGCTTGCGCACGAGCCCACGGACGGCCACAACAACGACGACGATGACGTCGGTGGCCTGGTGATGGCGCTGGCCGGCTCTCCCGCAGACGACCTCCAGGCCAAGGACTGGCGCGCCTTGCTGGACTCCTCCGCGACCGCAACGGACCCCCGATCCGGCGCTCTGGCCCTGTGCCACAAACTGGGTCACATAGGCTATCTCTCGCAGTCCAACCATTTATTAGTAACCGCCGGCGGCGCAACCCCGTCGTCCGTCACAAGCGGCTTCACATCCGCCCTGAATGTGACCACGATGGATAAAGGCTTGTATGTCAACCAAAGCCTCTTCGCGAGGAGTCTTGTATCTGAGACTGACGATGGTGGAGCCGCCTTCCTCGACTTGATCTCCGAGTGTATCCAGCTCTGGGGCCAGCGCGTGCCATCAGGAGGCATCAGCACCAGCACCAGCACCAGCACCAGCGGCGAAGTACCGCCGCCCCAAAGCAGCTGGTCGTCATCCCGCAGGGCGGCGCTGTTGGACGCACCCCCCGCTGACGACGCCAGCAGCAGAGCTGCCTACCTGCAGCTTCAGTGCTCGCCGGGATACACAAGCAACCTGTGCGCAGCCTGCACCCCGGGTTACTTTATCAACGCCGAGTTCGAGTGCAAGTAAGCTGGCGCTGTCTATCTGTTGCTGCACACTCGCGGGGTGATGTGAGGATCATCGGGCAAATCCACATTGCCCCCTTTTCACCAGCCTGGCAAAGCGCATTCGCAACTGCACGGCCCTCTCTCTGAGGTGTGACGTTCATGCATACGTGCGCTTGCGACTGCCTGCGTGCGTGCAGGAGCTGCCCGCAGCTGTGGAGGAACGCCCTCCTGTCCATTCCGTCCTTCCTGGGCAGCGTGATCCTCGTGCTGTACACCCTGTACGCCAACCTCCGAGAGAATTACACCGCGGAGGGGGAGGCAGGGGGGGAGGAGGGCGGAAAAGGTGGGGCAGCCGACGGCGACCAGGCGTCCCCTGCAGACTTCCTCAAGGTGCGTCGTGAATAGGTACTGCTCTCGCTCTCTGGAGTTGGGCTGATGAGTGAACATAGTGTTCTAATAGGGCCCCGAACGGACAGCGGCTCAGGCCTGAGGGGCGTTAACGGCCGTTTCGGGCCATTCAGAGACTCTTACGCCGCCCCCTCCTGCGGTAGTGCCGCTCATTCGGGGATTGAATTTGCCCTCGTCTCGGGTTTGGGGTCTAGGCTTTGGTGGCACTTCATGTTAACTGGTTTCCCAATTGCTTGGTCGATGTATCGGGCGCCATGAGAACGTAAGTAGATAGATGATACATATCAAGCCAGCCATGGCTTTGTTATGGACGAACAGCATTCATCACAGATCAGAATGCCAGCTACGTTGTTTATTTCGTGATGCTGCTTGTGTCCAGCCAGCTCTTGCTTAATGAGCACGCCTGCTGTATGTCCGGCAGGGAATTCACCACACAATCAATCACACCCTAGCCGCCTGCTGTCGTACAGGTGGCCATCATCCACGCGCAGTACTACATCATCATCCTGCGCCTGCCCATCCCCTACCCCGACCTGATGGTCCGCATGGTGGCGGCCCTCAGCGCCGTGACCGGAGCCGAGAGCGCCGTCGCCTTCAGCTACAGCTGCTTCTTCCAGCACCACGGCAGCGGCGGCCAGGCGCGGGTGCAGCTGCTGGGCGCGCTCGTTGTGCCCTTCATCGTCGTGGCGACCAGCGTCGTGCTCTGGGGGCTGAGGTACGGATGTAGATAGGGGTGGCACTTCTATTTCTATGTGTGTACATTCTTTATACGTACGTGCACAACACATGTATGTACAAACAGAGGCATCCATGACTTCTGGTGCAGCAGCTGGTACGCATGGTTCGCGCACATGGCTCGATACACCGAGGGCTGCATCCTTCCAGTATGGCGTGGGAACTTATCAAGGATAGATATATCTCCACGGGCGGCTAACAGAGAAGCTGTACGCCTCACACCATCTACTGCCGGAATGTTCCTCCACAGAACCCACAACATGACCACCCAGCATTCATTGACCCTAACTGCCACCCGTCACCCGGATGTGCGCACGTAGGTACAAGTTCTTCAACACCTCGAGGATCCGCCGGCTGGGGCGCCTGGGCAGGGGCACGCAGAGGACGGCTCCGCCGCCCACGGACGCCAGGCGACGTGTGCCGTCCGTTTCTGCTGCAGAGCCGGACGACGTGGCTGTGGACCTGGAAGCCGTCTCTGCCGTCTTTGGCTACCCCGCCGACCCTCGCACGTCCCCGTCTGCACGCGTCATGCTGGTGGTCGAAGCGCAGCGGCAATGCTGTCCTCACGGCGGTAGCCTACCGGCGGGTGTTGCGCGCCCGGTTGCTGAGGGGCAGGAGTCCGACCTCATGGCGGAGGGGCCAGGTGATGGAGACGATGCGGCAGCTCACCATCAAGCAGCAGCTTATCTAGCTCACCAAGTTGGGGCCGTCCCTAGCCGCCCAGCACACGACCATGGCCAGCAACACGCTCTCAGCGCTGGCCCTCCCAGCTATCCCAGCCCCAGTCAACCGGCGGTGGCAGAATGCCGGCGTGCTCAGGAGGCAGCGCAGCAGCGGCCCATCAGCGCGCCCGCCGCCAGGGACCCCAAAGACGCTCCCCCATCATCAGTGGCACGGCCCGCCAATTCTTGGAGGGCGATGACGGACAGCTGCTGCGGCAACCTCACGGCCGGGCGGGTGTCCCAGGCGATCAAGCACAGCCAGCCCTACCGGGTGCTCGCACAGGTGCGCGGGTGGCTAGGGCAGATAGGAGCGAGCGAGGCGCCTTGGTTCATTTTCGTCTTCACACGACCCAGTAACGTACGTCCTGACTAATGCGTGTGTACTTGTACTGCGGTGACTGCAGTACATAGGCGGGCGCGCCACTCGGTCTGGGCGGGGGTTACTCGTCGTCGGTGGGTGGACGCGCAATTAGGCACACTCGGCCAGAGTGGGAACTCGTCTCGTGTCGCACGCCTAACCGCCACACTCAGTGGGCATTGCTTCCGAGCATGCGTGCAATTCTGTCGTTGTGTAGTCTGGGATCACCGCCCGTCCGCCCAGCGGGCCCAACCGCACTGTCTACCCGCACCCGCACCCGCATGCAGGTGGACGCTACGCTGGGCCTCCGGATGCAGCTGTGGATAACGCTGGTCATCGCCGTTTTCATCCTCTACCCCGGCTGGGCGCAGGCGGCCCTCAGCGTCTTTGCGTGCTACCACATCGACGACGGGGTCACAGGGCCCTTCCCGGACAGACACCAGGTAGCTAGCTGGAGTAGTATTTAGGTGGAGAGCTCGTGGCGGTATTGTGGCGCCCCATGACTGGATGGAGACTGCGTAGATAGTCGGGCTGGATGGCTGGGCAGTTGACGCACCGTTACGACACGGTCGGTTACGGGCCCTTCTCCGAAGCGCCAAATAGAGAGGCAGTGCGCGCCGGTATGGTGTGTGAGGGGTGTTTCAAACTTTGGAACACGCGCTCCATCCAACCGGGACGAACCGAAAATGACTGGGTCCTTTTCAGAACGGCAGCCTTTATGTAGGTAAATCCTTACCATGGCTGCATGCGGCGCTGCTGCTGTAAGCTGCTGCTGCGGCTGGATGGAAATGGGATAGGCTGACTGGGTGGCTGGACGGACGCCGCTGCTACCTGGCAACATGAAAGAACGGAGCCCCATGCATGAGACCCGTTCTGAGTCCTCCGTCCGTTCCTACCCTTCTGTTGCTTCAGGCCGCCTGGCGCCACGGCTACTGGGTCCGCGACATGGCCCAGGAGTGCTACAGCGGCACCCACCTGCGGCTGTACGTCCCCATCGGCATCGTGGCGGTCATATGTCTTTGCCTGGGGCCGCCATTGGCGTCCTTCATGCTGCTGTGGAGGCACCGCCGTTTCCTTGAGACGCAGCGAGTGAAGCAAAAGTACAGCTTTCTGTTCTCGCGGTACAGGCGAGTGCCGGTGGCGAAGTACTTTCGCGCATGCATGGGCAGGGCTGGGTTTCTACGAGGCACCTGCGTGCGTGAGTTGACATGGTATGTGCTGGCCCTGGTTAGGGTGTCTTTGGATGTACTTCATATGTTAAAGACGCCCCAAAATTGCAATTTGTTTCAAGCTTCGTTGCGCGGCTTACTTGGATCTGCCAGTCATGGTTTGGTTCTATATGCACACCGAAACACACACCTGCCTCGATCTGCATAACCCCATCCGCGGTTGGTGTTTTGTCTTGAGTCAGGTCTGGTAGGTACACCAAGTTACACTCACATGTCTTCCTACTGTCCATCCGTCAAACATGTCCACGCGCGCAGGCCGCAGTTCTTCTGGTGGGAAAGCGTGCTGATGCTGCAGGAACTGGCGCTGGTGGCGGTGGAGGTGTTTGGGCGAGGGCTCGAGGTCGTGAGCCACCAGATCCTGGTCATGCTCGCCGCCTTCATCGCCATCTCCGCGCTCAACATGACCTGCTCGCCCATCAAGTACCGGGCCATCACGCTGCTCGAGTTCCTGTCCATGGCGGTGCTCAGCCTCACCGTCTCGCTCAGTTTATTCTTCGTGGTGGACGGGGGCATGGCCACACGCGACGCGGTGCGTAAAAGCAGTCTGCACGTGTTTGTCCCATGCAAGCATGTACAATGGGCGGGTGATTTTGTGATTTTCATCTTTGGCTGCCCATCCATGGGTACCACCACCAAATATGGCTTTTGGGTAATTGTGTGCTATTCATCGTAGGCAGACTTGCATGGCCACATGCATGACGCACGTGATGCGGGTGTGTTTATTTGTTGTTGCATTGCCGCCGGTAGGAAGGCATAAAGACACGACCGACAGGAGTCATTGGTGTCTAGACAGTTATGTCCCAAGATCTACGCCTCCCAAGCCAGTGTCAGCTGCCGAGAAAACGAGCCACCCATCCAGCCCGCCCACCGCATACCACTGACCTTAACTCCCCAGATCTCACCCACCCTCCCACGCACCCTCCGCAGAACGCCGTGGGCGCCATCATCCTGGCGCTCAACGCGGCGCTGCTGGCGGCCTTCCTGGCCGTGGCGCTGCGGCACAGCTGGGGCCGGGTGCGCACCCGGCTGGAGCCGCTGCTGTCCAAGGGCGCCACACGCGCCCGCACCCACAGCCGCCCCAACAAGAGCCCGCCTCCTCAATGCCGCGCGAACGAGGGGCTCGGGGGAACGCTGTCCACCCCTGCTGCTGTTGCTGCTGCTGCTGCTGCTGTTGCTGCTGCTCAACCGAGCGGTCCGTCCGTCCAAGCAGTTGCGAACCCCTAAAGGCTACGTACTGAAGTCGATGCTAGGCGTCGGTTGGATGGCCTGCTCCGTTCACCACACGCACGTAGCACGCGTACGGCTGGATCCTGCCAACGGCCAACGGAAGCCAGCCGGTACCTACCTGAAGGCTGCAGCCGCTGCCTGCCTGCTCGCTTGCTTGCTGTATGTCTGGCTCGTTCCTGCTTCACTATACAGACGACATACAGCCGAATGGAATTCAGTGTTTCGTAGAGCAGTCCGGCTTTGTATGTCGTTGCTGTCTTGCTTGTTCCAGCTCCACTACACCTGCTGGCACAGTGTATGACCGGAGCCGCCGGCCAGCGTGAGGTAGAACCCGATGGCAGCGTGCACCGCCGCCAGGCGGGTGGGGGATACTACACACACCACATGCGGCAGCAGCACGTGACGACGCTCTGACAGCGTGCATGCGTGCGTTTGTGGAGTCGCTGCTGTTGGGCAGTCAGCAGGCTCCTGGCCTTAAGGCTCGTGGGCATATAGTGTATACAGGGAAGTAGAGCAGACTCAAACGTCATGGCCCCGCCGCGGCGGGCCTTGATCCGTCCCGCAGGGGCCTCCCTCTTATTAAATTATGCTACCAGATGTCGCTATGACTGTTCGGGACCCCTAACTTAGGGGACCAGAATGATAAAGTTATGTATTGTTCGTATTTATGTCTACGTTCTTTTGGCATCGTGCTGCTTGGCCATGTCAATTGGCATACACAGGTAGTGCCATGACGGTTCGGGACTCCTAACTGACGTGATTACCTGTTATTGGTATTCAGGTCTATGTTATTTAGGGTTTTCAGGTCTATGCTATTTTTTGCATAATGCCACCATGCCATGCCATCGCCATTCAACACCCTCAGATATTAGTGTGGGCAGAAAAAAGAAAACTCTGCACAGTTAGGTGCACGTATGGAACAGCACTGATGTATCCAGGCCTAGGCACGTTGCGTGCATGTACAATGTATGCTGTTGTGGCGGGGCCGCTCCAGTGTCGAGGAGAAGGGGGCTGGTCGCGTGGCCCATCAGGGGGATGGGAACCAAGGAAGGAAGTACGCGATGGCGGGTAGGTGCGCCGGCCGGAGATGGGTACGTCGGGGCGGCATGCAATTAAGATGACCAGACCTGGGCAGGAAGGGGTGCGGTAGACATGTTC
The DNA here is from genome assembly GCA_001584585.1 of Gonium pectorale. Lineage (NCBI taxonomy): Eukaryota > Viridiplantae > Chlorophyta > Chlorophyceae > Chlamydomonadales > Volvocaceae > Gonium > Gonium pectorale. The sequence goes on from LSYV01000049.1 coordinate 1,058,056, forward strand.
TGGCTGGTGATGCGAAGTACCATCGGTGACGGGTAGTTGTTGTCAAGCCGGCGCCTGCAGGAGGTGGTGGTGGCGGCTGGCGTGGCGGCACAGCGTCGTGTTTGCTGTCGTCGGCCGCTGCTGCTACTCCTGCGTCTGGCTGCCTGTTTGAGGTGGTAATGTTCCCAGCCCGAGGTATTGCTCGAGGGCAAATGACTGCATACGCTTCAGTGGGTGGCACCATGCAGTATTATGTGCACATTCCACACATTCCTAAGGTCCGGGCACCTGGTCAACCTGATCACGCTGTGCTTCAGAGTGGACGACGTACTGTGCAAGGCGCGTGAATATATACATGCACACTCTGGTGTTCAATGGCAAATGCAAGTGCCGACTGATGCCAGACAATATGTGTACTATGCATGGTTTACAGCCGTAGTGGGACCTTCAGAGGGGCCCTTCATTTACTAGGGAGCGCGTGGCAGGATCAGCGCCACTATTAGTATAGCCGTCTGCTGCCTGTTTCTCCCAGCGGCCCAGTTCGCTTTCGATTTGTCGCATGCCCTTGATGAGCCTGGCGACGAATGGACCCTCATCAACACGTACAAAGGCCCGGGAGATGCATGCCCCTAACGGCGCGCAGACATTCGCGAAACGGTTACCTGGGTGCCTGTTCCTGCTGACAGCTCCCACCCACTGATGAAACCGTTGACACGGGCATCAAACAAAGCCAGCCGCGCTTACGTATCAGCCACACAGTGCACGTACGGGAAGACGGGAACGAAGCCCTCTTACGCAGCCACGCACCGACCGACGACCTTGCACGCATCAGCTATTAGCGGTAACTCCTTAGACCAGGGCTTGGCACACGGGGCTCAGGGGCTGGCCCATGGCCGCAGCAGCGGGTGGTGGAGAGGCCTGCCACCTGCCTGACATGGGTAGGTGCTGGCGGAGGCGAGCCGCCTCATCAATCTTGACTAGATAGATAGGTGATCAAACTTAAACCCGGTTCCGGGCATAACCAATTAGTGCAATCTCATACTAATAGTATTCCTTGTATAGAAGTCCATGGCCGTTGGTTAGCATTTGACGATGGTCAACGCGTCCATTGGCTGGTCAGCATTGGAAAGCTGCCCCATCCAAACAACACCAACTGCACCGGAAAAAGCCACGATCATACCGTGAGATATGCTAGACGCCCGGTCTCTGAGTTCCTTGCTAGGGCTCACAATTGCTCTCGCAACCATGTTAAGTCATGGACCCGGCACGGTCACGACTCAACCCGCCACAAGTCAAGCAAGCGGGGCTTTTCTAATGAACGTTGGTGCCCGCTTGCGGACAAACACTGGGGTTCATGGCGGGTTGACACGATTATGCCTCTCTGTCTCGCTCCCCTGCCCCTTATTAGCGTGCGGGTGCGGGTCATGTCAAAGCAGTTGCCCCTGCCCATGCATCCGCTGCGGTACACATATACGTTCCAACCTAAATCCCCGGTACGGTCTCATGAGGCTCCACCCTTATCCAAGCTTCAAGGAAGCTTGTCCCTACTTGTCTTCATGTTAAACCGTCCTGATCCCCCCTCCAGGAAGATCGCTCGGCCTCATGCATATGCACTGAAGGGCCACCCAGGGAAGAGCAAGACGCGGGCGGCCTGCATGCGCAAGACCTGAAGACTAGCGGGCTAACGTGCCTAAACGCGTTGTAAGATTGCAAGGTTAGTTGGTTGTAATAACCCTCGAAAAGGTAACGGTGCAGGTGGCCGTGCGTGCCAAGCTGCGATTGGCCCGCGCCCGCATGCCTCGTGGACAGCCTGACGAATTGGAATGGGGCACGCACTTGGATAGGCCAACTAGTTATGAAAGGATGCAGCAGCGCACTGCGAAACCCATGTATACCGGCATACGTATATACGGTGGCGCAGGGAACTAACGCACGGGTGGTGAAGGAATACGTTTTAATTAGCACCTCGATCGTTGGTCCTTATTACATACACACGTTTACGACGGGTACAACCCTCGCGCTGGAGATAATAACCATACATACATCCGTCTGAGCGCCCCGCATTATAGACTGACGAGGCCGCAAGCTGCTGGACTCATTTCGACCGCACTACTCATACCAAGCCAATCCTAAAACCGATAGATAACTGTCTCAACCCAATATTCAGCCAAGAGCGTGTGGGTATACGTTGCCGGGCAGGCTCGAAAACAAGCCAACCAGTCAACACTTACAGCATATGCGATGCAGCAGAATCCCTATTGCTTGTACACTCTAGCAGGATAGGCCGCAGGATACATTTGCGCACTGTCCTATTGCAGACATGTTGAAGACCGCGTTTACGTACATACAACACAAGCACGCCGCAGGCTAGCGCGTCTGAACGCGTTGCACGGTTGATTGCTCGCTCGCTCACAAGCAAGCCTCGAAGGGGTATCGGTGCATTTGGCCGTGCGCTAATGGACTCAAATGGCGCAAGCAACAGCTTGGCACCTTTCTTATAGTACATGTGGCCAGAGACAAACGCCCAAACATGCATGGCGGAATAGATGTCTATACACATCCCAGCTACGCCGCCTTCATTCAGGCTCACAAGCAACCAAGGCGAGTTACCTTCCATCTTTATTTCGCGCGTGACATGTGACAATCACATGTCACACCAGTGCAGACCGGTGACCCATACGTGAGTGCAATGCAGAGGGCGGTGGAGGTCCGCATACATACATGTTGCCGCGGTGTGCCTCCGTACAGCTCCATCCATCTTCTGTGCGTGCTGGTCCGTGCGTGCTAACAACACTCACCTTACTTATCTCATGTCCTCGCTCGGGACGCACGACGTCGTGCATTCGTCCCGTCTAGCTGGTAGTGAGGCACCCATCCAGCAGCCCCCTCATCATGCACACCTGCCTGCTGGCACATACAGCATCCTATCTAGCTAGCAACATCTCCAGACACTTGTTTGTCCAACAGGCGACGCAGGAGACGCACACATGCACCATAACAAACAAGCAGCAGCATATCCGTCCATACACATACGCACGCAGTTGCGCACGCACGCATGCACATGTGAACAAGCAATCAACCGTCCCACCGTGCAGGTAGGTAGGCGAAGACATTCTTGTTCTATCTTTATTGGGCGGCCTCGTTCGCCACAGGCCCGCCGATAGCGGATGCGACGACCGACTCCGTCCACCCACCATGGGCGCTATTGTTTACTCTTATGCACGCCCATGATGGCACATGATGGCAATCAATCAAGTCCATGCAACCGGGAGGCCGATGGTTGTCACTTCTGTACTGTTGCCGGGCAATTGTCGACAGAGCCGTCACAGTCGTCATCATACCCGTTTTTGCAATTATCCTCGCTCAGCATCCTCTGCCAACAAACCCTCACGACAGCGTGCGTGTCATTGGCCGACAGGAGGCGCACCCGGAGGCCGCCTCCCATTGGCTGCTGCTGCAGCTTGCCGGTCGACGTCGTCGTGTTGACATCAAAGAAATTGTTACTCTGCACGCTCTGCCAGGATGGCGGTTGGCCGCCGGAAACACCAAGCTTGAGGGAGCCTGCCAGCATAGGGCGCTTCCACCTCCCATCGTTCTCGTCCGGGATGCCTGTTTGTGTGCGTGAGTGTGTGGGTGGGTGGGCGGGGGAAGGGGGAACCGAGTTGGTTGTAGTGCAACGCAAGGCTTTGTTCACAATGACTGTCTGCATGCAGTTCATAGTGTGTGATTGCATACGTGGCATGGCACATTCACTGAGCCCTTGCTGAACGTATATCAGACACTCTACTGAGACTTTACTGATGAGGCACGAGTACACAATATCAGTGGCGCAATCTGTCGCACAGCCACCGCCAATTGACACCCGTCCTGGTTCGCAGACACTTTCAAGCCTATATCGATTCAGAGCGAGACCCAACACTTTTGATGAGCGAGTCTGATCTTGCACGCACTCCACTGCGCTGCACAGTACGCCCCCAAACTGCACAACATGATGACCCCCACCCTCCGCACCCCAATGCTCTACTCTGCCACATCTGCCGTGTGACCGATGATGACGAGTACGGTTGCTAGTTCACCAAAAGCAGCAATTTGCCCGCTCACCATCGTACTGGTGTATGAAGACAGTGCTGTTGAAGACGGGGCTCAGCCCACCGTCGAACGCGTTCAGCCTAGCCGCCTTCGTCCGGTAGCTGATGAAGTAGCTGGGTGTGTCCCTCACCCTTGGCCCCTTCTCTGTTGCTACCCCCATGTGCACGATAACCTGTCATTGGAGCAAGTAGCCGATCAAAGCAGGGAGAATCAATCGGAAGGGACTTGCACCCACAACAAAAAATGCTGCTAGGTGCAAAATTGTGCAGGGCGCTCCGAGATTGCCTACCATCAATGTATCGTTCGCCTGGGAGCCGTTTCGCAGTGCAGGAATGGTGAAATCCATCGTGTTGTTCTTCTTAATACGTGCGTCCTTGGGGTGCAGGAAATCCCCAGCCGTGAGGTTGCGTATTGGCTTGGCCCACCCCAGCCGGTACCTGTGTTTGTGATTACATTCGGATAGGTGGGGTAAACTTAGGCAAATATGCATCCATATGAGATGTAACTTAGGTGTTCAATATATACGAAGATGTAGCGTGCGTGCTTATTCATGTCGGCACTGGAGATGATGTATGAGTTTGAACGAGTCCCTTGCCAAGCATCCCACATACATACATGCATACATACATACGCTGTTTTGCAATGGCTTGTTGCTGAAGTTACAGCTACAGTGAAGGCAGGGAGGTCGGCATGGGGTGGACCATACTACCCACATATTCGGTGCATTGTGGCATAGAAGACCGCCGCCATCCGGAATAGCTGGAGCCCCCATGATGTCTGTCGGGTCGGCCTGCTCCACAGCAGAAATTGACACGTCGCTGCGCACGCACAGAGTTGACAAAAGGAAGGGAGGGAGGGGGACGAAGCTAGATGGGCTGGCGGACCCGCCGAACGTGCTGCGATAGTGCCAAAGGCGGCAGCACCATAAAGCGAAGCGAGAATAACCGAGGGTGAATGAACAGATGCTCCCATAAACCATCAACGCTTTTAAAGCGTGCATTGGGTGAGCAATACTCGCAAGCGGCCATGCATCAGGCTAGGTGCGTAAGCTTCTGTATTCGTAAGGTAACAACGCGGGCGGAACGTGTCTGAGGTTTGCACGCATGGTGCCTCCCTACGTAAGCCTTTCCCCCCGTGACTGCCCCGTAGTGCACGTTGAGCCCGTGACGGGGCGCCTACGGGGACCTACACCCATAACGGGGCCACCCCCACCCCCGTGAGGCCTCACCCTGCGTGCGAAAGGCCGTAGTTGTGCATTTGCTCGTGGATCAGTGCAACTGGGTTGATTTTGCCATCGTGTGTCGACTTGATGAACCTGCAAAGTAGGCGTTGGGCATCGTTCCCATGCTCATAACAAGCATCGGTAAATATATAAGCAAGCCCAGCTGTACATGCACACGTGGGACGGCAGACAAGGAAACGCCAGTACGACACGTTACACATACACCAGCCAAGCGGGCACATGTAGCTAGGGCGTAGCTCTCGATCTAGCTGCATGATTGCTTGCTCACAAATGCTTATACACACGTCCAGTTGCTCTGCTTGATAGCTCTCATGCATTGACAGCCGTTAGGGGGGCCTGCGATGGGTCATGGCTGTCTTGGGCACTTACGAAGAGCAGAGGTCTGTTACGCAGTTGACGTCGCCCAAGCCTTCCCAAACTGTCCGTGCACAGGCGTTTGGCGGCAGGATGTAGATGTTGCGGCGCCGCAAGTTGAATTTTTTAGCATTCGCGTTGATATTCTTGATCTTGCTGTCTGCATTCTGCAGCACCGGAGGTGGTTGTAGCATCTAAGCTAGGTGACCTTTGGCATGATGGGCCGTCCAGCAACCAACAAAAAGGCCAAAGGGTGCAAGAAGCGTTCAACGACAGTGCGTACATGCGTGTTGGGATACAAACAAGGGACTGGCACGAAACTGATACGAAATAACTTGCAGGTGAATCAATCGGGAAATTCGCTTCTTAACCGACACTGCTATTAGTGCCTCTCCTATAACTGATGCGGGCGTTGCCAGTGCAGCACACGTCCAAGCAAGCATATACAAGGTAAACCTGGTCGCTAGTACATGGGCATACGACAGAACCACTGACCTTGTTGATCTCGTTTTCCATCAGGCGCTGCCAGGCTGCCTGCTCTGCCGCCGTACAGTTGCTCGCAAAGTCGTATTGCGTGTTTTCAATGTTGCCCCTACATGGCAACTTGGTTGATGCAAACACCGCGATATTGTCTTCCTGCCAGTTTGTTTTGTTGTAGGAGCACGCTTTGTAATAATCCTGGACCGACATGGACACACATATGTGGAGTGAGAGGGTCAGTACTACATCTGGCAAATGTGCAGGGGTTTGACTCTACCTCAACAGACATACACACAGATTTTAAGTAATGATACAAGTACAGGTCACCTCTTGATTTTCACCAGCAGCGCAGCATGGTGCCTAATGAGTTGAATTATAGGCACCATTATAGGCACTTACATTCAACGCATAAGCAGGCGCTTGAGTCATGTCGGAATACAACACCTTTTTCACCTCCTGAAAGTACGGGATGATGATTATGCCCGTGAAACAATGTCATAGCAAGCAAGCATGCGCCGCTCAGCAGCTAGCTAACATTGCCGGTTCGGTAATGTGCAACGAATGAATGTCCAAGCTGGGATGCCAGAGCTATAACTAGCGGCACGACGTGCCCTGTCTACCAGCGTGTACTGAGCAGGTCAGGGGAGGCATCGAAGCACGCAAGCACGTTGTGGTCGAGCGGAACGGCGTGGTGCGCGCGGCTGTATGTGTCAATACATGCAGCTTTCGGCCGTCAAACGCCACTGCTCAGCCCGCGCACAGCCCTGGTTGGCGTGCGTGGAGTGCTGGTGTGCAAAGAATACGGCCCTTAGCCCGCCAGCTGGAACAGAGCACAGCGAGGCGCCGTACATGGATCGGATCGACATTCCGCAGTTCATCAATCGACATGCATGGGCAATCCTAATCTTCCCCTCTTGCATGCGAGACACTTGAGGCGGGCACCGACTCACCGACGCAATCACGCTGGGCTTCCACCCGATTGAATTCCCGCTGCGGCTGCAATCCGATAGGTCGAGGATGAATGCAATGGCCGGGAAGCTGATAGGAACCCCTCTCCAGACCTGCGGCAGGCACACCAAGGGCAACAGCGCGTCACACAAGCAGGGCAGGGCGTGCGTCCATGCAGGCCTTTGCGGGGTGCATCTGCTACCCAGGGTCTGTGGGTGGAATGTCCGTACATGTGTGCATGCACACGCACCTCGGGTAGCGCCCCCGTGCGCTTGATGGGAAGGATTTGGTTGGGCTCGAGTTGCGATTCAATGTTCTGATCCTGGAGCAAGTCCCCACTGTTGATCCTGTTTGAGATCTGCGAATTGACGGTTGAGCATACATTCGGGATGACACACGTATCCGGGTAAGTCGCTGGCTGAGATGCAAGGGCTGCTGAGGAGGGCTGGCAGACAGCCAGCCAAGATGGAACAAGTAGGGGAAAAGCTTCCTTGAAGCTTGGAAAAGGGCGGAGCCCCGTGAGACCGTACCGGGGATTTAGGTCATGAAGGGTGGAGCGTGTAGCGGATGCATGGGCAGGGGCAACTGGTATACCGGTTCGACATGACCCGCACCCGCACGCACCCGCCGTACGGGGTAGGAAGCGAGAAAGAGAGGCACAATCATGTCAACCCGTCATGAAGCCCAGTGTTTGTCCGCAAGTGGACACCAACGTTCATCTGAGAAGCCCCGCTTGGCTCCTTATCCCCTCCCTCCACGCACCCCCCGCGCGCGGGCAAAATCATAATTGTGTGTGTATGTGTGACCACATGGGTGAGAGGACGCATCCATCCACGCATCCTGCATCAATCCCTCAGGCGCCCCCCAATCCCAACCCAGCCACCAGCCACCCACCACCACCCACCACAAGGGCCTCAGCGTCCCTGCCAGAAGCCACCGTCATGCTCGGCGTCTCGCAGCTTGTCGTAGAGCTGTCAACGGGCTTGAAATGCTGCTGGCAGTGGATTTGCAGCTCGTCGTGCGAGTCGGACCTGGGCGGCCGTCTGGGCAGTCGGGGGCGGATGACCAACAAGCTGCGTTCTGCTGCTTCACGGAGGAAGCGCAGCAGCTTCGTCCCTGCCTTGCCAAGCGGGGAAGGGAACGGAGGGGGGCTGGGATCCGGGAGCCGGCGCTCCTCAGGGTTCGCTGGCACCTTGGGTCGTGCCGAGGAAAGCTCTTTTGGTGACGGGTCCATGCCCCTGGCTGTAGCGGGCTTCAAGGGCTGCGCTGCATACCGCGCCCACGGGTTGTAGTAAGCTTGCCGATAGACCAATATTGTATTATCTGAAGGCCAAGGGGCAATCGACCCCGAGGGGGGGGGGGCACGCAAGTGAGGCAGGGGAGAAGTATGGCACGTGGCGCACGAAGTTTGATTGCCCCAGCCACTATCAGCCGTGTCGCACGACTGCTGGCTGGCAATCAGACGTTGCTACAGCTTACTTGGGTCGATGGGTACACTCGTAGGCGTTGCGTGTCTCGCAATGGCTGCAAGGATCAGTAGGAGAAGGACGCCCATCCTTGCTGCGAAACGTAATAAGGCTATAAGCGTTGTGTGCTCTGCTTCTATACTAGAACAAACAATCTTTGCTTCAAAACTTGTTGTGCCGTACAATGCGAGAAGACGGGGCACAGCTTGTTATGCATTTCCTCTATCGATATCAAAGTCGCCGAGCAGATTGTGGGGCCGTCCAGGAGTGCGCGGGGTCGTCGGATCTTCGCGACACGCAGCGCAGGTCGTCCCGACGTCGGCCAGGAGCTCCTTCAAAATTGAGTAGAACACAGACGGCTGCCACGTCAGACGCACTGTCGCTCCCTGCCGGTGCCTGTGTGCCGCCGTGCCCCCCCCCCACCCCCACACACACACACACTCGCACGCGAAAACAAGCCCTCCTCCCCCCCTGCCTGTCGACCCCCTCCGGCGCCCCTTGTTCACGCCCCACTTCCCCGGCTCTAGTTAGCATTGCAGGCCACCAGGGGGCGGGGTACCCGCAATCCACCCCATCACCCTCCCGTCGCCCCCCCCCTCCCGACCTTGCCCCGCCCGCCCCTCCCATTCCTCCACCTCCCGACCGTCCTGAGGCTCCCTCGCCCGCCTTGCTCGCTCGCTGGTGCCCCCACTCCCGCTCGTCCCCACCTTCCGCCTTGCACTGGCAGCGTGCGTTGCCCCTGGTGGCGGGGTCCGCTCCTCGGCATGCCCGTATGCATGTGTGCCCTCCTCCCTGACTTGTACTATCGATCCCCGGCCCTCCTCGCTCGGGCGCCCCTTTCCACTACACCTACACCCACGCACCAGTCCTCTTCCATGCGGCAATCCCGTGTTTGCCCGTTTTTGCCCATGTACTTGTTCGCGATGCGGTGGCTGCGGGTTGCTTTATTTGCGGCGCTTCGGGGCCGGCCCCGACGCCTCGCTCACCAACAGCCCGGCGCAGGCTGTCGTTTGCCGGAGTGGCGGGCTTGGGCGCTGGCGCTCCCCGGCGCAGGCTGTCGTTGTGTACTACAGCAGCTAGCTGTCCCTCGCTGTAACGCAATTTGGTGATGACACAGCGTAGCGGAGACAACCGGACCCAAGGCATTGACGAGGATCTTTACACAGCAGAAGAGAGCAAACACGCGCAGCGAGCGCAAGAAGCGCTGCGAGCGCAACAGCGGCAAGCAGCCAAAAAAACAGTGGCGCCGGTGGCGAGCCAAACGCCCCCGCAGGCTGCCAAAGCATGAAAACCGGACGCAGCCGACCGCTGCGACTGGCCGGATCCCGCCGGCTCCACCAGTGCGAACCAGCACGCCGAAGCGGATGGAACCACGACGTTGACACCCGCGCCCGAGGCCCAACCAAACACCCACCGGCAAGAGACCGGCCAACCCGAACCCAAGCCGCCAGCTTCGGCAGCTGCCGCGCGCCACGCACCAGGCAGGTGCGCGGCCCGGCCACCACAGGTTCCTAAGACGCGAGAGCTAGCGCGGGGAGTAAACATAGGACCGTACCCGGGGCTGAAACTCAAAAACCTCCCCGCAGCTCTCGCGCGCGCGCCCGCGACCGACCACCACGCCCCCCTCACCGGCTGCGCTCAAACCGGGCGGGGACCATACGGCCGTCCGCCCGGGCGCGGCGGACCCCCCGCTAACAAGCCCCTCGACCTAACCCTGCGCTCTGTGTCCGTCAAGGGTCGCTCGTCGTGCAGATGCGCCGCCGCTCTACGCCGCCAGATGCGGGCTGCGAACGGGTGGGCCAGAGCCGGGAGGCTCGGCGAATAGGGGAGGGAAATGAGTCAGCTCGCAAGCGATGCAAGCTCTCAACTGTGATAGGCAGGATGCCAAACAGGCCGAACGGAGAGAGAGCGCAGCGCTAAGCTCAGGACAGATATACTACTTCCGTACATAACTCTGCTTAGCCCTTCGGGGCTTCGCCCTTCCAGGCATAAGCCTTAATTATCCGGGGCGGCGGGCGTGGGCGCTGGAGCCGCGACGGCGCTGCCTCGTTTGCGATGCGACGGCTACGGATTGCTTTGCGGCGCTCCGGGGCCGCCGCCTCGCTCACCAACAGCCCGGCGCAGACTGGCGTTTGCCGGGGTGGCGGGCTTGGGCGCTGGCACCGCGACGGCGGTGCCTTGTTCGCGATGCGGCGGCTACGGGTTGCTCTGGGCCGCCGCCGCCTCGCTCACCAACAGCCCGGCGCAGGCTGTCGTTTGTCGAAGCGGCGGGCTTGGGCGCTGGCGCCGCGACGGCGGTGGCTCGTTCGCGATGCGGCGGCCGCGGGTTGCCCTGCAGCGCTTCGGGGACGCCGCCGCCTCGCTCTCCGCCAGCCCGGCGCAGGCTGTCGTTGTCCGGGGCGGCGGGCTTGGGCGTTGTCGGAGGGCTTGGAGCGAGTGTGATGGGCGCGCCCATTTGGCTGGGGATGTTTCATAGCGAGTTAGAAATAGGCAGCTTCAAGGACCCGCGTATACTCGTCCCTCAGAACCCGAATGAATGTGCCCCGCTCGGTGTTGATGATCATCCCCAGGTAGTGGAAACCGCGCGCGGGCGGCCCCAGCATTGACTTCTCCAGGTTCACCACGAACCCGAGCCGCACAAGCCGGGAGAGCACATCTGCGCGCCCACGCACCAACCGGGCTGGGCCTTGATCGGCATTGGACTGCTGTGAGCTGTGTAAAGGCTCTCGTCAGTTCACTGCCCGGGTTTCACTGCCTTTACATCTGCCACGGCATCCTAGTGAGGGACAGCTGCATGCTGGAGTACAAAACACGCACAGCGGTAAGTGGCGTGCCGCCTGCTGTGGTAGGCAGGCACGAAGGGCGGGGCAGCCGAGCAAGCCACTGCAGCAATGGCCTCGTGGAACTGGCCACGGGCATACATCTATCTGCCGCCTACGTACGCCCGACAGCTTCACGTTGGTGGCCGTACGGTAGGCGTGTACACCTAATTGATGATCTTGCTAGATGATGATGGCCCACCGCCGCTTCTTTGTGTTGCTTGGCGGAGCCACGCAAGGGGGCCCGTTAGCGGCAGGTTCCTACATACTTCCCTCCGGGGCTGCGCCACCTCGTGATGATCAGGGACCTGCTTGGCGGCACCACGCGCAATTGCAGCACGCCCGGCAACGCGAGCCTTGGCGGGGCTGTGAGGCCTATCACCAGAGGTCTTGGCCTTATGAGCCACATTGAGGTGGTGGTGGTGGTGACCATGATGCAAACTCGAAACTGGAAACGTGAAATCGTACCTTCGGGACTAAGCATATAGTTCATTGGTGCAACACCAGCGCATTTAATCTCCGGTCCCGCCCCCCGCCTGTGCTTCTCTACTCCTCATCAACCACGCACATCCTGCCTCCATCTGGATTGCGACTTCGATCGTCCACTTCATGTAAACCGTGCCGAGCATACCGGCATCAGCCAGGCTGAATGCAAACAGCCCCTTCCGCCCTTAAGGGAAGAGCTCGGTTCTAGACCCGCGCGCACGTTTACGCCCTAATCCCCCCTACCTATCTATCAAGTCGTCCCGCCTCCTTTATGCATGGAACCAATAAATGGCACCAGTTGGTCGTGCAAGCGCACACGTGGCTTCGGATGGGTAAAATAACGCGCTGGAAGCTCAAGCGAGGTCCATATGGGTTTCTGCTTGCCCCCTCCCGCGCGCGCATGCACAGCACACATGGCTGTCAGGAGTGGCACGAGCGCGTGGTGCTTCTTGCGCCCACACTCCGATACCTACTGTCCGTACGTGCTCGCTGGAATGCATGAGCATACATGCAGCTATGCCGGCAGTGGAGCCGAGCCGGGTGTTTGCTTGCCTACATGCCGCGCACCGCCCCTGCCTCCGCAGATAGAGCCGCTTACTGGTTACAGCTGCTTGCTGGCCACCTATACATACACCGACCCACGCACTCACATGGCCAGGCCCAGTACTTGTTGTACATCATCACATGGCAGTAGCCAGCGCAGCAGCATACACATTCACATTCTGAGTCGCTTGGCGCGAGCGAGGGCATGTCCCAGCCCCCGCCCGTCAGTTAAGCAATGTCGCATCTATACATCCATCCCGTGTGTACATGGCCAGCTAATTGTGTAGAGTGCATTAACGTTGAAGCAAGCATACCGCAAAGCCTTGCATACATACAACACGACCGTACTCGCGTCCGCCGTACGCACGTGACACCGGCGGCACACAGCGGCCGTTGCAGAAGTCACATGCGTGCCCAGACGACGTGCGTGGACGACGACGCCCATATCCTGGGCCGTCATGCTCGCTCGCGCGCTGCTGCGCTACCACGTTTCTTTCAGCGCATACAACCAAACGTACGTGTGCTAATAAAAAGAAGTGAAACAATAGACCAAGCTAGCAAGCAGGGCAGATGTGTATGTAGCTGGGCCCGCCGTACCGGCAGCAGCCACCGCATGTATGCCAAAGCAGCCAGGTGCGTGCATATGCAGGCGCCCAGGTATGCTTGTATGCTTGCGATACAAACCTGCGCGCAGGCGCCGCGTGGGTCCGTGGCGCCGCCTGGGTCCGTGGGTCCGCGTGGGTCCGTGGGTCCGTGGCGCCGCGTGGGTCCCTCCATCTATCCGTCCAGGTGGAGTTACATACTTCGTGCACAATTAAGTGCACCGCGCGTATGTAGGTACTCAAAGATAGCCCGCCGCTGCAGGCCGTGGTCCCTGAACGAACGTCAGCCCGCGAATGGAGGCGTACTGCCTCATCACTACTACTGCACGGATGCAGATAGATATACCGCCTGTCCCGCGGGTAAGCGCGAGGACGCATACTGCGTTCGTTCAGGAGGAGAGCTGAGTTCGTTGGCACGCGCGCCCCAACTAATAACAGGTGGAGAATGAAGGTCCTTCCCTCGCATTATTGGTCGATAGATGGTGCTCTGACAGATGGTCCAAGGGCTCACAAGGAAGGAAGCTTCCCACGCAGCTCATCATAGACGCGGCGTCGTCGCTGGCGGGAGAGGGAAGGGGATAAGGACACGAGCCACAGTCAGAGCCTTGCTGCCTTCCGTAACTAAGGAATGAATTAGCAGCCCGCGTAATTCCCTACCGCCTCAAGGGCCTGGGGGGTTATTCATGTGGCACGTATCCCGGGGCATTCAACTGGGACCCGCGTATCGTATTTCCCTTTCCCCTGCTGGTGGACAGAATTAAAGATCAAAAACTCACCCCGTGACTCGCCCATGTCCCCATTTGAGAAACTAAAACCCGGGCCGACTTCAATATCCTAATTACGATAGCAAAGCTGGCCAGAGCTGGATGCAGAGTAAGTTGGATCCAGATTAAGATAGCATAGCTTGCCAGAGAGCGGTGCCATGGCTCGTTTGGGCACTTGTAACACTCTCTCTCATGCTGTATGTAAGATTCCGACGACCAACCAGCAAATGCGGACTGGCGCCGGCCGGATCCAACCGAGGCACCCATCCACGGCACCTGTCCGCTGGGCAGCAGTGCGCCGACTCACCTCTGTTCCAACACAGCTGATCCACGCCACCGTTGTAGTTCAGTCCGCTCGACCCGCCGTACCCGTTGAACGGCGACCTTTTCAGGTAGCACGACCCATCGAGGGTGCGCACAGAGAAGACGCACCTGGACAACGGTTGACATGCACGAGGGAAACATACAGAGTGACAACATTTGGTAGGTTACACAATGCGTGCGGCCGTAACGCACATACAGGGCACGCACACCTAAGTACGCGCCCAAGGGCGCCCAGGCCGCACCCTGGTTCAAGCAAGCGAAACGGTGTTTAAGGCCCGCGTTCACGCTCCATGAAACTGCCGCCAAACGGTTCAGCTAGCAAAGTCCCTGAGCGCGCTATTATCGCCTGGCAGGTTAATGTGACTGACCGTTGTGCTCAACCCTAGCTTTATTTCATACTTTCTAATAAGCGGCAGCTGTATATATAAGGCAGGTCGGCGTTTACGAAGACTGCTGAAAGCGCCGTTTGAGCCCCGCCCCCTTTGCTAGCTAGGGATGTGGCACTTCCACCCACTCACCCAGCCCTACCTGTCCTCCAGGTCGCACGCCTTTCGGCAGCCCTCTCGCGTGTTGCGTTCGGGGTCCGACGCGGGGAAGCCCTTCACGTCCACCCCGACGAAATCCACTCCCACCAGGCAGCCACTTTCCGCTCTCCGGTTCACTGCGGACAGCCAAGGACCCAGTGCGTATGCGACACAACAGTACAGGCCGCCGATTACCGGCCTGGGGCAAGCCATCCACACAACTGCCATCCGTACGTGTACTCCGCAACAAACACGAGGACGAACGAGTAGCGTGAACTGGTGATGCGGGGATGGTTGTGATGGTGCATGAATGTGCAATTATCATGGGACGAAGCAGGGATCGATGTGCATAAACCTGGGGACGGACGTTGACGGTGAGCATTGCGAGCGTGACTGGGGGCGGGGGTCCCAAAATCAACCCGTGCGCCGTTTGCGTTTAGACCGCGAGATCCGGCAGCCTTGGTCTGCTGGGGAGTTGTACTAGTTAGTTAGATACCATTCATCTGGACCTTGAGAGGCCCCGTAGTTTAGCTCATCCCTGGATGCAGGCTGCCTCCCAAGTCGTGAGTCCGCCGGGGGCGGCGACTCACCGTCGTAACTTCGCTTCAGGCACAGCTGTTGGACGCCGAGTGACATATTATCGGAGCCGTTGGGTCCCTTGAATGCATCTTTCTTCAGGTAGCACATGTTGCTCTTGAGCAGAACAGAGAATGTGCAACTGCAAGCAGGGGCGACGCCATTGAAGCGCAGTGCTGGCGCGCATGGAACAAAGGGTCTGCTGCTGGTAGGTTGCGTGTATGCGTCTAGATAGCAGGCAAGCGGGTAGCCGCATGCGCACGCGCGCAGGCTTGCGCGCACGTTTGCACAACGCAACGACAGTCACGACAGTCAAACAGACGAGCGGAACAACAAGATGCGCCACAGTCGTGTTGTGCATACCCGTGCACATCAAAGCGAGCACAGCACACCCATGCCGTCAACCAAGCAAGCCGTGCCCTGACACACACTTACTTGGCATTTTCGTCGCACGCCATTCTGCATCCTTCGGCGCTGTCGACGGTAAACGTCCCGACGTCGGTGCCCTTCCAATCCATTCCCGGCAAGCAGCCGGTGTCAACGTCTGCGTGCGCAGCCAGCATGCAGACTGCGTTCAAATGGACAGCAGGACGCCCTAGCTAGAACCATTTCACGAGTTCCTTAACCCCTTGCGTGTATTCATCATCATCATCATCATCATGTTGATATCTGCCATCAGGATGCATACCATGTTCTAGTTTGTTTGCAGCCAATACTGGTCATGCGGAGAAAGCTGTGCAGTAGGCACATCAAGGACCATCAAGGCACATGAAGGACCACGGCGCGTGCTACACATACACACGTTAGCCGGGGTGGGGCTTACACGGAGGTGTCGGAATGCAGAGGGTCTGTCCGGGAGAGATGGGGCACGTGCGGCCCGGAAAGAGTCCCGGGTTTGCGTCCATCAGCCGCGCGATGCTCACGCCGTAGCGTGCGGCGATGCTCTGGCAGGTCTCCCCGCGTGCGACCAGCGCCGCCATGGCTCGACCGCTGCAGTTGGCCGGCAGAGGCGGAGGCACTGCGCGTAGGGAACGGAGGGCGGAGGGGAGAGCAGGGTGCGGGTGAGGGCGCGTGCGCACAGATAGGTAGGCGCCGTGCTGTGTTAGCTTGATTTCATCATATTTACGCATGATTAAGACAGGACAGATGGCCCTATCCCCACTAACCTGTAGCTGCGCTTGTGCACCTAGAAAGACGCGTATGCATATGATGATGCACTGCCTGGGCCTGCTGGTTATTATTGTCATCACCGCGTGCGCGTGCTTCCTTACACTTGCTGAGGTGTATGTAGGTTCGGCGGCTTTTCTTTCATCCGATATATACATAATTATGATTATACAGATAGAAGCTGTTGCGCTGCAGTGCTTGCCTACCGAGCATTTGGCCTGCTGCCGCGTAACACATGCAAGGGGCGGCTTGACGGTACACACGGAATGAATGTGCATACACGCATGCGCAAAAACGGCCACCGGGCAACGCTGTTTTGCACAACCCCATTCAGGTAATAATAAACGAACGACGCGTCGTCGCCACCACACAGCCGTCCATAGGACGCACACACACACACACACACACACACACACACACACACACACACACACACACACACACACACGCTATCGCATGCATACATTCTTACAGTGCACGCATACACCAGTAGTAACTTGCAGCTTGTAACCTACCTGCCGGGCACGACGGTGCTTTGCAGTCCCCGACCGTCTTGTAACACAGCGCCATCATGGTGTAGGCCGAGGGGCGGAGCTCGTTCGCCCGGGGCATCTGCACCTTCTGGATGTCAAATCCATCGACCGTCGGGTCGAAACCCAGCAGCTCACTCGCCGGCCACTTGTCAAGATTGAGCAGCGCGTAGCCCCCGGCGCTGATTGTGCACAGGTCCACGGCACTGTCCACGCACGTAGAGAGGACGTTGACGGTTATGGCGGTTGACGGTGACCGGCCCGCCAGGACCACCTGCACCGTCTTGTTCACGAGGCTATTGGCGCCGAAGCTGGCGTCCAGGCCCGATGCCACACGCCAGGCCCGCACTAGGCCATCGGGGAAGCGGCAGCTGCCTTCAATGTTCTTCGCGCCGTTGCGGCAGTTGTTGATGTTGGTCCCACCCGACGGCAGGTTATTAATCTGGCCCTTCCAGTCACAGCCGTTGCTTTGTGCACACTTGGAGCTGCCAGCGTCCGGCCATATGTCATATATGGCCCCGACAGCCTGGCTCCAGCCGCTGGGGCAGCCGGCTGGGGGACCTGCCGTACGCCCATGTCAGCGCGCGCCCGTGCATACATGGGAGAGAGGTTACAGATTCGTACGCAAAGCAAAAAGACCGGCACGTGCAAGTACGGCGTGTATGCATGCATGGTCCACAATCTGCTACCGGTACAAGGGAGACAGGGCAACGAAAAAGGGGGTACCTGTCACAAGGCTGGAAGCGCGCCGCCGGGCACTACTCATGCAATCAAGCGAGCACAGGTCTCGACTAGCAAGGTATGATATTTACGCTGGGCTCGATTGCACGTAGCACGCTTACTTGGAGCGGGAGACGGTGGAGGCGGGGGCGGCGTGGGAGGCGGCGCCGGTGGTGACGCTGCATGTAATTGGCACGGTCAGGAAGAAAAGCCGGCACGACGCGTTGATGTTAGAATCGCTGCAGTCACGGTTACTCAATGACTATGTTGGCCAGCCAATAACCACTTCAGGTGGAGAGTCCCGCCGAGCGAGGGTCATTATTAGCTCATCACCCATCTCGTATCTCAGTGAACTCCAAGCAGGACATTAAAACCAATAATCGTGAGTCGGAAATCGGCCACTGATACTGTGACGGACCGGACCTGAGGGTTGCGTGCTGGACGTTATGATATAAGCAAAGCTTACAAAGAACAGAGGTTCGTGGATGAAGCAAGGCTTCATGCATCCCGCACTAATCGCAGCTCACGTACAATACAGACCGCAGCACCCAGATACGTGCTCACATACCTCGCTTCCAGCAGACCTCCACGCCCCAGATCACCGCACGGTTACTGCCGGTGGAGCCGTTGAGCGGCGCGTTCCTCAACGAGCACTCTCCGGTGACATTGTTGTAAACCACAAACATGCAACTGCGAGCAAGGTGCGCGGCAGGCAGGCCCAATAACACCAGCTCACTGATGTTGGGGGCTTGTTACGTTATGAGGGGCAGATACTCAAGGTACCCCAGCATAATGTGCCCGCTGGCGCGCGGCGCCCTGCTGAGATGAGCCATGCAACATTACATCACGTTGATTGCACCGTACGGTTAGGGTGATCCGTGCACCATCTGCGGCTGCAGATGGGTCGTCATAAAAAACGACCTACTCTTGGCGTGTGTCGCAAGCCTCCCTGCAAAAGCTCTTTGAGACCCGTTGGCCGATACCAGGCAGGACCCGGTTGCCGGAGAGCTCCACGAACGTCATGCAGCCGCTGTCGGCTTTCTCGTAGTGCTCTGCATTCATGCATTGCAAGTAACGTGCGCGCAGCGTGCACCGCACAGCCCACAGCGCACAGCGCACGCCATGGATGGATGGATGGAGGGGCACCAGATAGAGGCGGCCGTCAGCATACATGCATTCATGCATCGCAATCAACGAGCGTGCAGTGTGCACGCCACATACAGACCACAGCGCACGCCATGGATGGATGGAGGGGCACCAGATAGAGGCGGCCGTCAGCACGCGCTGTCGATAGCGCAGCGACACGCTCCGTACGTGGCGACCACAGTAAGCCCGTAACCTCCTCGTTACTTCATTGCGGAAAAGCATGCATACATGACAGCGTGATTACCGACGACCAGCAGCTACTGCAAACGCCAGCTCAGGTTCACCATCCAGCTACATAGGTTCAAGCATGATTACTGCAGTTGGGCAATGTTGGCAGTTGGTTGCAGAGGAAGCATGCTGGCGGGCAGCACACCTACCTTCCGCCTTTCGACGCCGCAGGCACAGCTGTTGGACGTTCGGATCGACCCCGTTCGTTCCGTTCAGCCCAACGAAGGGCGCCTTTCGCAGGTGGCAGACACCCTGCAGCTGATGCACAGAAAAGTCGCAGCTGCGTGCAGGAGCGCAGGAGATCGAGGGACAACGTAGCGGCACTTGTCAGTACAATAATGTCGGATCCAACACACGTGAGTGACAATGATCATGGATACGTTGGCTGGGTAGTTGAAGGACGGTGCAGACAAAAGCAAGACGAGCCAGGCTGACGAGAATAGGGCTCGACGACGGTTCCAAAGGCCGCTGGCGGAAGTTACTTTAGCTTGGCGTTCTCTCGCCGCGCTAAGAGCCAGCCTGCTGTCCTAGTTCGGCCGAACGGAACGATGGCTGTTTCGGCTATAGCTCCCCGTCGGTGGCGCACGTGAACGAGCAGCAGGGGACGGACTCTTCTAGAACCCTGACGATCACTGCCCACAAGGAAGGCAGCCTTCAGCGACAGCCCGGTGGAGTTTCAGCGACCATTCATTCAGCTGGCAGCTACCTGGCTGCTGCGGAAGATAACAAAACGCCAAGGGATGCCGAAGTGTTTACAATACACGGCGGTTGTCATGTGCCAATTGGATTCGCTTACTTGGTGTTCCCGTCGCACTCCGTCCTGCAGGCCTCGGTGCTCGTCGTGTTGAAGGTGTAGAGCGTGTCGCCTCGCCAGTCGATGCCGCTCAAGCAGCCCCTGTCAGTGCCTGCAGTACGCACGACAACAGCACGTACGACAAGCCCATTAGTACAGCTAGATACACAGCGCAGTCGCTCATTCTTCCCTTGTAAGAGCGCGCCTTGCACGAGCAATCGATTGAGGGGTGCCCAACGAGCGAGCCCGTTAGCTAGCTTGTTGGCTGGATGTGCAGCAGGCAGGCAGGCAGGCAGGCAGGCGCAGGTTGCACTTGTACGGTGGGCGGAGGGCCGCCCGGCAGGACACACACCCCGGGTATATGCATATACGCGTATGCATGAATGCGCGTACCACGCTTCAGGCACAGCTGGTCCACCTCGCTGCTGTTATGATTGTTGTTGCCGTACGTGCTGCTAAAGGGCTCCGACTTGAGGTAGCAGTCTCCGTCGAGCTGCCGCACGGAGAACTGACACCTGAACATGCACACGCGAAAGTACTTGAATACATGCACACGAGACTTCATCATTGGTGGCAAAACATCGCACATGCATGCGAAAGATGATGCTGTTCCATGGACTGACAGCCGCAAACTAGATCTACAGCCGGCGGTCCTTCAAACGTACTAGATGTTGAGTTGTTTCGTTGACAGGAAATAGTGACGGGAACTAGTGACTAGCTTTTGGTGCAATACTGGCGCCATCGGTGTTCACATATGTAGCATACGGCTTGCTTGATCCCTTGTTTGCAGCGACCGCTATCATTCGTAATCAATCTGGAGCGACGGGATGAAGCGAAGCCCCCACGCGTGTCACATGAGCGAACCGTAATGATCAAAAAAGTGTCCCACGCATTATGAACCGCGCCCAGCGTCCTGGCGGGCGTTGTTTTTTTGTTGGAACGTTGCCCTGCTGTGGAGATACACGGGCAATACGATGCACGGACCACGTTTTCATCCGGCGCAGCACGCACACACGCACCCTGGGTCGTTGTCACAGGCCAGCCTGCACTCCTCCCGGCTGCGCGTCGCGTACACGACCGCCTTGTCGTACCCTCTGATGTCGACGCCGACCATGCAGCCTGGGTCAGCCGACCGCGTCACTGCACGCAGAAGTTGGGATAGAGGCATCTATCGGAGCGTTTCCGGCAAACGCCGGCATACATATAACTAGAATAGCATGGAGTGTCTGTCTACAGGTAGGCATACACGTATAAAAAAGCACGATATGCATGTTGGTACTACTCCTTCCACACCTCACCCGTATTCGACCGCTTGAGGCAGACCTGAGCAAAGTAATTGCTCAACCGGTTCTGACCGTTGCTCCCCTTGAACGGCGAGCTCTTGAGGAAGCACTCGTTGAACAGCGAGAATATGGAGTACTCACAACTGTAGAAGGACAATGGAGGAACGGCGCAGTGCGCGCGGGAACGCTACTGTCTTGTCCAGAGGTTACAATGACAGCGAGCCGTCAGCTCCAAGCCATAGGTTTCTGTCTGTATGCTAAATGAAATGGAACGTGACAGCACAGACGATAGAGACCTGCTGGAATGGGTAGCCTTCGCGGTGGACTGCAGTGCGTGGATGGTAAACAGGGCCACGCCCCGAGCCCAACTGCCCACGCACACGCGCGTACGACGGTATTTGCGGCTGTTTAGCATGAGAAAGCGAGAAACCTTATGAGACTGTGAAGTTTGGCGGATCGATGTATGCAGCGAAAGCCTTGATCAGGAGCTAGCTAACACATGCACCGGAAAACTCGGAAAGCGCCCCATATCCCTCGTACAGCTAGTGCTGTACGGCAGCCTATGCACACGTACGCTGGGATTAGATAGGGCAATGTGATGTGTCGCTTCCACTAGCATCAAGGTCTACACGTATCCATGCCGCAAACCTGCCATACGTGTGCGTAGGCTATGGTTTGGGCCCACAAGAGACCCGAACCATAAACATGCATGGCGCCTGGCCGCTGCTGTAATGGGCCCTGCTTGAAACCGCGGCCGCTTGTACAAACCTCGGATGCGCGTCGCACAAGCTCCTGCATACGGCGTTGCTGGGTGTGGTGGCACGGTTGACGTCAACCCCCTGCCAGTCCATGCCGTACAGGCAGCCGGGATCAAGACCTGCAGAAGAAACGGGGCGATGGCGTCACCCATCATGGCGGAATTCGTTAGTCATTCAGCGAGCGGTGTGGATGGACCCAGGCGCATGGGTCTGTGTGCGTTAAGTGGACCCAGGCGCATGGGTCTGTGTGCGTTATGGCCTTACTTGGCTGAACGACTGCGCACAGGACTGGATGGTGCGCCCCAACCGCACATGCACAGATTCGACACGCACGCGGGCATGGGCCTCCATCCAGCCTGCCCTCCTTCGCACAATACACTTGCCTGCCGCCTTCTCAAAGAAGCAGAACCCGGGCGGGCTCACGACCGAGAGGTATGGCGGTCCCGACGCATCCTTGAGCTGGCCGTGCGAGTTGAACCCCGCGCACTGGCTGTTCTCGCTGCAGGCCTCGGCGGCGGCAAGCAACCCGCCGATGACCCTGTCAGCCCCCATGTTGCCTTCCTTCTTGTCAGAGTTGCAGCGGACCTTGTACCCCGGGATCGCATGGCAGAAGATCGACCCTGCGCGCACGGTATGGATACATGTCATGCGAAGTAAGATGATGGCCTAGTTAAACCCTTTTGCACAAGTCGAGAATGCGCGGGTCATGAACATACTGCAACCACTAAAAGGTAGATAGCGCGCCGTTCAAACCAATTTTCTGTATCAAGGACCCGACTCGCCAATCCTACCTGCTCCACACGTCGTCGCCGGGAGGCCTGGGACGCGGAAAGCGGCAGTAGCGGCAGACAGGCAGGCACAGCGCGGTTGGTGACAGCCGCTGCACACATGAGATTGGAAGAGGTAGAGAATGCGTACGTCCAGCATAGTTGGCATGTGTACGTACGGGCCTCGCATGTGTGTACATATATATGCACCCAACGAACTGTTGCTTTCTTCTTCCTGCCATTCCGCGCCCACTGCCATAAGCCACCCTTGGCCGGCGTGCCTAGCCTACCCCTACCCCTACCTCGGGTCCAGCACAGCTGATCCACGTCACCGGCGTAGTCAAGGCGGTTCTGCCCCGCCGTCCCGAGGAACGGAGACTTCTTCAGGTGGCACGTCCCGTCCAGTTTCCGCACCGAGAATGCGCAGCTGGTACGACGGCGTAGATGGATGGGAATTGAGCGGGTAGGTGTCATCAACGGCAGGAACAGGACAAACGAGGAGAAGGCGGTGGGCGGTGGGGGAGGGTGAACGCCGTCGGATGACAGACGGGGGCCTTTGGCGCGGTTAGGTGGCATCGTGGCGCGCAGCAACATCGAAAACGTGAAAACAGAAAACATGAAAATGCATGTGCGTTCGGCAGCGGCAGCGTATCTCGCGGGCCAACAGCGGGCAGGGGTGCGAGTGAGCACCCATGGCACCTATCTATCAAGCAACCGCCGTGTGTGCCGCCACGCGTTATTATGCTCCCTTCAAGCGACATAGTTTTTCAGTCCCGTGCGTGCCCACAGCCACCGTACCCTCCAGCAGGCATGCCCGTACACATGCATCAAGAGGGCGACTCGCCATTCGGACGGCTCATCACAAGTACAGACACAGTGGCCGCACAGAGCTGGGTTATTAGTGCTCCTGTTACCCACGGCGTCTTCCTAGCGCTATCCAACGACAGCAAACACGTGGACGACTGGCGGTGGGCGGGCAGACGGTGGGCGGTGGGCGGGCAGACGGTGGGCGGCGGGCGGGAAGAGGGTGGGCGGTGGGCGGGCAGACGGTGGGCGGTGGGCGGCGGGCGGGCAGACGGTGGGCGGTGGGCGG
>LSYV01000049.1:1082479-1093966 GCA_001584585.1 Gonium pectorale
GGGCAGGCAGACGGTCGGTCGCACAGGTGCCGGTGTATCTGCCGGCAGGGGTAACTATACCAATCGGCCCCCATCGGCTATAACAACAGGTGATCTAGCAATGATTGCGCACAATTGGTGGCCGCACGCGCAAATGCGCACGCGTGTGTATGTGCGTGCATGTAGCTATGTAGCTTGCGTGATGTATGGCAGCTATGTGTGGCGCGGCCAAAAGCGCTCGCCATGCAGCCATTGCTTGCTCGCGCGCGGAATGCTTGGGTGGATGGGCATACATGCACAGTTGACTGCTCGGGGGGGGGGGCGTCTGCGTGCATTCGGCGCGGAGCCGACGAGCCCAGGCAGTGGTCGGCATTCCACCCCCCATCCACTACTGCAGGAAGGAATGCTCGTTGAAATGTTGGGCACATGCCACAGTGTGCTCGTGTATGTGGTTTTCTGCCCAGTTGATGAGTGTCCGCCGCAGAGTAGAGCCTAACCGATGACGGCCAGGGGCCCCGGTGCGGCTACTACTGCTGCGGTATGCGCGTCGGGATTAGGGCCATTCAAGTCCCACCAAAACCGTAGCGCCTAGGTTCCTATCTATCGGGCGGATGCATAATGTGCGCAGATAGATGAAGCGGGCAGCACCCCACCCGGTGTGCCACACACATAACGCGACGCATACATACCTGGGGTTGAGGTCGCATGCAGCTCGGCAGCCCTCCCTCGTACGGCGTTGGGGGTCGTCAGGGGGATAGGTCTGCAGGTTGATGCCGCTCAGGTCGACCCCAACAAGGCAATTGCTGTCAGCGGTCCGGTTGACTGCGCGCAGCAGCAGCAGCAGCAGGCGGCAGTACGAACGCAGCAGCGAATGATGTTCCTCAGCTCGCCTCGGCGTGCCAACGGTATGGTGTGATTATTAAATTGAGCGGCATGCATGCATGTGTGTGAAGAGGATGAACAGCCCCAGCAATCAGACGTGATGGAAACGATAGATGGAACGAACGCGGGGCTGGATATACATCCGGCACGCACCCGCCCGCCGGGACAGCAGCACAAGTGCGATTGGCCCATGGACGGACCGGGGACGACATTGTTAACAGTTCTTCTTCTCCATTGTTGGACTGAAGCCCAACATCGATTGCAACCATACCAGTGCACCTATCTACGCACCGTTCTTTGCGGAGTAAGCAAATCCTCAGCTGCGAGCCTTCGAGCCTCGTCACTGGGTTAGCATGCAATGCAATGCAATGCAATGCAATGCAATGCAATGCAATGCAATGCAATGCAATGCAATGCAATGCAATGCAATGCAATGCAATGCAATGCAATGCAATGCAATGCAATGCAATGCAATGCAATGCAATGCAATGCAATGCAATGCCGTTTCGCCGCCCCGCCCCCGACTGACCAGATAACATCCGGCCGCAGGCAGGACTGACCAGATAACAGCAGACACGCTCCCTGCCTGCCAGCTAGGAGCGAAGAGTGCTTGATTTTCCCTTTAATACCCGGCATTCTTGCATGCAGGCGCTGGCCGATGCATGCATACATATATGCGGCTTACCACTGTACTTTCGCTTCAAGCACAGCTGTCGGATGTAGGGCGACATATTGTTGGACCCGTTGGGTCCCGTGAATGGGTCGCTCTTTAGGAAGCATACTTCACTTGAATTCAATACAGAAAAGGTGCAGCTGCAAGGGGGGGATGGGGGACCAAACGAAACAGAGAAGCGGAACGAGATCAGGGCAGGTTGGGACCGGCTTTTGCATACACATACTCGTGTGCAGACTGGAAGGGAGGTGAAGAGGTGCGGGGCTGTACGCACTTTCACTTGTATGCGCAAACATATGTTTTTTGCTGAAGCCATTGCAAAATACGTACCTTGCATGAACATCGCAAGCTATCCTGCAGCGCTGACTGTCGCTTCCGGGAAGGAATGTAAGGTCGGTGCCCTTCCAGTCCATTCCTGGTATGCAGCCCGTGTCAACGTCTGCGCAGCAAACAAAGATATATATCTTAAATATGGGTACACATGATGATGAGAATTGAAGGATGCCTATTCTATGAGGTGCGTAGAGGTGCTGTACGCCCTGATATCGCCATATAATAGATTTCTGCAAGGTCGACTACCATCTCGATCCGATGTACGGCCCAAGGGAGACCTGGCTAACTACTGTTGCCTTGACAGGTCAGCTGCAGGCATCTTAACAAGCTGCAGCCAAGGTAACAGTCTCCGCCTTCGTGGGTGCATCCACGGCTCGAGGGACCTGCCAAGGGCGCCACATCTGCACAGTTCAGTGTGCACAACTTACGAGGAGGTGGGGACGGCGGCCGGGGAGGGGGCGGGGCTGGAGGCGGCGACACACGCTCCCTCCCTGGACGGGCGGGTGGACGAAGAAGGCAGGGAGGGGGGTGATCGACCATTCATCAGTCGGTGCGTGTTCGTGCTCTAGCGCCAAGCCAGCATCGATCACAGCCATCTAGCTACCTAGCTAGCTGACGGACAAACGCACGCCCGTACATGCATGGCAAACGCGAGCAGCAGCATCAGTATGCGTATGGGCACAGACATTACTCTATCTGACGTCTACCCCAGCTCATAGACCCCCAAGATAGCCCACTGCGCACATGCGGTATGCACATACAATGTGCTGCCCGCTGTCAAATGCTAGCAGAGTAAGCGACCTATCGAGACAAGACGCACAGTTGCCGCTTTATCTCCTTGACCACTACTTACGGAGATAGATACAGTATCCGCGCCGCGAAGCAAACTCCATGCCGAAGGATGTGAAAACATGACCATCGGTCGTGAAGCCGTGGCAAAGGGAGGTGCCGCGATTATTGCACGTGTCCTTCGCGTTCTGGACAGTACCCATGTTCTCATTGGCCAGCAAATGGGCTCTGTCCTTCGCGACGACGGTGTAGCCAGGCTCGTCCGGACAGACTTGTAGTGCAATTAGGGGGAGTGGGCGCGGGGGTGGGTGTCATGGCAGCTAGAAGTAGTTGTGCCTAGTAGTTGAGCAGCTAGACATACGAGCACAAGCACAACCACAGATGGGTGTACCATACTGGTCAGTACATATGACTTAAGGTGCGCTGAAGCGCGGAAACGACAGCTGGGCAGAGACGCCTGCTCACACAGGCGACCGCACCGCACCATACCCAGATACGTGTGGCCGTGATTATTAGTGAACCAAACTAATGGTCTTGCCCCGCCGCCCCCGTGTCGTACCCGTCGGGGACTTGACGTACAGACACACATTGGCGGCGCTCGTGCTTTTGGTGGCGTAACGTTTGGCGCGGCCTTCTCCAGAGCCGTCCAGGTAAGCCACGAACCCGGCGCACGTTGCCTCCTCGCTGCAGTTCTGTACCACCTCTACCAACGGCCGCCTCCTATACAGGTCGTCACCGTTGTGGTCCGCTCCCCACGCGGAATAGTCATAGCCGGGTATTCGTTGACACAGGGGCGGAGCTGCGACAGTTGGTGGTGGGGGATGCGCGTATGTGTTTTGGGGGGGGGGCGTGGGAGGGAGCGAGGGAGGGACATGAGGTGGGCAAAGCAGATCAGTGAGCAATCGAGGTAGTTAACAAGGCAGGGCGGCTTCGTCGGCCTGTGGGCAGCTGTGTGGACGCGAATTGACGGAGTAATGACTGCGTCCGCAGAGAGTGACGAGCACTGAATCGTGCGTACGGAGGGGCTGCTTAGATTCCGTCAAGATTCTGCCAGCCACGACATTGTGCTGGGTTGATTGGGAATACATACTTCATAAAAAAAGCTAAACATCGTGTTGGGAGAAACTTTGAATCGACGTTGCAGCACGCAGCGATGGCGCCGTGTACAAGTATGCATGATGGGCAAACCAATCAACCCAAAGCAGGGAAATAAGTATGCGCGTCCACACTCCTCATTCCAGGCAAGCACGCACGCGTGCTGATCAAGCAATATAATCCAAGCGGCGATTCAGCAGCTCGCTCGGCGGCGCACGCGCCGCTCGCATCCAGGCAGCCAATCAAAGGGCAGCGCTTAATAAGCAGCAGCCAGCGCGCGCACCAATATGGGCAATCACACATGAGCTGGCATCACAATCGTCGCTACCGTGCCACAGATGCAATCAGAACGTCGTATATACACGCCGTTACAAACGCACCTGGCGGCATCGGCGGCAGTGGCGGCGGCGGGGGCGGCGGGGGCGGAGGCGGCGGCGACGGCTGCGCCGCCGCCACCGCACACCCAACCTCGACGGCCATCCACTTCACGGCGCCCGGGCAGACGTCGCCCGCGTCGGCTGGCCGGAGGGAGCACCACTCGTAGCCCACGCACTCATTCCACAGCGTGGATCCAAAGCGCGACGCATTGCAGTCCGTGTCCTGCAGGAGCTTCGCCACCACCAGCGCTCGTCTGCTGCTGCCGTCTCCGGCGGCGGCGAGGGATGCGCTGCACGCCTTGCCGGCTTTCAAGGTCCCGAGGATAGCCCTGTCGATCCAGCTGATGGCCATGCCGCGAGGACACCACACATCCATCTGCCCGCCGCTGCTGTCGCTGGCGTTGAGGCACACCGGGCCAATGCTCCTGACCGCCTGGGAGCAGCTGTACGACACTTGCATCCACGTGTACGGCCTCGTACGGCAGGTG
The DNA here is from genome assembly GCA_001584585.1 of Gonium pectorale. NCBI lineage: Eukaryota > Viridiplantae > Chlorophyta > Chlorophyceae > Chlamydomonadales > Volvocaceae > Gonium > Gonium pectorale. The sequence goes on from LSYV01000049.1 coordinate 1,087,096, forward strand.
TCAAGGACGGCCTGCGGCTGCTGCTGCGTGCTGCCGCTGCCGGAAACGCCGCTGCTGTTTCGGTCGATGGCCCGCGGGTCGGGCAGGCGGCAGAAGCCCTGCCCCAGGCACTCGGCGGTCGCACGCTGTAGGAAGGCGTCCGAGGTGCAGACGGGGGAGTTGTTGGCGTCTGTGCAGCTCCCGACGCCGAGGTACGCCCACCCGAGGCCGGAGATGAGCATGTTGCCTGGGCAGCTGAGCACCCAGGAGGCCGCTGGGTCGGACGACAGGCAGAAGGGGCCGGCGTCGTAGGAGAGGGCCGTGCCTGGGCGGTGGGTGGGTGCGCATGGGAGCGAATGGGAGCGGTCGAAAACGAGGTATGTTCAGCGGACGGACGGACCACTGCGTGCACGCGATTGACGTTTCGCGTTTATGGCGGGCAGCGAGCGAGTCATAAATAATCGCGTGCGTGCGTGCGGTCGTTGGGTCGGCCGTGTTCCTTGGCTGTGCTAGTAGTGCTTGCTGTGACTCCTGCCTGGGACGGACGGACGGACAGCTGCAAGGCGTTCTGCGGGCAGTGCGCGCGCAAACGAGCCGCTTGGCTCTATCTGGTGGCCGGTGCGGTATCCTGGAGGTGTCTCGTGCGCTTGCTTGGGAGTGCACATATCTGCGACACGCTGCATGCGGTATTTGATACGTTTGTGCGTGCATGTTCGACAGCAAATAGCAGACAAGTCTGATAAATGAACATGGATGCGTCTGTTGGGGTGTGCGTGTGTGGTTGACAAGAACAGCAGATAGGTCCGATGAACATGCATGCACCTGTTAGGATGTGCGCTGACCATCGTAACGTGAAGTTTGCGGCCCGGGCAAAGTCACGCGTGTTTGCCGCAGGTCGTCGTCAGATGCACACCGTGAGTGTAAGTGCACACGTCGGTCAAATGAAGCGCCAACGTACGGCCCTTGATTGCGAACCAATATGACACACGGTGACAGATAATCACATCACTCGCGGCGTGTCCTTTTGTCGCACATCACCCAAGGATCCTGATAACGCCGGAGGGCGGGCACGAACTTACTGTCAACCTCGGGCGGGAAGGGGGGCCAGGGGCTTGGTGGAGGCGGAGAGGGCGGAGTGGGCGGCGCGGGAGGCGGCGATGGCGGCCACTGGGCGGCCGGGCAGTACTCAGGTGATTCGTAGTACCTGCAAACCTGGACGTTTATAGCAGCACCCTCCAGCCCTGTGTGGATTGGCGGAAAGGACGTTCCTTGGGGCGGGTGGAGAGGCGCTGGCTCGGGCAAGAAGGGAATAATAATGAGCCGCAGCATAATGCGCACACATACAGCAACCGGCCCCACGAAAGCAAGGTGTGCGTATGAAGAACGGAATGGACTATCTCTGTCATAGCGAATAGTACAGCTGACAGTGAGCCAAGTAACCTGCAGCCCTATCAGGTCAGGGGTGGACGTTCGCAAGCAGAATGGCCACCAGCCACACAGCAAGGCATACCAAGCCATCAGCGGCCTTGCCTCTGGCCACGTGCTTGGGCACAAGTAAAGCCGCTCGAACCCACCTCCGGTCTGGATGACAACCCTGTACGCGTCCATTACGTGAACCGAGTTTGGTTCGATTGCTGCGTCGAAGCTGCTGAGGAATCCGCCCTCGACTGCTGGGATCTGGATGTGCACGCTGACCTGTGGGAAGGGAAAGACGACGGAGCGGCGACACATACACACGCACGCAAGGAAGTGCGTGCGCGTATGCGCGTGAGCGAATGCGTTGCAGCAACTGTTTGTACGGGTGCAGTTCGTACGTACTGCGAACGGATGCACTCGCGTACGGTACCTCCGTCCAGCCACAGACATAACGCAGGGGCACGCCAATAATGCCGTACGCTTGGATCGAGCGGCGATCAGCCCAGAGCATTCGCAGAGCGCATGCCTGCCACGCGGGTACGCACGCCCTGCTTCTGGAACGCCTATTCAATGAATGCACATGTCGTTCCGCGTTAATTCAACGAGCAACGAGCGCAAAGGACGGCAATACATGACCGCTAGCACCTTGTTGTCCATGTCGGGATTCAAGTCCGCGTCGCGTCCCTCCCGCTGCCTCAACGCGATGAACAGCGACCTGGGGGTCGATGGACGGGGCGGGGGCGGGGGGGGAGGCATTGGCAGCCAGCCACGCAGGCAGGCGGGCAGGCATGAGGTAGAGCAACACAAATAGAAAGTGTGTGCGACCACCGATATTGATGACACAACGGTCGCTGGTAGACAGCGACGTGGTAAACTGGCTCTTGCGAGCTAGCTGCGGTGGCAACACTGGATCCGTAGGTGATGGATGGGCGGGGGGATGGGCCAAAGGCAGCCAGCCATGCAGATAGGCGGGCAGGCGGGAGTAAGACAAGACAGTAGGGTGTCCGACCATTCAGACGACTAAGGCGCGTGTTTGCCGCTCGGCAAATAGGTCATACATACGCAAGGCGGGATGGCAAGACGGCGAGCGAGCACAGCGCGCGGGGCGGTATAACAGACTGTACGCCGACCTGTACTCACAAGGGCGACAGCCATCAAGCGTAAGCGAGCGTGCACAACATGCGCATCGGGGCATCGCTCCACAAGGGGGGGGCCACACACATGCATGCATGTGTTGTAGGAGCCCATATGGGCTAGCTCCAACAACACGTAACACACACTACTCCATCCCAAGGAAGTGTGCAGCACCGCCCTGCGTGCAAGCACGCAGACTCCGTGCCCCCAGGACCTCCCTCCCTCCCCATCTACATATCGCTGCGTGTGTAGCAGGGTGTACGCACGTGCCCCCGGCCTCGCGCATCCACGTAGGCTTGATCAGCAGGAAGCTGCCGTTGCTACCGCTGACACGGTCGCTGTGCTGGGCCGGTAGCACAAACTGCCGGATCACGTGGTAGTTGCCCTCGCCGACTTCAAGCGAATAGCTGTCCAGTGTCGCCAGCGGGGCGGCCCACTTCAGGTAATAAAGCTCCGGGGCGGTGGGGCAGCTGGCGCCGCCCTTGGAAAAGTCCCCCAGCGGTGACGAGGGGTCGGTCCCCGCGCCGCCGCCGGTGTCAGGGTTCAAGCCGCCGCTGTAGGCGTGCGACAGTCCAAAATCTGCGCCGCACCGCATTGCACATCTCGCAGCCAGTACAGGCATCATCATAAAGCTATGCAACACAGTTATATTAGGAGCTCCTAGCCACCTATAAGAGTCGGAAGGCAGCGAGCAGCGCCGGTACGCACCGGCCATACCCACTTCGGCACCTATCACATAGGCTGACGTGCGTATAAGCGTGGCTGTCATGACCATCTCAAGTCAGTAAGGTCAGAGGGTAGATCAGCAGTTCCTAGCCGCTTGCGCCCGTCCTACCGGCGTGAGGATACAATGACTACTACACGAATGTACGAGGAAACGTGGCCTCGGTCCATGTTTAGCACATGGCACGCGCCATGTTTGAGTATGATCACCGTATGTGTGCATACGTACGTGCGAGTGCTCCCTATCTACATGTCTACATATCTTACTGTGCAGCAGCTCGTGCATGACGGATCGCAGCTGTTGGGTGATGTACTGCATGCAGGAACGTACGCGGGGGCATGCATGCAGATGGGCAAGCAGCTAGGGAAGCAGGTAGTCACACCTAGCATACACATGCAAGGTCACAAATGGCCCATGATCGTTCAAGCGCTTTGCAATGATCGGCTCTGTGATAGAGTTAGGGTTCGACCCAGCAAGCTTTCCGTAGCTTCAGAACCGAGAGAACATTGAAGTAAAACAGGACGACGCCGGCAGCCAGGCAGTTCATACCAACGGCGGCAGTGCACGCACGAACACGTGTGTCGTACACACACGCACATTACGGCGGCTCACGTTTCCACACTTTCAGCCAACGGGACGCGCTTAGCAGCTGGCCGCACCTCGTACTGGTACCAGGTCCGCCCCCCGCCGGATGACTTGAGCCGGCCCGTGTCGCCCAGCCCCCACCAAATTCCCTCGCAGCCATTCTTCCTTGGGAGGATGAAGGCACGGTAAGCGTCCTGGCTCGAACTGTCTGCATACAGCACGAAGTGATTTACGTGGGTAGCCGTCAGACGGCTTTACAGCATGCGTACAGGTTTGCCATAATGCCAGTTGCCACTCGGACATACTTCATTCATGGTGCATCTCAAGTACACGAGTTGAAACTACCGCCTGCCTACATGCATGACACACAGTTCGGTATCGTTGTGCGTAGTAGGAGCTTGCTAGCAGCACAACGTGGATTGAACCAGCTAGCACAGATAGACGCATTCATATATGCGGAAAACAGTACACGGTCCAAGCTAGGGTCCTTGCTATTAGAAACATGCTAAACGAAGGAATGGAATAGAAAAGCCGTCGCCAAGCCATGGCTTACCGAGGGCCTTTAGAGCTTCCTCGGTGTGGATGGCAATAAGTCTTTCCGATGTGTAATTGGCGTATTTGGCTGCACCACACCACCTGACCGCGTCATCGAGCTTGCCGCCGCCGACCGCGCACTTCAGCGTCACAATGTGCACCTGCATGTATGTACGAGCACACAGCGTGCGCATCTCATTGTGCGTCTTCGTACGATAATTGAACCTGTACGGCATCTGGCCGAGCACTTAATGACGGGCCCCACACATATACACGCAATCAAACGCAATGATAGCTTTGCTCGTGGACTTGAAGATGGATGTGGTGGCTCGCAAACTAGCTCATGCAATGAACAACTTGTTTGTAGACATGCGGGCATAGGGATGGCGAAAGCGAGGGGCGTTACCTTGACGTCTCCGAAGCGCGCTTTGCCGGAACTGCAGTCCGCTATGAATGACTTGTGGCCTCGGTCGCGCAGCTCGCCCAGACCTCCGTCAAAGGCGCTCACTACAGCTGTACGATCCGCCTCGGTGAAGTTGTTGGCGGGGTCGCAATCCAGGTTGATCAGGGCGACGAACATCCGGATCCACTTGTTGGATCTTTCCCTGTACGCGCACCGCAGAAAACACATACGTAGGCGTGTACGGGAGAGCGGTGGTATGATCCACATGTCCAGTGTGGGCACGAGAGGGCAGGGCGGGTGGGCGGGCGGGTGGCGGTGCAGGTATACCCGGTGCACGGCCCGCAGGAATACATTTAGATGTAAGCATGTACTGGGGGGGGCGGGTAGGTGCGTGGTGTAAACTAAGGCGGGCACGAGAGAGCAGGGCGTGATGGCTGGCGAGTGACGGACCCGGTGCGTGGACGAGCGTGCACGTACGGGTTCGCTCCCTGCCTAGCTCGCTTCGCTTTGATAGATCTTGCGCCAGTGTGTGAGCTTCCCGGCGGACTGTACATCATAGACGGGGTGGACGCCCCCGCATGCACACACGCGAGACACGACCCCAGCAATCGATCGACGCAAGCTGTGATAATCAAGGGCACCGAGCGGATGTTGAGTGGATGTCTGGCGGGCGGGAGGATCGAGGGGCGGACGGGCACGCAAGCCACCGGCAGGCCAGCAAGCCAGCCGCCTTGCTTGCGCCCCCTCCCAATACCATTACCAACGAACTGACGTGCCAGTGGGCGTATGCCCTTGACATGTAGTGTGATAGATGTGAGCAGTTAGTTGCAGCCGTGCGCCATGATTGTTTGTATCGGATATGAGCCGCCGGGCTGATTCTTTCTTTAACGCGCATATGCACGGGCTAACCAACACGAGCACGCAAATTAAGGTCTATTGATGAGCAATGAAGCGCGTGTGCACCCACGCACGCACCCTCCCTTGACTTCCTCCGCGAGTGTTATCTTCAGGCAGCTCCGCAATCCCGAGCTGCTGACCACAGCCTCCGGCACACATCCCTGTATGTTAGGCCGGTGGGCGGGCAGACAGGGACGATGACGACACACACTGGTGGCCAGCACGCAGGCCATTTAGGCGCGGACGTACAGCTAACCGGCTGCTGATATCATCGATGAGGTGCACTATGAGTGCGTGATGCCCGGCAGTCGCGCGCCATAGGCACGCCCCCCCCCCAATCTAGTGAGCTGCACAGGCAGAGGAGCAATGTTGTGCCATCTGCCATCGCAGAATAATGGGCATGTCGTGCATGGACATAAAGGAGCATGCAACAGTTTCGACGGCTGCTGGGGCCAAACATTGTGCGCCGAACTACGCATTGCCGGCATGGACGCACACAGCCGAGCGAGCAACAAAAAATAATAATAATAAGGTTACGCCCGGTCGTGCACCGAGGCGTGTGTTAAGGGGGCAGGCTGTGGTGAGGACTCTGGTGTCGGAGTCCTGTACACCGCCCGCCACCGCAGTGGTAAAGGCCCACCTAGGTGGGAGGCTACGGTTTACGTCCCGGCAGGGTTGTCAGATGGGGAAAACCGCCCGCGTTCCAGCTGCCGTCTTAGGTATACAATGTCGTTCAGGGCGTGTACGGCTTGGTCGTGCAGGTCGTAACAGCATTGTTGAGCGTCCCGATTCGAAAGACCCAAGTTGATGAGGAGTGGTCTTAGGTCCTTGCGGATGGTGCCGCCAAACCCAAGGCTTATGGCTTCCCTGCATGTGTAGCGCACGTTCCAGCCTGCAGCTTGTAGTTCCGAGGCCAGCTGGCGGTGCTGCTCTGCTTTTTCGTGCTGTTTCTCTGCGTGGTTTGTGTCCGCAGTGTATCCTGCTTCAACGATGTGTACCGTGTATCTGTTTCTGTCGTCTGGGCCCTGGTAACCGCGTTGTTGTGTGTGTCGAAGGGCCAGCTCAGGGATGAGGAGCAGGTCCGGGCGCATCTTGCTGCGGACGTTGTCTGGGGTGTTGGGGAGTAGCCAGTCTGGTAGCCTCGAGTCGGCCACGTAGTCGGGCAGGTTATGTCTGGCTGTGGCGTCCATGATCATGAA
>LSYV01000049.1:1117277-1128840 GCA_001584585.1 Gonium pectorale
CTGTATGTAGATATCCTACACTTGCAAACGATAGCTATGGGATGTGTAGAACCTACCTGGCACGCATTTTGGAGGTCAGGATACGGGCGGGGGGGGGGGGTAGGACATCCATTGTATGGCATACGCATGGATCTGCGGTGACTCAACGCACATGACCCCACCATGCCGTACATATAATGCTATCAATGTCTTTGCTAGAGCTTGCTGCTTTGACCATCCAGGTGCCTGAGGTGACTCGCCCGCCGTACGCGTGCAAGCGAGGGGCGCAAACCGTACGCTGTTGCTTTTGTTGGTGACGCAACCCTGCACCGGTAGGTGCGGCAGTCATGGCTATCTTTACAGACATATACATATATGAGGACAGCAAGAACCATAAACCGCAGCGCTGGGCCTCACTTGCGAACAAATTATTTGCACTTCACTCACCGCAGTCATTGCATGCGAAGCCTTTCAAGCGACTTCATTACCAAGTTTGCATTCACGGCCACGTCTCTATAATTCTTTTTCCGCCCGCCCGTCACCATGCCGCACATCCTCGCCCAACAATCCCGCACAACCTGACTGCTCATGTGTATGCCTTTGGTGCACATCACCTATTGCGAACCTCTGAAACAAACCCATAGACGCCGCTTCTTTATTCTTGCCCCCCGATCTCGCCTCAGCCGCTCTACTTCCTCATCCGCTTTCGTACCCCCTCTTCCTCGTCCCGCCGCTTTCGCTCCTGCTCCTCCTCCCCCCGCCGTTCCTGCTCGTCTACCTCCCCCTCCCGCCGCTTTCGCTCCTCCTCCACCCGCCTATTCTGTACGTCCTCATCTACCAGACGCTTCCGCTCCTCCTCCACCTCAATCTCCCGCCGCTCCCGCTCCTTCTCCTCCTCCCGCTCAAGCTGCCTCAGCCTTCCAAACTGCCGCAGCTGCTTCAGGTCAACGGCCTTAACAACCCCTCCCGTGGTAGGCAGTGCTCCCTCGGTCGCCGCGCACTCTTCGCTGATGGCAGGGGCCAGGTCCGCCGCCGCCGTACAGCAGCATGCCTGCAGCGTGCACAAGATGCTGTCGTACAGCTCCTGCTCGGACTCTATGCTCGCGTACTTGCGGAACACCTCCCTGCCGTACGCCGAACTCTCCACGCACATCCGCGCCAGGGCGACTGGGGCGAGCGGGTGGCGGTAGGGGTCCTTGCAGCCCGTCTCATCCACCGGGTGCAGCGTGATGGTCTTGCCGGCGGGACCCAATAGGTGAGACCCGGCAGGCAACTGCAAGCCTACGTTTATGACCACGCTCCCCATCTCCTCAGGCGGCTGGGGCTGCGTCGTCCCAGCTGCCAGCTGCTGCCGTTCACTGCTGGCGGCCGCCAGGGCAGAGAGGTTGGCAGAGGCGGCATCGGTCAGAGCCGGCGGTGGCAGCGGTGGCACAGTAGTTGTCGGGGCGGATCGGGAAGAGGGAGTTGATGCGCAAGGCTGCGGCTGCTGCAGCTGATGCTCACGGCTGGATGGTACTACTGGCGACACGCCAATGGGGCCTGGTACCTTGACGGAAAGGTAGAACTGCTCATGCTGTGATGATGGCACGGGTGATGGTGGTGGCGAACCTCCCTCCCGGTGTGTTGGCGGTGGTGCTATAGCGTGTGGCAGCGATGGTGCTGGAGGTGATGGTGATGCCGCGCCTGCCGGCGACGTCTCTTGGCTCGCACAGCCCAGCAGCGTCAGGGCGAGACTGTGACGCCCGCGCAGCGGAACCGTGATGGCACCTTCGGGCAGGTAGTACACCGCAGAGGCCGCCTGCTGGTCGCCCGTGTCACCGCCGTGCTGGACGGGGCTGCAGTCCGCCAGCCGCTCGAACGTGCCATCAAGTTGCGGGACATACACCCTCTGCATAAGCTCGTCGATGCCAGCCTCCAAGATGGAGATCGCGGGCGGCATAGATGCCTCCCCAGGTGTGGATCGGATCGCAGCAGGCAGCATTGGGCTGGGCAGAGTTGAGGACGCTGTGGCCGCCACGGGCTGCTGCTGCCCAGCACCACTGGAGCCTGTGTGGCCCAGCCGCAGCAGCTCGTCCATGTCCTTGTAGCTCTCCCGCTGCTTGGCTTGGAAGGCCAGCATGATCTGCTCCAACACGCCCCACCGGACGAGCCGCTGCGGGGTGTGGGTCCTAAGCCACTGCGACCGTTTCGACGGCTGCTGCTGCTGCTCCTGCTGTTGCTGCTGCCGCCGCTGCCGGCCGGCGCCAGCGGCGCCTTCATGTCCATGGGCAGGAGCCACCGAAGCGCAGCTGAGTGTGAGGGTGATGCCGTTTCGACAGGCGTCGTGGTTCTGACGGGCAAGCTCTCTGATCCTGTCAATCGCAGACTGGCTAGCCCACAGCACCTGCATTGTTGGGCCGAACAAATGGGTGAGGAGTCATTTGCATGCTGCATGGATTAGCGGAGATAGCACATGGATCGGATAGCAACCAGAAAGGCAAGGCGGAGAATCAAACAGCATTTGCACAACCGGAAGGGCTGATGCAGCGTCCATCTATCGTCACACCTGGCCATCCTCCAGGTAGTGGCGCTGCAGCAGACCAATCCATTCCCGCTGCTTGAGCCACACGTGGAAGTGTTGCAGGGCTGCTCCAACCTGCCAGCAGACATGTGAATCACAAAACCTAGAATGTAGGAAGCAGCCCACGCTCGGCTACTGATTAGCTGATCAGCTTCTAAGCGCTCTGTTGACGTGTAAGCCAAGTTAAACCAAGCTAAAAACGACATCATCACACTCACCCCAGCATGTCTTGACGCAAATACGCACGGTTGCTTACCAGGGAGCGCATCTGGCCGTCACCTTCCGTGCCACTCAGTCCAACCTCCGCGAACTGGTCCTCGGATACATGGAGTAGATACTTCTTGGCGGTTTCCATGTCGCTGTCCTCGATGCCCTGTACAGTGAACATCGCTGGTGCAATTGCCTTTGCGACCTTCAGCGTGCTGTTGAGGAGCCACAACAGCTTGAATCCCGCCTGTCATACATTCAGGGAAAACGAAGTAAGTTGGCTAATAATACTGCATTGTTAAGGTCGAGCTCAAAGCAACTGTCCATCATGTTCATTATTGTCAAAGGCTAAGCTATGAGCCAAGCGTGCAAGCATGTCTCTTTCCACGAGCCAAACATAGAAAGGACGTCTGTCACATTGGGACCCGGTATCGGAAGCTGAGAATGCATGCACACACAATTCAAACCCCCGGGAAGGTGAGGGGCTAAGGTAGGTGACCGAGTACGCCATACGGCATTACATGTGCGCACCGAGAAGGGCAGCAGGTACCAGCCAATCACGCACCTTCATTGCTGGCAGCACCTTCTTGACCCAGTCCTTGCTTTGGTCCACTGGGAAGCCCTCTCCTTGCAGCTCTCCACTCAGCTCGCACACCAAGTAGAGCCGGAATCTCCTTTTTGTGAGGCTGTCAAGCCACGAGCCCTCCTTGGAATCGCTCAGGTCCTGCAGAACAAAGCGAATCCAGTTCAACAGAGAGAGGTGATGAAATCATGGTATTGGGTCCGGTCAGCCATCTACCGTACCTAAGTCTAAGTCTAACCCAGCCTCATGCTGGAGTGAGACTACCGTCTATATAGGTCCACAGCACTATGTCAGACACAGTAAGATATCCAGAGATAAGGTCAGCCCAGGTAGCCATGCCAACCACACAAATCAAAAGTAGTTGCTACCCGACAACAAGCGGTTAACAGCCTGGTTATAGGGACTTGAGCTTCTATTGCCATCAGTCATTACACAACTCGATCGTACAGATGATATTGAAATCGGCCGTGTGCCAAGGCGTGGTTCATATACAGCGCAGCACCTCGATTGGGATATGACATCCCGGCGGTCTCACCGTGAACCACTTGGCCGTCGCCTTGAACCAACTCTTGGGGTTCACCTTCCCCTTGTCGTCCGGCAGAATGACGAATGCTCGAGGGCACTCGTAGTCGGCCAGCTGCTGCACCATCCGTGTGTGAGCACGGAGCTGGTCCTTCAGGGAGAGCACTTCCCGGACCACCCTGCTCCCCTGCAGCGGCATTGGGTGCAGGCAGATGCACGGCCAGCATATGCACAGCATCAAGTGCAGCTGGGCTCTAGGAACCAACGACCAGGTCACTCTATGTGCAAATTCGTGGGTTAGAATCATGTATTCGACACGCACGGGATTGAGCAGTGGCATTACTGCATCAGCAGTCACGAGCCCATAGGTCGGAGGCTGGACCTGCGAAGTGCTGGCTGTGATGGCCACAATGCTGACTTGCTCCAGGCACATTACCAGGGGCGGGAGTCAGGCGTAAAGGGCGGTAGAGCATACACCATCAGCAAAAACACCGGTGCGAGTGATCCCTCGAAATAGGACATGTTCCATGCTGCCCCCCTAACACATGCGATGGTGTATGATCATGCGTAAACTTTACTTTAACGCTCACAGCACCAGATTGGATATGATTCAGGCTGCATGGACTACCGAAACGAAAGTTGCACTGTTTAGAAAGGAACTTGATCCTGACATGGCACATACAGCACCAGGAGCAGCCTTGTAATAGGTCTCTCAGCCGTAACTACAACCACAGATAAAGATACATTGCGCTACTTCATGGCGTATACACTCACCTGTAATTGGACCTCTTGCATTCCATGCTGCACCTGCTGAACGGCACACTCGAGGCCGCTGACGGTGGTCTGCAATCAAAAGGATAGAGGTGGCAGATATGGAAGTTCAGGTCCACAAACTGAAGTAGGTTTGAGATCAACACCAGGGTCGTCTAGGTTTTTCAAGGCAAGTAAAGCAAGGAGTTTGATGTAATCGGTTGCCCAGTCGGATGGAGCATGGATGATCTGCCGGCAGAAGGGTACGGCATTCGTTGTGCCATGCACCGTTGTTCCTTTTCTCTGGCAATGTGAGTCCTGGCGCCTGGGAACATGCCATACGCGAATGCCGGCCACGGGCTGGGTGCCAACATTGACCACCATTTGCATGTAGAGGTGCGATAATACACCGGCTCACCAGGTCAAGACCGCGGTCTTACGCACGCGGTAGTCCAATAGGTAAAACACAATGGACACTAAACATGTACAAAGCACGTGTTTTGATTACAAAGAAGCTTGCCTACTTACTTGAAGAATCGTCCCACCCATGCCACCCGTAAAGAGAGAGCGGTTGAGTAGCTTTGCGGTCCCTGGGCGGCCCCTTGGATCCACCTGCATGTATAGTCAAATATAGACGCTCGCGCAACATGCGACTCAGGTTTTAATGTTAACGCCAAGTGGCTTCGTACCTTCAACATGTCCATCAGTATGCTCTTAGCGTGTTTGACATAGCTGGGTTCATCCGGACGGCCTTGGATCCTGCTTATCACGCCATCCACCCATTCCTGCTCAAGATCGCCAAGCTGTTGTAGCTGGTTCGTGGTAAACTCGGTGCTCCCATCGTCCACCAGTTTACTGACAAGGAGTTCGCCCTGCACAGGGGACACAGCACATGTGTGACACATCTGTCAAGCTGCTGCTGGATGGTGATGATCAAGTTGCATGGAAGTGTTTGCCTGTTGCGATTGATGCTGCAGACCGCCTTACTGACAGTGATCATTTGGTAGAGGATGCAGCCCAGAGACCAGATGTCGATCTTGGACAAATCCGCCACCGCCTTGCCCTCCGTCAGCATCTTTGCCACCTCAGGCGGACAAGCACTGGGAGATGCCTGCGTACGGCACCCATCCCATGCACGGGGAGCAGGGGTTCATGGGGGCTTTTGACGTGGCAGAACCAGCTGCGTTCCGGCCTGACCTAACCGGGAATGTGTTACAAAACGAGGTCGAATATCGTCAAACACATCCATGCCATCTGTTGCGTGCCCTACCGTGATAGTGGCATTCGCCTGCTTGGGCCTGAACCTGGAGCTGCTGCCTAGGTCGATTAGCCTCAGGGCGTGCTCCACATCATTGTCAAACATGAGAATGTTTGAGGGCTTCAGGTCCAGGTGCGCCCAGCCTTCAGAGTGCATGTAATCCACAGCTTTGATCAGGTTGCGGAAGCGCGCTCCAGCAACGTGGACCGACATGAGCTTAGGGCCATCCAGCACTTCCTGAAACGGGCCGAGCAAGCAGAAATGTAACACTGGATAGGAATGACTTTCCAATGAAGCCGCCATGCAGGCCCTACCTGGAGGGTGCGTGATCCGCAGGTCAAGGCGATTGCGTAGTATGGCGGTGTGCCCATGCTTTTATCAGCTGGCACGTCAAAGACGCACTCGGCCTCAGCTCCAGCAAGTTGAACAATGTATCGTGGCTCCTTCAGCACCTTCAGGGCCTGTGGAATGCGCACAACCATCGATTGGTGTAGCCATGTAACACAAGCTGCGCTACCTGATGCCAATCAAAGCACCAAGTACCTCAAGTGTTCTCTTCCGTTCATTATGGTCGTTGAAGAGCTTTATGGCAACCGTTCCGCCCGTACACCGGTCGGTTGCCTTCCAGACGTTGCTCCGGGATCCTTGCCGTACCTCCTCTGGCTGGCACTCGTACCTGCAAAACATTCAACTTTGCATGTTTACAAGGTCGCACATACCATATCCTGCTAGAATCATTTCTCACGTACCTTTCCTTGTACACCACAGCTCTCCCCTGCACATCGGAAACGCCGTATGATAAGCGGAATCCAGTCAGCGACAGCTGAAAATGCAACGCATCAATCTGCCTGTTATATACACAATGCATATTGCTGTACCTTCTTTTTCAGAAGCCTGACCACCCTCTCGTGCGCGGACTTCTGGGCTAGGTCCAACGGAGTGGAGCCACCCTGCATCAGCGCACACATCATCTTCACATGCCCTCCGATTATTGCACTACTTGGAGCGAAGTTTTCAGCAAGTCGGGGAAAAGCTTCCTTGAAGCTTGGAAAAGGGCGGAGCCCCGTGAGAACGTACCGGGGATTTAGGTCATGAAGGGTGGAGCGTGCATGTGTACCGTAGCGGATGCATGGGCAGGGGCAACCGGTTTGACATGACCCGCACCGGCACGCACCCACCCTAAGGGGTGGGGGAGCGACAAAAACAGACACAACCGTGTCAACCCGTCATGAACCCCAGAGTTTGTCCGCAAGTGGGCACCAACGCTCGTGTGAGAAGCCCCGCTTGGCTTGTGCGGGTTTAGTCGTGACCAAACCGGGTCCTTCTGTCCCATGAGTTGACATGGTTATGCGTGGGATGGAGTTTGGTGCGGACGGACGGACGGACGGACGGAGACCGCCCCCAATCCCAGGCCCCGCCCCCAATTCGCGGCGGGGGCTCCGCCCAAAAAGATCTAATATTTATGTTTGGTGATAGAGAATAATTGTATTTTCTCTAATGCTTAACACATCCATAACGTTAACGTATATATGCCTCAAAACGCTGTGCGTGACTGCTGAAGGATACGATAGTGAGCAGGCGATACACACCACATGCCTTATCCACGACGGTCAACTTCGCGCCGTGGTGCAGAAGCAGATCCACAATCTCGTAGTTTCCTGCCTTGGCGCTGACGTGCAGAGGCGTCAAGTCATCCTAACGGGTTGGTTTGGCGTGGGCAGTTAAAGAGGCGCGTGGTGATGAAGATCTACAGCAGATATCTGATCTATGAGCTAGGCTCACCAACAATGTCAGCAACACAAATCTGAACATTGCATACCGCTTTGCATGTGGCGATTGCACTTTTGCTTATGAACAGCATTATGATACATAATTAGGTGGTCGTTGGCATTCTCACCCCGTCAGTAGCATCAGGCGCTGCTTTCGCTTCAAGCAGCAGCTCGACAATCATGGCATGTCCATTCTTCGTTGCCAACAGGAGCGGGGTTTCGCCATCCTGTTGTCAACATGGACAGAAAGGTAGTAGCTCAACTGGTAACCACGTATGTTAGCGAAAGGATACGGGTTCGAATCCCGCCACTACTGGCACCGTGCGGGGTGTTGCACGATCGGTTGACTTGTGGTAGAGACGGGCGAGCCTGTCTCCGGCCGGTTGCAATCAACAGGTCATGTTCCGCAGCGACAGTGCGGCGCAGCGTTATTCTCCATGTTGTCAAGCTGTGGAAGCGCATGAGGGGGGGTTGTGGCTGCAGTCCAAAGCGCACCCATTCCTGAATTGCACGTTGGTGCAAACGCCAACGTAATATACGATATACTAAACAGCTTAGATGGGCTGGTTGATGTTTGACCAAGGGTACCTGTGACCCCGCTTTACTCACCGAGGTTGCAGCATGCACGTCTGCTTCCTTATCGAGCAGGGCGTTGACCACCGCTACGTTACCGTACTTGGAAGCCAGCGTGAGGGCCGTGTCACCGAACTGGAAGAAGCAACCATGGGAGGCTGCATCAGTATCGAAGGCGGCAACCTGAACAGACTCTCCGCTATGCTCATCAGAAGACATTTCTTGTATCCATGTGATAAACCTTCATGGATTTACTCCGATACATGTTCTAAAGAATTCTGCAGAGAAATAAGGAGCCCGCCTCTACGGCCATACAGCTCTGGAAGCCCTGGAGACTTCCTTCATACGTTACACGTCACTTTTGCTTTCCTCAAATTCGAGTCGCCTTCTCCAGCGCTGGACCCCAGATCGCCAGGCTCCAGTCCTACCGGGCATATGTTCGTGCGTACGAAGCGCTGGTTTCCAACTAATAGCCATCTTAACAAGTCACTGGCGAATGTAGTTGCAGCTGTAGGACACTATATTGGCACATATTGGCAAGCCCTTTGGCCCCCTACCCAAGGGCACAACCTTACCGAGTCCGCCGCATTCACGTTGGCTTCGCTTCCGAGCAGCACGCGGACAACCTTAATGCGGCCCCTTTCAGCGGCCAGCATGAGGGCTGTCGCCTCGATATCCTGTGTGAAGCACAAACACGGGGGAAATCGCTTTGTTCATATCATTGGAATGTCGTGCTACATAGTAATGGGGGCAAACGTCGAGCTGCGAGCTAACATGAGTGTGCAGGCAGGCTTACAATTAGTTTTGCTACACACAAATCTACGTTGAGTCTGGGACAGCTAATAGCAGGTTACTGTGCGCGAGCGTCAACGATCACCGCAAGGATTTCGGGCGTGTGGGACACTTCGAGAGCGTGAGTGATCGTCGGCTGCTCATATGCACATGCAATTGAGTGATACGCAGGGCCGCCATGCATCTACGGCCCCAACGGAAAGTTCGGATGCATGCACGCACATGCCGTCCTCGATCAACACAACCACAGGTAGTCACACTGTCCCCACTTGCACAACCCACCATGTGTGCTCGGTTGACTTCAGCTCCCTTCTCGAGCAGCGCCTTGACCACCAGCTCGTGGCCACCTTTGGACGCAAGCATGAGGGCCGTCTCGCCATCCTGCAACACGCAGGCAGGAGTGGCTTCGACTGATTGGTTAGAGGCGGGTTGGGCTCCTACTGCAATGTCCAGTCGGCGATATCCATAGTAGGTATGGATCGAGGGACTACGTAGAGCTGTAATACCTGCAGACCTGCAGCGTGGTTTCTCCCGCAGCTAGGTAGGAAGCCTACTATCCCAGATTCCTTTATAGGGTACAAACATGCAATTGCTTCTATTGAAACGTTTCGTTACCAGCCAGCCCCATACCACAAGCATGCCATTTCAATCAGTCCGAGCTGCTGCCGTTCAACGAATGAAGAAGCATCTTACCTTTGCTGGTGCAATGCGAGTCCTAACCACTTGAAAACAAGGATATGCGCATACAACAACGGTCGCGGCTAAGGCGCCTGTGTGAAAATCCTCGTTCCAATGACAGAAGTTATTTCATTTCGCAACTTACCGAATTTGTTTTCTCTACATCTGCTCCTTTCTCCAGCAGCACCCGGATAACCTTTTTTCGGCCACCTTTTGAGGCAAGCAGAAGGGCTGTTTCGCCATCCTGCCAAACATATGCAAGTAAGGCATCAAGGGCGGGGTTGAGTAGGAGCAGAGAGCGCTGACGCATGCACAGATGTTGGTGGTCAGGCAGGCAACTGGGTTTACTTGGCGCACTGCAAAGCCTACTTCGTGCCGCAATTAGCAGGCAATAACGAGCCTGGCCTAGCTGTAATAATGTTGCTGCAACCATTTAGAAGATGTTGCTGCGTCCCTGTCCTCGACATTGGCAAAGCTCACCGCCGTTGTTGCATTCACGTCTGCTCCCTTCTCGAGAAGCGACCGAGCGAACTGTGCGTGGCCACGTTTGGAGGCCAGCATCAAGGCGGCCTTTCCATACTGCGACATAAACCAAAGCGGTTGGGCCCCATCAGAGGTGAATAGGAGACATGGTATCCACAAGTTCCGCACGGATGTCGAGAACCACAGTTGGCGCCTAGAGTTCAGCATTCCATGAAGTTCTTATGCTATTCCAGGATCTAATTTGGTTCGTTGCTCAGGAGGTTTGAATCATGCTGTGCGTGCTGGAGTAGTCAACATTCACGAAATGTGTTGGTGTGTGATGCAGCAATCCAACGTGTCCTCTTATATATGGGGTGGATTGGAAGGCTGATGACAATCTTCAAGCAAACCCAAACCCGTCATGGGCTGATCCACGTAGATTGTAAACTGTTGTCGCTGAACCTCACGTGTTAGATTTGATCGCGGAGTGCCGCACGATCCATGTCTTGTGACGTCCCATGGCTACAGCCCATGTCAACCTCAATAGGCTGTACCGTGATGGTCCTATTCCAACGTCTATGCAAAAGATATTGATTAATACCTGTGTCTCCCATGTGCCGGGAAGGGGTACTGCGCCAATTTGCGACCTGCAACACACAGCGATCGTACACCTGCGATCATACTCACCGAACCGGCCGCATTCAAGTCTGGTCCCTTCTCCAGCAGGGCCTTCATCACCGCTACGTGGCCGGAATCACAAGCCTCCATGAAGGCCGTCCTGCCGTCCTGCACATCCAACAGACGCAATGCCGGCTTAGGATCAGATATGAGTGGCAAGTGGAATCGAACAAGTACAAGGGTGAGAGCTGTGAAGGGGTTCAGCATCATGTGTTCCGGGGGCGGTTGCAGGGTTGCGGCATCAAGGACGAGAACCGGTGGGGGGCCCGTACAAACCCGTGTAATGGATTGTTTGCCAAATCCTGACTTTACTGCTTTTGGATTCATAAACCAGCAGCAAACGTCTTTGCCGGCGGCGTGGGTCCGGCGCCTTACACATCTACCTTACCCGGTACCTGTATAGAAACACTGTGTGCCATAAACACTGACAGTAACAGCACTGCATGATGCCTTTATGCAAGCAAGGTCAGAAAGCTAGTAATAAGGGTAAGATGTAAATATTCGATACATTGACACCGGAATGGAGCGATGCCGCTTCCCTTGGATAAGAGTCAACACCAATTGCGGGAGATTACTTACCCACAAAAAGAATACCCCTCATGGTCCATCCCATTACTACTTTGGATAAGCGGAACACTCATACAGGCAAGATAGAAACATGTCCGTGAATCAACACTGTAAAGGCCCCAGGGAGGTGATTGAAGGATTTTCCGGGGGTCAACGCCTTCCCTGGCAAGAACCATCTACGGCAA
>LSYV01000049.1:1193852-1213121 GCA_001584585.1 Gonium pectorale
CAGGGGGGGCGGAGGGTAACTCACGTCTCGGGGGGGATTGTAGACATGGGGCCGCGGTATTTCAAAAGGGGGGATCTTCACTGTACCCCACGAGACCACAGCGAGATGGGATCCGATGAATTACGGAATTCAACGAACGCGGGGGGACATGGGACTGCAGCCATCGCCCGGGGGCGTATCCGTCCCCCGCCCACGGGCCCGCGGAGAGAAATCGGCTCTGAATTACAAAAATCAACGAGAAGGAAAATGGGCCGCATTTTTCACGGACGGAATTTACCGTGCCCCATGCCACCCGCCGGCAGGGGGGGCGGGAAGGGACGGGCTTCGCCGTACCCAACGGTCCCACTGCGACAGATCGTGCGTCGCTAAATCTCAGAAATCACCCGCCGGGGGGGGCTCCGCGTAACCCCACAGGCACAAGGATAAGGGGTCGTTCATTCCCAAGGGCCCAGGACGGGGGGCGGAACATGAGAGCGTGTATCTCAAATCTCCGGGGGGGGGGGTGATCGAGCCGCAGCATTTTGACGGGGGGGGGGGCTTCGTCGTACCTCACGAGACCACAGTGAGATAGGATCCGCTGAAATACGAAATTCAACGCGGGGTAACATGGTACTGCAGCAATCAACCGGGGAGGGGGACAAGCCGAACCCCACGGGCCCGCGGCGGGAAATCGGCTTGGAATTAGGAGCATCAGCGGGGGTAGAGGGTTGGAAGGCATTCTCAGTAGAGAAGCCCTGGGGCGCATACATGTCCCAACCATCTAAAACTGGCTGAGCGCTGCGGATGGAAGGGAGGGGCCAGGGTCCCCGGCGAGCGCACTCCCGGTAGGTTCCCGATGCCGCGCCTTCCGGTGGTCCCGTGCATGTATGGACCACATGGCCGCGTGGTTTGATGAGTTTGTTAGCCCGAACCGGCCGAATTCCTGGCTGACTGTGTTCCCAAGCCCAGCCCTTTGGGCCCGACCCAGCCCGAAACGTCAGACTGGCAGGGAGCGGGTTCTGCTGGCGACGTGTATTCCTAAGGGCGCGGCCATGGGCGCATGCGTGGAAGCGGCCGCGAAGAGGCTGTGATCCCATCCCACCGCCATCTACCCGTGCATACCAGATGCGATGATGGAGAGAGGAGGATGATAGGGCTGGTAGGAGCGACCAGATGTGTGGTCGAAGAGGAGAGGAGGTTGGGGCTGGAGGGAGCGCCAGCGGTCGGTAGTAGGGAGGTCCAGGTTCGCAGCCGCCGGGGGCCCAGCGCCAATCACAGGAAAACAACCCGCAGAGAAAACGAACCGCGCGAGCGACAAATACTCACCTATACCAGCGGAAAAACGTGGACGGGACCCAGGAGGAGCGTCCCGTCACGGGGCAGGCAGCATGCGAAGGCGGAGGTGGATAAGTAGGGGGAAAAGCTTCCTTGAAGCTTGGAAAAGGGCGGAGCCCCGTGAGACCGTATCGGTGATTTAGGTCATGAAGGGTTGGAGCGTGTATGCGTACCGTAGCGGATGCATGGGCAGGGGCAACCGGTATAGACCCGCACGCGCACACACCCGCTCTACGGGGTAGGGGAGCGAGAAAGAGAGCCACAACCGTGTCAAAAAAGAGAAATTGCAGAGAAAGAGGGAGCCCGCCTCTACGGTCATACACGCCCGAACGCGTCAACGCGTCATGAACCCCAGTGCTTGTCCGCAAACGGGCACCAACGTTCGTTAGAGAAGGCCCGCTTGGCTTGTGCGGGTTTAGTCGGAACCGTGCCGGGTCCTTGAGTTGACATGGTTGCGAGAATTGTGAGCGCCAGCAAGCAAGTCAGAGACCAGGCGCATAGCAGCTGTATGTGCATATCTCACGGTATCATCGTGGCTATTTCCCGGCGCAGTTGGTGTTGTTTGGGTGGGGCAGCTTTCCAATGCTGACCAGCCAATGGACGCGTTGACCATCGCCAAATGCCAACCAACGGCTATGGAACTCTACACACATATAAGGAATACTATTATTATGAGATTGCACTATTTGGTTTAGCGTGGGATGGAGTTTGGTGCGGACGGACGGACGGACGGACGGACGGACGGACGGACGGAGACCGCCACCAATCCCAGGGGGTTCCGCCCCCCAAATGCCGCTTCGCGGCGGGGGCTCCGCCCAAAAACGTCAGCGGCGGGGCGATAAAGCGACGGGGCCGACGAGAACAAACTAGCAAACTAAACTACATCTGAGGGCCCCCCGGCGGTGAAAGAGGAATTGGGCAGGTCGCCAGCGGGCGAAGGGAGTACGACATCGGGGGAAGCGAAGGACCGAGGGACCTGTCACAACCCGAAAGCCCGCACCCAGTGGAGGGGGAGGGCGCAGGGGGCAAGCAGGACTAGCGGCGGGGTGGGGCTGTCATGAGGCCGTAGTATTTTATGGGGATAGGGGGGGGGTACGTAACACCGTACCCCACGGGCCCACTGCGAGAGGGACCAGGGCGATGGGTGGTGATGCGCAGGAAATGGCCTACACCGCCCTAAACAAGGCCGTGACCCATGCAGGACCGCACATACACGGACGGTCAGCTGCCTCTACGCGGCTACGGCCTCTACGGCTCACACTCATACATGGCACCTGGCCGTGCGGCACATCCCCACCCACCAGCCTGGTTATCTTCCACTTGGGGGATTCGTCAGGCCGTACGTTTCCCCTTCCTCCGGAGCCCACAAAATTCGTTTGGCTGGGGACGATTTCGCCCTCACGGAACCGTGCCGTTTTCGTAAACGTTTCGAGGGGTGCTGCCAGTGGTGCAAAACGAAAACCGAATCATCACACACAAAAGCACCTGATACTTCACCGCCCATCAGGATCACCACGAAACCTATGTAAATGTATCATCGGAACTGACAACCTGGGCACACATCCAAGTAGGGGCCTTGTGAGATGTTGCAGCAGCCGTCCATGATTGGCGGCAGATGGGATCGGACCCGTACGTTTTGGGTTGTTTGATGACCCTGGAATTCGTGTGGCTGACGACGATGCGTGGCCTATCAGAACCTCATTTTTCTCAAGTACGGGTCAAGTTCGCTCTCTCATTTTTCGTAAATCGTGTCCACAACGAGGGGTGTGTTTTGAAAAAAACGTTGAAGATAACCAGGCTGCCACCCACCCACCCACCCTCCCTCTCACCTGCAACGTGGCGGTGCACTCGCCGCTGGCAGCATCCCACACGCGAAGGGTATTGTCATTGCTTCCACTCGCCAGCCGGGTGCCGTTGGGGCTCCATGCGACGCTGCTTACCCAACTACCGTGTCCCTGCGTGCACCGGGTGGGTGTGTGTGGACCGGGTGGCTGCTGTGAGTGCAGTGGGCCGGGCAGTACTATCTACCCGGACGACCTGGCAGGACAACACATATGACAGCCCCTCTATCTGGGAAGCCTGTAATGTGCTTGTATGGAAATCAGGGCGAGGTTCACAGACGCATCAACTTCCGTATGTACGGCCATGCCGTAATCTAGGTTTGTGAAGAGGGTTCAACCATGCACTACCCAAGGGCCCAGGACGGGGGCGGGAAAAGGGGGCTGGTAGGTCACGTCTCCGTGCGTGGGGGGGGGGGCGTGATAGGGCCGCAGCATTTTAACAGGGGGGAGGCTTCGCCGTACCCCACGAGACCACAGCGAGATGGGATCCGCTACTAAATTACGGAATTTAACGCGGGGGGACATAGGACTGCAGCAATCACCCGGGGGGGGGGGGTACTTCGTATCCCACTGGCACGAAGCGAGAGGGACCAGGGCGAGTGGTGGCGATGTGCAGGAAATGGCCATACACAACGCCGTACGAGACCCATGCAAGATCGTACATGCATGTACGGACGATCAGCTGCCCGTATGCAGCTACACTTACACTCACACATGGCCCATGGCCGTACGGCACATTCCCACCCACCTGCAACGTGGCGGTGCACTCGCCGCTGACAGCACCCCACACGCGAAGGGTCCCGTCATAGCTTCCACTCGCCAGCCGGGTGCCGTCGGGGCTCCATGCGACGCTGGTTACCAAATTACCGTGTCCCTGCGTGCACCGGGTGGGTGTGTGTGGACCGGGTGGCTGCTGTGAGTGCAGCAGGCTGGGCAGCACCACCCGAACGGCCTGGCTAGGCAACACGTATGACAGCCCCTCTGGAGAGCCTGCAATGTGCTTGTATGTAAATCAGGGCGAGGTTCACAGAAGCATCAACATCCTTATACAAGTACGACCATTTCGTTTTCTTAACATGGGAAGAGGGTTCAACAATGCATTACCCAAGGGCCCAGGACGGGGGCGGAACAGAGTGGGCGTGTATTTCACATCTTCGGGGGTGGGGGCAACATGGGGCTGCAGCATTTTACGGGGAGAGGGGGGCTACATCCGTACACCGAGAGCCCGCAGCGAGATGGGATCCGATGACCTACGGAATTCAATGAATGCGGGGGGACATGGGACTTCAGCCATCACCAGGGGGGTATCCGTACGCCACGGGCCCGCGGCATGAAATCGGCTCTGAATTACGAAAATCAGCGGAGGGGGGCGGGACATGGGGCCGTAGTATGCATCCGCTGCCGAGGGGGAGGTAGGCCAGGCTTTGCTGTACCCCACGGTAATAATAACCGAGCATAGCTCTGGCGTAATTAAAGGAGGTAGGCCCGGGAGGTATGTCATGGCAGAGCCGTGGCGCCCTAAGGGGCCCTTCCCCCGGGAGAGAAGAAAGAGAAAACCGCGGCAAGGAGCGGTCGGTGGGGTTGCCCCACACCTACTCCTCTCGCGGGCTGGGGTTAGGGTGGTTTGTAGCGGGTCCAGCTCTGCCATCCGATGAGCTCGTACCGCAGGGTGACTATGGCATGTGCGGTGTGGACTGCGTGTTGGTGTAGGGTGTCGCAGCATGTGGCCGCCTGTTTGGTGGTGCAACCGAGTGTGCGGAGGAGGGTGGTGATGTCGCGCCTAATGGTGCCCGTGTTACCCAAGCTGATGGCGGAGGCAGGTCCAACTGCGGGAGATCGTTGCTGAATTACGTAAATCACCCACCCAAGGGGGGGGGGTTCCCCGTAACCCCGAATTCAAAGCGGGGGGACAAAGGACTGTAGCAGTCACCCGGGGGGGAGCATCGGTACCCCACGAGCGCACTGTGAGAGGGACAAAGGTGATGGGTGGACATGCGCTGGAAATGGCCTACACTGCCCTTAACAACGCCGTGACCCATGGAGGACTATACATACACGGACGGTCAACTGCCCGTATGCAGCTACACTCACACTCACACATGGCCCATAGCCGTACGGCACATTCTTACATCGTATCTCACCCACCCTCCCTTCCCCCCACCTGCAATGTGGCGGTGCACTCGCCGCTGGCAGCATCCCACACGCGAAGGGTGTCGTCATGGCTTCCACTCGCCAGCCGGGTGCCGTCGGGGCTCCATGCGACGCTAGTTATAATTCCACCGTGTCCCTGCGTGCACCGGGTGTGTGTGTGTGGACCGGGTTGCTGCTGTGAGTTCAGTAGGCTGGGCAGCACCACCCGCACTGACTGCGGGCCAATGCATGCACGCAGGGAGGCGGCGGGCGGGCGACAGCACACATCAGCTTCATAATACTTCCCCGCATACGGCCGTCCATGTCAGCTGTTAATGCTGTACATGTCGTGTGCACTGCCGCACAATAGCAGCATGCACATGGGCGGTTGTGTGGTCGGAGCGAGGGGGCAGATAGAGCGGGGGCGGGGCGGTATCACCAGGGGACGTCGTGTTCATTTCACTGTCATCTGTCTTGGCCTGTGTTCGCTTGGTCGACTGCGTGTACCGATATCGGTGTTGATCTGTTTGTGGTTCCGGTTCGTGGTTCATGATCGCCGTACTTGTCGCGTGTGTTTTAGGCCAAGGCAGCGCCGGTTGCCATTGTCTCGTCCTGCTCTTGGGCAGTACGCCCATGAGCAGCTAGCTATAGCAAACCCCTCTCACTTGGCTGACCGACTAGTGAATGTCATGTCAGGTCCTCGCCATCATCCTTCGAGTATACGGCGCTGATCTCCCATCCTTGTTACACCATGTTGCACACCAGCAAGCCAGCGCGAGTGTGTGCAAGCGGCATCATCAAATTGGGCACATTGGTTCCATGTTTTCATTCGCCTTTATTCGCCTTCAACGCGCTGCAGGGTGGACATTCGCCACTTGGGAGCACCCGCGACGAGGCGCACCGTACCCAGGTAGTCACGGGCATGCACGTGAAACTCACGTTGTGCAGTAAACGTGCACGACAAGTGGCCACAGCTACGACTTGGATCGGCATTCAGCCCAAGGCGGCCAACGAATTTGGACGTATGGCAATCAGAGGCATCATAGCTGGAGACGTGGTTCCTGTCAGCTGCTGGACGGATGGCTCCCTGCCTCAAGACAGCAACGTGAGGCGCTCTTTGACGGGACCCACGCGATCCACGCGATCCTCACAACGTGAGGCAGCTGCTGCGCGGTCCGCACCCAGGCCGACCCTGTACGGCTCATCACACGCTGCATCAGTACATTTCCCTTACCCCTGCCTCTAGCCAGCCAGATGACGTAAACCACCACCTGCCACATTGCCCATGGCCGTACGGCACATCCCCACCCACCCACCCTCCCACCTGCAACGTGGCGGTGCACTCGCCGCTGGCAGCATCCCACACGCGAAGAGTCGTGTCATAGCTTCCACTCGCCAGCCGGGTGCCGTCAGGGCTCCATGCGACGCTGGTTACCCCACCACCGTGTCCCTGCGTGCACGGGGTGGGGGTGTATGGGGGCGGATGGCCGCACAGGCATGGATCGGACGGACAGGGATTTCCCCAACCCACCCCAACCCCAGCGGACCCCAGCTCCTGCAATACTTCGATCCGTCCCGCATTGCAACACACACACGTATGTACCCTAACTTTGGGTGAGATGGAAACTTTAAGATTCCAACCTGAAAGCCCACAGAAACAAACCAGGTGCTCCTTCACTATGGGCTGGCAGTCCACCTGTGATCCCACGTCCAGTCGCCAATGAGCTACGGCGTCCATTGTCTTATATATAGGCGAACCTTGCCGCCCATATGTTGTGGCTGGACAGGGGTCCATAACTGATGGTGCCACATGGTTGCCACTCACCGTCATCTCCACCCTCAGTGGTGGCCAGGTCGTGGGGCCGCCCAGCGTGTGCCGCACCCTCCAGGCCACACGGCCCGCCTGCAGCCTGGAGCGGGCATAGTGCTGCCAGGCGGCTCCATACGCCAGCGTCCGGATCGGGCACCGCAGTGCAGACGCAACAACGTCCTCCTCGGACTTCACAGAGAGCAGTTCCTTCTGCCGGGTGAGCAGCCAGCGCAGCCCGTCTGCCAGCGGGCCCGAGGGAGGTGCTGGCCGCAGCTTAAGCAAGGCAGTGATGAGGGCGTGGCCGTGGCCACAACCAAACACCGCCGCCAGGTACGGGTAGTTGGCAACAGCCATGCTGAGCGCCTGGAGGGCAGTGCTGCTGTCTGCACTGTCCAACATGTTGGCCAGCTCCACCAAATGATGCGGTCCATACTGCAGCGTGTAAGACACAACCGCCACCTGCAGAGCATCCAAGCCTCCAGCACTACTTGTGTGCCAGGCTCCCCTGGCAGCCTCCTGGTCGGCCATGTACGGACGGGCCAGGTTGGCGAGAGCACGGTGGCCGGGCAGGGGGTCCACCCAAAACTCGTTGTGCTTGCGGTTGGGAAGTTCCACCGTGGAGATCCAGTCGTGGAAGGACTTGTGGAACACGGTGACGGTGTCGCGGTGCACCGAGTAGAGCGAGCCAAGTGTTACAAGAAAGCCTTTAATGCCATGCACCGCTGTTCGCATGGCACCAGGCCCAGGCAACTGTGCGGCTCGGCCTTCCCCGCCGCTGCAGTACCATGCTGCTGCGAGCAGCTCCAGTGAGGGCGGTGTCTGCACAGCCAGCAGCACCTGCAGCATGCGAGCCATGGGGGACTCCTGGAAGCCCTCCTTCTTGATGCACATCTTCTCGAAGTCCTTGCTGTAGCTCTCGTCTAGGCCATCCGGCAGCTGCTTCAGGTCGTCCAGGCTCCAGCTGTCACCGAGCGTCAGATTCTTCAGCACCCTGCAAAGGAACAAGTAGTAAGCTTGGAAAAGACGGAAGTCCCGTGAGACCGGGCCCGGGTGCGTGTCCGCTATGGCACGCATACACGTTCCACGTGAAGGGTGGAACGTGAATGCGTGCCATAGCGGATGCATGGGCAGGGGGAACTGGTTTGACATGACCCGCACCCACACGCACCCGGCCTATCTAATGAGGAGTAGGGGAGCGAGACAGAGAGGCATAATAACCGTGTCAACCTGTCATGAACCCAAGTGTTTGTCCGCAAGTGGGCACCAACGTTCAATAGCGGAGCCCCGCTTGGCTTTTGTGGGTTGAGTCGGGACCATACATGCCAGGACCATGAGTTGACATGGTTGCGAGAAATGTGAGCGCCAGCAAGGAACTCAGAGACCGGGCGCCTAGCAGCGGTATATGCATATCTCATAGTATGATTGCGTATATGTTTTTGGTGCAGTTTGTGTTGGTTGGGTGGGGCAGCTTTCCAATGCTGACCAGCTAAGGACGCGTTGACCATCGTCAAATGCTACACAACGGCCATAGAATTCTACGAACAGATAAGGAATACCATGCATATGAGACTGCACTAATTGGTTATGCGTGGGCTGGAGTTTGGTGCGGCCGGCCGGCCGGCCGGCCGGACGGAGACTTTTGATTGGGGCCTGCGTCCCTCAGTCCGTCTAAAAAAGGAGCGGGGGCGGTAAATATACGCGTATGGGGTGGTAGAGCAGAGGGAGACGAAGGCAGTTGAGGGTCCGCTAGCAGGGAGCGTTTTTGCGGGGGGGGGGGCTATCCCAGGAGGTTCCGCCCCTGTGGCGGGGGCTCCGCCCAAAAAGGCACAGGTGGTGATGTACATACGCATTGATTTACGCAATCAATAATAGGCATATTGCATGTATGGACAGTATGAGCTCAGAAACAAAATGCTGGTCACTACTGCTGGGGTTGACCATAAGTAAGCTTGCATTCCAACAGCACCTCTACCTTTTATATCCACACCTCTATCAACGGAGGCTGTATGTGCACTCACCGAGCCACATACACAAACGACCCCTCGCTTTTGTCCAGTAGCAGCTGGGTCGCGGCATCCAGCAGGTCTGATCTGCCGGGTGCACCACCTGCTGGAGCTGATTTGATGACAGCAGTGACCAGCTGGTCCCGAATGAACAGCTTTAGGTCTTCCATGTGGTGCTTGTCATCCGAGCGAATGACCAGCGTTTTCTCAAACACCCTGCTCAGCTTCTTCTCAATCCGCTCCTCAGGACGGGACGTGACAACGAAACGGACGCACTGCAGATAGATGTCAGTGAACATGACAAGTTAGCCAGCGGGAACTAGGCAAGAAAAAGCACATTCACTGTGTTCGTTTGGCCAAGCATCTAGTGCCTCTGTTTACATACAAGTTTTGTGGAACTACTGCAACGCGTGGCCACTCGGTCCACACAGTTACGTGGCTTGGGGTCATCATTGTCACCTTTGGGAGGTCCTTGAAGTACTCGAGCAGGTGCAGGAGCTTCACGTGTTCGCTGGACTCGTCCAGTGCATCGATCACAATGACCAGGGGCCGCTTAAGCGACTTCAAGTCCGCCTGCAGCGACCAGTATCAGTGCTCTTTTCAAGGCGGCGGATGGAAGGACAGCAATGAAAAGTCTCTTCATTATGTATGTTAAATGTACAAGTGCTCTTATCCATGCTGGTTTGATCAGCACTCGTACCGGCGTATTAGCAGAGTAAGAAAGTATTTCTTGATGCTTCTAGGTTCCCACGACAACGCACCTCTATCGCTTTTAAGGGCCGCAGCAGCAGCGTCTGGAATGCCGTATCCACGTCGTCATCATCATTCAAGTTCCGCAGTTCAACCCGATTCAGCTTCATCATGACGGGCCGCAGCGGCGGCAGTGCGAGCGCCAGCTGGTAGGCCAGGGTGCGCAGGAGCGCAACCGGCGTTGAGCTGTGTTAGACGAGCGAGGGAGGCACCCGGTGGGCAAAGGTGCCAAACAATGATCGAAAGAGTAACTATTACTTACACTCATAGAGGGCAATAGTAACGGAGACTACGTACGCAGTGTGCGTAAGTACTGCTGCAACATCCGTGCGTGTGAGCGCCGTGTGAGCGTGTATGTGAGCACCAGCGGATAGACAACCCAGTGCATGCAGCATCACTGCTGTGCGGATGGACCTAGCTATCAGTGGCAGGTTGAGAGGGGCAGTAAATGTGCATCCACAACACAAGACGGCGGGGTGCGTGCATGCCAAAGCTATGCGCACCTACACACGATTGTGATGGAGGATCGATCAGGCGGCGGGATGCACCCATGCATGCATGCTACTGCGCAGGCACCCACCTTTTCTTCTCAAAATGCTGGAAGAAGAAGTGCCCTACAACGTCTGAGCCAATGACCTCCCCCTCCGTGGTGCGGAAAGCTGCCTTGCAAGCAAAGGCAGCGGCGATGGTGGTTTTGCCCAGGCCAGGACCGCCATACACAACCATGGCTCGGCTGCTCTCCTCCTTGAGCCACTGTGCATACGCGTCGAACACCCACTGGCGGCTGCCCGGTGTGAAGCCGGTGTACAGCCTGGCGGCAACCGATGAAAACTGTGGCGGCTCCAGGAGGGACGCCAGCTCGCTCCGGTCCCTATCAGACAACAACAGCTGCTGGACGTCGAAGTTGCGGCACAGCACTTCCATGCACCCGACCAAGCTTGAAGTGGTTGCGTCCGAGAAGACAGAGGCCGTTGAGCCCAGCTTTGCCAGCAGGTCGCAGCAGCTGCCAAAAAGGGTGAGAGCACAAAGTGTGTCCCTTCATTGCAAACATCATCAGCAAGAGGTTCGCATGAATACTTGTTGCGACAGGAGGATGTTGCGTCAGGAGGAAAAGAATTGCTGCGTCAGGAGGCAGCAATGCTTTTGTAGTTGATGCAAGGGTTGTGCGCATGAAGCTGGTACGGCAGCACCCTACATACGGTTGAGCCATACAAGGCACAGCAGTATGTATGCATCACCCGGAACGGAGCTAAACGCTTCTCGACATATATGTCACATATACAATGAAATACATGTGTGTTTCGGACACAAGTAGTAAGCACGACCTGATGGACTCCATACAGGGCAGCGATTGATACAAATGTCATTTGCATTACGCAGGGCAACGATCACATACAGCCGCCATCACGCACACAATGGTTGGTGATCAGTGGTGCTTAAGCATACAAGCAAGCTTGTAGATAGTCAGGGCAGAGTCCCTGCTTCCTGCGTAAACGCATCATTGAAGCCAATGTGCAGCTTAGGTTGGTGGAACAGCACTTGAGAAACAACAAGAATAATTCTACACAGGAGCAAGGCCGCCAGCACATGTGGTCTATCCGCCCAGTGCTCTGCAATCACGCGCCCTGCCCCACCTGCGGTAGAAGCCCAGGTACTCCGAGGTGTGGACCTTGCCGTTCCCGTCCGGGTCCAGATACCTCCGGAGCAGATGCGCCAGGAGCTTGTCGGCATCCAGCTGCTGCAACCGCTGCAGCTCGCTCCGCTGCTGCGCGTCCGTTTTGTTCAATACCTGGGGAGGTGCAGCAGTGAGAGCAGACTCTGCGGTCACCATGCATAAACTCATGGCCAGCGATACATAAACTCATTCATATGCTGTTATGTTATAAACACATCAGTATGCCGTGTATGAAAGCTGGTAAGCCAGCCATAGTGCTCCTTTGCTCCCTGCTCGCTCATGCCAACATAAGCCCACGCGCGCACCGCATTGCGGATCCGTTCCTTCACAGCCTCGGCCAGCGCCCCTACGCGGCCATCACCCAGGTGCCTTGTGGCCTGGGTGGACAGGGGGAGAGCAGCAGGATGTTTAGCAGTGCAATACCAGCATTCCAGCGGCTAGCTTGGAGCTGCATGGACTGAGCGCTGCTGCTCTGCGTGCGCCTCAAGAGTCCCATCTCGATTATGCGAACACAAAGTATTACAGTCTTAGAGAGCGCCTGCATGCTGTCGTTGCCCAGCCATCTCGTTACCTGGACAAGGACCGATGATGCATAAAAGGCGAACTAAGCTGCGTGCTGGTTGTACATTGCTGTTCGGTGCAGTGTGATGCTGGGACCTGAGCTAGCCTCTGCCTATCAGCAGCAAGCTCACCTCCCTGATGAACGTGTCGACATCCACGTCCTCGGTGTTGATGCTGCGATGCCAAAACGTCTTCAAGTCCTTGGGCAGGTCGGCCGGCAGGTCATCCACCTGCGCTGATGAGCGCTCGCTGATGCTGCGTGTGATCTGGGCACTGGATATCATGGCACTGCAAGGCATGGCACCTAGCTGCGCATGCATGCATGCCCATTCATCCAGGTTATCAGGGCGGTATGCCTTAACATGCATGTTCTGCATTCTCTTGCGTGCTGGGATCGTATGCTCTAGCTAGTTGAGCAAACGCATACATGCAAGCACCAGTAAACGAGTGAGCCCTACGAGCATGCGCCTATGTCGTTTGGTCAACCCTACTTAGTTCTACGAACCTTGGAAGCCTACCTGTGCCGCTGTTATGTGCTCGACAAGGGCGCTAAAGATCCTGTCAAGCATGTCAGCGGGTCTGCAGACACCAAAGTGGTCAGCTTCTATGTACTCATCACGGGTCGATTTCAGAAGGGCTGATCCTCCTGGGACTAGAATTTTGTTATCTTTCTGCAAGCAAATGAATTAAACGCATCAGTGCAACACCATGATACCTACATACCTCACATGGAAACCTACGGTTGGCTTCCGTTCAGCAAAACAGCGCACCATCACGTTCTGGCCTGGCTGGAGCTTTGCTATTATCTCCGTAAACCTTCCATGCAGCACGTTATTGCTCTGGTCAAACAGCTGCAGGATGTTGTTTTGTCGTCCTGGCAATGCCTGGTTGATGCAGCCCTGGTGGGGCGTGGCATAGAAGGCTACGCCAATAAGATTCCGCAGGAGCTGCTGCGCCAAGACATCTTCTGCCCCGCAATCCGCCTCCACCAAGACCTGCTTTAGGAGCAACCCGCCAAGGCTGTGGCCGACAAGCACCACTTTGCGAGCATCTCCACCAATGGCCACATGTGTGCTCTTCAAAAGAGAGAGAATCACGATGCCCATGGTCGCCCAGTGCTGATCCACATCCCGTCCTGAGCTGAGTGGGTACTGGACTGACCAAATCTGCGCATCTGGAAACTGCTTTGGCAGCCAGGCCTGAGGCCAGCAAACACTGCTGTCCAAGGACATCCAATTTCTGCTCCAGGCCTCCTTTTCCAGCTTGGAGTCAGGTTGTAGGCCATGAAAGAATACAATGTCCAGTGCAGCATCTTTGGGTGGCTTATACAAGCGGTAGACAGCGTAACCTCCATTGTGAGCCACGCATTCTGCCTGCAGGGTGGGCACAATCACGCATGGCAAGAAAGTTCTTAGTCTCTACACAGAGGATCAAGAAACAGATTGGTAGGAAAGGGCAGAGCCCGGGTGACCCCATGCAGCCCATGACTGCTGCGAAGAGAAGGTTTGGCACACCTGCACAGCAGCAGGGTGCCTAGCAGGCCTGCTGCCACTGGACGGATACCACTCGCCCGGTCCCATAGTATTGGATGTAGAGGGTCCAGTTTATGCAATGCTTTGTAACTCCGTCCGTACGAAACGGATACCACCACATAATTGCGGAACACATCCGATATGGTACATAGTTGGGCAGAAGGAGTGAGCAAGGGGGGCGATATGGACTGATTATGGTGGCATGAGCCGACCCGTTTCCAAGACGTTGCAAGCACGCGCGTGGATTCTGACACTTCACGGTGGGGGCTCCACCCATACATATATACATTCAATGCAACCAAACCTAAAACCTCAAACTTGTTATAAAGCATTATAAGACTTAAATGCATTATTATGAGCATAGCCTCGTTTCTGATGTGTTTTGGTTACTGCTGGTTCTGGTGGAATGCATGTATAAGGCATGATGGGCCGTGAGGGTGTAGGTGCAAGGGCGCAGCAGTGTTGACCAGCTTGCCGCCAGTCCAGCAGGACTCGTGAAGGCACGGCCATGTCGTCCCTTGGGCACCATGCCATGTGCATACGTCCTAAATAAATGTAGGCCGTGCTTAACACGGCCGTGTATGAACTAGGTGGTCCGTCGGGGCAGCCGAGGCGGCCCATGGGTACCATCACCAAGGGTGTGGTCACGTAAGGGGTAAGGGAGTTCTCCGCCAATGGCCGGAGTCCCGTTCCGGCTACCTTTTGCGGGGTTCCAGCTATGCTCGTGTGGGCCAGCCCGAACTTTTTAATCCACACGGCTCCACCTTGACCAATGCCACCCCCCCCCCACACACACATGCATAGATCTTCTAGATCCTGTAGAACACACACCGGTGGGGAGCCCTACGCGGGCACGCTCACGGCGTCAAGCATCCCCGCACTCCCACGACCGCGCACTGCCATACAACCGCGTGCACCCTATTAGGGCCAACACGCGCCTTCACGGCCCCTTTCGATGCCACCACCGTAGCCCATTTATGCCATGGGGTCATGCTCTGTCATTCGTCGCATTTGCACTACGTCTCGGTTCTCGACTTTGACGACATACCTCTCTGTGCCCCTTCCCCCGCCCCTTCCCCCGCCCCTTCCCGCCGACGCTCCGCCTGGTGCGGCTCGCTTATCCGGTGCTTGTAAGTGAGACAACGGTAGTCCGCGGGTCGGGGTCTGGGCGGGCCGGGGGCCGGGAGACATGCACCATCCCACATGTGATGCACATAGATTCCCACGGAGCACAACTCGTGCGGTGCACACTTGCGTGGTGCGCAGGTCCTGGCTACCCTGCGCACCACGCACCTTTTCAGCGCTTTTGCAACATGCACACCCTATTCACAACCCTCAACCAAGTCGGCACGGTGATCCAGTCCAGCCCTGCTGCCGTGGTGAGTCCCCTTCAAGCTTGATGCGCGCTGCATCTCGTCCCAGTCAACTTTTTATTCGCCTCCAACCCGCCCGCAATGTGATTGCCTTTTTCGACTGCTACGGGCTTGCTTCCATGTGCACCCAGCTCGAGTCGTTCCAAACGTTCCAAACGTCCGCAACCCCGCCAAGCGTCCCCAACCCCGACTCCCACCGGTCCAGCTTGTGCCAGTCCCCAAAGGCCTTCCGTCAGCACCTCCACCGGCCATCGCTAATCATAGCGAACGCCAGGTGTATCACCATGGCGTGCGTGGTATGAAGGGAACAGTGGGCTCGTGGCCGAGGGCGAACGGGAGGCGGTGGTAACACGACGGTTTCCGCACGTAGTAGCGGAAACCTAGGTTTCCTGCGTTCGGCTGGCTAGCGTTGTGCACGTCGGTGCAGTTCTTTAGTACGGCAGTACGAGGCCGGTGGACCAGTGTTTCTTAGGTAGCCGCACCTACCGGTCGGTGCTAGCTAATTCGCGAGTTTCCTTTCGTCAGATCTGACACCGCCGTGCCGAACTGAGCAAAACTACGTTACAGTCCCCGGCCAGTCTCGGCTCGGGGGATCAGGCCCCATCCCCCGCAGAAGACTCTCTTTCCTGCTTGCAGGTACATACCCTACCCGCGGCGGAGCCGCGGCTAAGCGACGCAAGACGCAATGCTGGAAACCACATTGTTGTGGGAGGTTGTGAGATGTTATGATAGGCTGCACGGTGTTGCTCCCAGTTGCTTGCGTTTCCTGCCTAGGGCTGTGACCAGATTAACGGGGCCGCCGGCGACCCTTGAAATGTGGTCGATGTCATTGTTGGTGATATCTGGTGTATGTAGGGCTTTTCGATCTGGTGCCCACGTGATGTTGACTTCTCCGGAGCAGAGCGAAGCGTCGCGTCGGAGAAGGCAGGTTCTTGGGTCCAAGGAGTTAAGACAGTTGTACGGCAGCTCTCGCTGCCTATGTTGGGGCAGGAGGGCTCCGCACTCTTATCTGCTACCTTGTAGTTATATCCATTGAGTGCGTTGAAATGCACCGCCTGGCCGTACACGGTTCGGTTGTTGTCAGTGCCGCCGTACGTCGGGCACCGGCTGCAGAATGCTTTGCGGGCCCCGTACGATACTGGGTGGCGACGCCCCTCGATGCGTCGCTGCCCCTTTGCATTTCGCGTCTCTGCGTTCTCGTTTTGACTGTTTGCGACTGTGCTCATGGATCTGCTACTTGGTGGCCACTGGACTGGTTCAATTTAAAAACGCTTACAGTTTGCTGCTGTGCAGGGTTTATCGGTCAGATTCGGTGCTGCTTTGCTAGGTTCGGTGGACGGCGGGTTCAGTCTGCCATCGGTTTCTTTGTAACGGTTAATAGATGGATGAGACCCAAGAACATGGTCTTTACAGACAGGCACTGGCGGCAGATGGCTGCAGTGCGCACGCTCCGTGGTCCCTGCATGTGGTACGGCGTCTTGCGTGCCTGGTTGTGTGTTGGCTGTAAAGTCTGCGGCCTGGGGCATTAGGCGTCGTGGCGGCGTTTGTTTGCGACGTCGGTGGCGTGCGCTGCTGGGGCGTCCCAGTGGGCCCACGGCGGCACCTGTCTCGGGGGCTTGGACGTCAACGTCATACATGGTCGCGGTTCGTGTCACGTTGTATAGGGGGTGTTCCGGGTGCCACCCTCCATCCCCCTTGCGCGCCCCCTTGCTCGCCCAGTGCGGGTACCTTCCACTCCGCCGCTCCTTTAGCAGGGTATGACGGGTCCCCTTGATTTTTCATCAAGCTTCTCCCGTCTTTTCATACTTCAGCTATTTATCATATTTGACCCCCCGCAGAGCGGAAGCGCGTCGCAGGGCAAACATGCTTGTTGTGCCCCTGAATACCAAATATGCTACTAACCGCTGCTAACGACCTAAGTATGCTACCAACCGTCGCTAACTACTAGCGTTCGTTCGCTCCCTCCCTCGCCGTTCGCGGCCTAGCCGCCTTCACGCCGCCGGAACCACTTGGGGCGCATTTGGCGGGTCCCCTTACCCTTCGCACATACATAGCTTTTATCACCTTTGCATACTTTCGTTAATTAACATGTTTTGAGGCAACGGCACAGCGAAAGCGCGTTACAGGGCGTACTAGCTGTTTTTTTCCCACTGAGTACCAAGAGACGCCTTGCTTGCAAAGCCGTAAGTCTTGTTCTACACTCCTCAGAAGCTGTACACAAAGGCTCTTT
The DNA here is from genome assembly GCA_001584585.1 of Gonium pectorale. Classification (NCBI taxonomy): domain Eukaryota; kingdom Viridiplantae; phylum Chlorophyta; class Chlorophyceae; order Chlamydomonadales; family Volvocaceae; genus Gonium; species Gonium pectorale. Next base: position 1,211,072 of record LSYV01000049.1, read on the forward strand.
TGCAAGGAAGTCACAAATTGCCGCCAGCTTTCGCAAACTGCTGCTGCAGCAGCTCCACTGGAAGGTAGATTTAAGCCCCAATAAAGCGGTATAACCAGGTTTGTAGGTTCACATATTGGGTAAGATAAGTATTTGCGTGTGGCGCCCTCAATGAGACCTCAGCCTCGCGAAATGCAGGCTGCTGTTTTCGCGAGTTGGGCCGCCCGCTTCATTCCAAGGCCCGTGAGCACACGCCTCGCTTTTGTGATGCTTTAATTATGCAGTTCACATCGTATTGTAGCGGGTTGGAAGCGGTCACCTACCAGCAGCACCATGTATGACCCACTGACCCACATGCGCATGTGTTTTTGTCCACCCTGGGCTAGGCCATTCGTCTGTTTGCAATGCGGAACGCACATCCGGACTGCACTCGTAAAGCATAATCCAGCACGCTGTTAATAGTTCATTTTGGCGACTATTAGATGTTCGTCCCGCTGTGCCAAACCCCTGGTACGGCAACCGCTAAAACGCCCCCAGCGGAAATCCGGTCAAGAAAACCAACTTAACGGGCGGTTAGAGCGCTATCGACTTGTGGGGGGTAGGTCCGGTCAGAATTTGTTGACCGACTTTCCGCTTGGGGGGAAAAGGGCCGCCAAAAAAGGGGCTCCCCTAGACCCCGCCCGGGCGCCGATTGGTACCCGCGTGGCCGCCTTGCTCGCCTCCTTACTTCGCTCGCTCCCTTATCGCTCGCCCCCTTGTCGCTCGCACCCTCACTCGCCCCCTCTGTCGCCCCTTGCTCGCCTCCTTCGCTCGCCCCTTTGCTCGCTCCGTCTCGAGACGCGCGAGCTCGCGGCATCAACATGCTTGTCCGTCCCCTCCACCGATCGCCTCGCATCTGCAGGAATAAAGCCCCCGGACTCACGTTGATGCTGTTTTGAGCAGAGGCGGCGACGTCCTTGGTCTCCCTCGTAACTGGCTTACGCCTCAGGAGCGTTAAAGCCAGGTACGCAAGTACAGCTGCTGCAGCGGCAGCAGGTGTCGTCCCTATCCCAAACATGTTTAAGTTGTGACAGCGAGACGACGACGCTCACGGTAGAGTAGACATGTAGGGACTCTAAGCGAATTGGGGGTGTACCGCGGTATTACTGTATAAATACGGATTGCTTTTATGAGCTCGTAATGTTCGCTCTGCTGCCCGGGCCCGGACCCGGTCACCCCGACGCCCCGACGCCCGCATACGACGTCCTCCTTTGATTCCTGCACTTTGATTCCTGCTTACAAATGCACTTCAAACACGGTTCACGTCAACGACGCATTCAAGTCCATTACCAGGCAGACCTACCTCACAAGGTCGCTCTTTTGAGCAGAGGCAGCAGCGCCCCCGGTCTTCCTTGATATCACTTGCTTACGCCCCAGGAACGTTATAGCGAAGCACAAACGTTGTAAGGAAGTACTGAGCCTGCCGTCACCCCACACACCACGCACCGTGCCGCCCAGCAATTGCCCAGCCCGGGCCGGTTGTCGCCTGCTGATCCGCCCAGCCCTACGCATGGCCGTCGCCCCTGACGCCCAACCCTGCCTCGCCGTTGTCTTGCCCTTGCCAGCCAGCCCTGCCCCACCGTCGCCTTAACTGGCCCGTCCAGACCGGTGGCCCCCCAGTGCCCCCCCAGGACCATCCCGGCCCAACCGTCGCCTGCGTTGCCCAGCCCGGCCCCGACATGGCTGATCCGCCCAGCTTCCTACTTCGAACTCGGCGGCGGGGCCTTTAGACGAGGCTGAATAACGGATACCGGCCCTTCTCCCTGCCGCTACCCACAGGTAAACTGGGTGGCTTCGGGGCATGGACTTGCCGGTTTCCCAACCCAATTTTCCCACTTCCTCCTTCGGACTCCGCGGCGGCGCCTCTGGGCGATCCCGAATGATGGACACCGTCCCCCCTCCCTGTCGCTTCCCGAAGGTACGGCGGGGCGACTTCTGGGCATGGACTTGCCGGGTTCATCCTTCGGACTCGGCGACGGGGCGTCTGGGCGAGTCCGAAGGACGGATACCGGCCCACCTCCCCGCCCCTTCT
>LSYV01000049.1:1230030-1249104 GCA_001584585.1 Gonium pectorale
CCNCCCCCCCCGGCGCAGGCCAGAGCCGGGGTGGGAGGGGAAGGCGGGCGGGAAGCCCGGACTACAACTATACATATATTGCGGCTGACGCCCCCTTTCCGTGCTTGGGCTCTTCCGGCCGGCGGGAAGGCGCAGGTCAGAAACCACCGATTGTGCTGTGCATGCGTTCGTGCGTTCGTGCGTTCAGGGAAGTAAACGCACAGTGCGTTTGGCAGCCCGAGGATGGTGCATGGGCCCACCTGATGGCTCCTGGGAAGAGGGCTCGTGATTGACGAATGGACTCAACGTACGCAAGAAACGAAGGCATCCATCGGGCGGGGCGGGCGGGGGAGGGGGGCCAGCGGCTCGGCAACCAGTGGCACCAGTACGCCCCGTATGGGGAGTCTCGTAAGGGGGCGCCCAGAGGCGTGTGGCGGGGGGGGCCGGGGTGCTACGGTCCGCTTGAGGGTGGGTAAGGTTTGGGCTACTTCCCTCCAAGCGACAACAAACAAGCGTGCAACGCGTGCAAGGGTGGGGCTCCGGCACGTACGCACACGAAACCATGGCCATGGGGTTTCGCACGGCTTTGCAGGAACCGCGCAGCCCGCGCAACTAACAGCGCCATCCAAAGGTCTTGATTACCCACATTCAAGCACAGCCGGCGCCGCTGCAGGCCAGCAGCTACGACTTGCTTGCATGCCCACGATGCATGCATGGTTGTTGGGCACAAACCCTAGCATTTTTTTGAACCGAATTATTAATGCTAGATCCAGCGATGAGACTGTCGAGTGAGCGAGAACGATGAGCGAGTCGCAGGGTGGCGGCGGGTGCTTTTGTCTGCTGCTGTTGAGAAAGACACCGGTATGTAAGTTCATGAAACTGAATAGTATATCGATTCTGTCAGCCGAGTCTTTGCGCCATGGATCGCGTTTGGAACCTGCACCGCCGTCGCGCGTGTGTTCGTGGCAGCTACACACCCCGCGAGCGAGGCCCGCTCCAGGGGATACAAGCATTCTGAAACGTCGACGGCGTGGGATACGACACGCGGGTGCGTGTCCAACAGCTAGGAGGGCTTGATACGTTCTGCGCGCGCTAGAGCGAGCGCACCACCGAAGGGAGAAGGCTTACATGCCCAACAGGCCCGGTCCCATGAATGCCAGCCCTGGCTCGCTGGCTGCAGCCTTATACACTCTAGGAACGGTGACCCTGCCTTCACTTTACCCTTCAATCCGCACTTTGCACGGTCAAATGAGGGCGAAAGGAACGAAGCCCCTTCATTACAGAATGAAGGCCGCAGCCGGTGGCCCCTTGATGCCTCAAGCGAAGTCCCTTCACTCGCTAACGAAGGCCCCTTCACCGCAAATAATCCGAAGGCCCTTCTTCATTCGTTCCGTAACGATGCCCCTACCTCCTCCGCAAATCCGAAGGCCCTTCAATGCAAACCGTGGCACGTGATGACCGGCCACCTGTATGTGCCCCATGCTCGTGGTGCTCCATCCAGCACCTACCTGCGGCCCTGGCATGCTCAGCTACCCTTCCGCTGCCCTTGCGCCCTGGCCCCTGGCTACGCGTCTGCATCCTGGCCATTTGCTCTATTTCTTCCCCTTCGCTTTGTCCCCTTAGCATTCGGCGCGCGTTCAGTAATAATGCAGCATGTCGATGGCCATTATTACTGAACGCGCTCCTGCGAACCATGGTTAGCATGCAGGAGCGTAGCACATCCACACTCGCTCCTCACAATCAAAGCAACCTGATTGAATGCAACCCCAGCCAGCCCGCCTGGGATGCTGTGTGCTTGCCACCGGGTGTGAAGCGTCAGTTGCCAATCAGGTTACACCTGTCTATCCACGGGCGGGCGGGCACGCACTGCATGCATGTGCTGTGTGCGTACAGCCACACGCTACCTATGCGGTATGTACGTAACTCCGTCCGTCCATCCATCCGGCTATCTAGCCAGGTCTCGTATTGGATAATGCAGGCCTTTCGACGCCCGGTGCTAAGACAGGCATTTGGACATATACATCTAGGCTGCACGATGACGCACACGTACACATGCCCATCCACACATACACGGCAGGCGTGGCCGGCGGTAGATAGGTTGACACCGGCCCAGACAGTGACCATCGGACGGCCCAACGACTCGGTGTCCAGTAGCAGGAATACACCAACCTGACCATACATCATTCATTTACAGCGGATAGCCCCGCACTCGGCCAGGGAATCCTGACTTGATGCTGCCCAGGATGGCGTCCAGGACCTTGGCCTGCATGCAGCACGCAAACAGCAAATAATAAATGGCTGGATGGAGCGGAGCACGTATGATATGGTGGATGGAGCATGGAGGCGGCGGGGCAGCTTAGGAGGGGGCAGGTGGATGAGGGAGTGAGTGAGTGAGGGAGGGAGGGCAATGTGCAGCGCTCCAACTAACTAAGCAACCAACCAACCAATCAACATGGCAGGGTTGGTGTGCGTGCGACGCACCGGTAGCTTCAGATTCCCTTAACAATTGCATGCAAGCAAAATTGCACTTGCTGCTAAATTTTGCTTGCAAACATCGCAACTCAGCCAGCCACCCACCTGCACAGCAGCGGAGATGGCCGTCGGGTAGGCCTCATCCCTGATCAGCTGCCGCAGCCTGGAAGCTATGGACGCTGGATACTGGGCGTCGTCGGGGTAGGTCCACCACTTGCTGAGGGGCTCAAGCGCCGACACCAGCTCCTCCTCCAGGCAGTCGCGGAGGTGCTGGCCCATGAACCCCAGTGGGTCAGCGTCGTCGTCGTCGTCGTTGCCGTCGCCCTGGACCGTACCCCGCAGCAGCGGCCGTACCGCTCCACCCGTGTGGCGGCCACTAGCGGATTCTTGGGGGACGTCAGCGGCTCGGACAGCGACAACCGACTCTTTGAAATGAAGTGAGCGCAGGCCATGTGGACAATGGGCATGTCGTACGTGTCCGCCAGCTTCAGCAGACCCTCCCAGTTATCCTGCGTGCGTGTATGTGTGCATGCACGTGTTTCATGAGCTGTGTGGTCGTACAATTGGATGGACTTCGTTAGCCGCCTCCACATGATGCTGACGAGACCAAGGACGCTCACTTTGAGGCGAGAGGCAAAAGGCCGAAAGCTAATAATAACCAGCCTTGTGCGCCCGCAGGAGCAACGTGCGTGTGTGCGACCCAGCCCCAGCCAAGCAACCGTCCCAACCAAGAATCGTCGTCAACCGTGCCGACAAACCGTTCCTGAGCAATCCCGCTCCAATGAACCTGCCTTACATCTACTAGCGCACGAACACACACACGTACCCAGTTCACAAGCTGTGGCGGGTAGGCACTCATCTCCGCCATCTGCACCACCACCTCCCAGCAGGCCGGCTCGTCGACGTCCTCCTCCTCCTCCGGTACGCCACCGCCGACCCGCCGGCGCCAGGGCCCCACCTCAAGGCGCTCGACTTGGGGCGGCGCCTGTGAGAGCGCCGCCCGGATGACGCGGGAGACGTTCCACAGGGCGGTACGCTGGGCGCTGATGGAACGGCCGCTCGGGAACACCAGCGTTATGACGCGGGGGGCGGAAGCCGGCGGCGAAGGTGGCAGGGGGGGAGCTTCGGGGGGCGGGCACGGCGATGGTAACGACCCGTGGGTCACATCCCCACCGGCGCCGGCGTGCCGCGGTGGCGGTGAGGCCGCCGGCGCCGGGGCCGCATCCGGCGCCTCCGACGGCCGGCGCTCCGGGGGCGTGGCTTCCTGCTCGCCAGGCGCTGCTTTGGGTGCCGGTATGGAGGTGATGGGCCTGGCGCGGAGGCGCCCGCCGGCAGCCGCAGCGGCAGGCGGCCCCGGTAGGTGACGGTGCCAGAAGCCGGGTCGGGACGTCATGATCATTGTGGCTGCTGGCCAGTGCGAGCCTATCGCTTGCTCGTTCCTAATTGGATGGGCTTTATTCAACAGCGGGCTATCAAATAAGAAAGGCTGCACTCTTGCGTGCTCTCAGCAGTGCTTCGCCGCCGGTGGGTCAAATTGCACCTTGTTTCATGGAACAGCGCATTAAGGCGTGTGATCTATTCAATTCTGGCTAAACAGATGCTGCTGTGTCGTCGGCGTTCTGACAGACGTTTCGGAGCTTTGAGACTGTTGAGTTCCAGCACAACTGCAGCATTAAACGCCAGCCTTGTGTAGGGCACAAAGGCCTCACGTATGCCAGAGTCATATAAAACTTCAAGCCACCGGCAGTGAATCACTGCTGAGAGCACGCGATAGTGATTCCCTTGCTTCTTACAAAGCCCGCTGTTGAAACAAGCCCATCCAATTAGGCACGAGCAAGCGATAGGCTCGCACTGGCCAGCAGCCACAATGATCGCGACGTCCCGACCCGGCTCCTGGCACCGTCACCTACCGGGGCCGCCTGCCGCTGCGGCTGCCGGCGGGCGCCTCCGCGCCAGGCCCATCACCTCCATACCGCAACCCAAAGCAGCGCCCAGCCAGCAGGAAGCCACGCCCCCGGAGCGCCGGCCGTCGGACGCAGCGGCGGTGGCCCCGGCGCCGGCCTCACCGCCACCGCGGCACGCTGGCACCGGTGGTGACGACGTGACCCACGGGTCGCTGCCGTCGCCGTGCCCGCCCCCCGAAGCTCCCCCCCTGCCACCTTCGCCGCCGGCTTCCGCCCCCCGCGTCATAACGCTGGTGTTCCCGAGCGGCCGTTCCATCAGCGCCCAGCGTACCGCCCTGTGGAACGTCTCCCGCGTCATCCGGGCGGCGCTCTCACAGGCGCCGCCCCAAGTTGAGCGCCTTGAGGTGGGGCCCTGGCGCCGGCGGGTCGGCGGTGGCGTACCGGAGGAGGAGGAGGACGTCGACGACCCGGCCTGCTGGAAGGCGGTGGTGCAGATGGCGGAGATGCGCGTGTACCCGCCACAGCTTGTTGACGACTGGGTACGTATGCATGCGCGCGCGCGTGTATGTGTTGCCTGCAGGGGTGGCTGACCTGTTTCCGTACAGTAGGATAGGACACGGGATCGATTGGCTGGGATGACTGGTTTAGGAGGCAGCGGTTGGGGTGCGGATGTATGGGCGGTAGGTCTAGCTGCGTGCAGTCCCCTGAGTCCCTGTTGCGAACGCAACCTGCAACGAACACAAGCGGGCCGCAGCCGCACACTTTATTCCCGATCCGCCACATTGAGAACCTTCCTCCACAGCCGCCTGCTGGCCCTCTTCGGTCTAGCTACACACACACGCACCGTCCCCGCACGCAAACAGCTACACGCCGCCTTGATTATTAGTTTCTTGTCGGAGTGTCTCGTGAACGGACGCCCCCCAATCTGCACGCGCAGGATAGCTGGGCGGGCCTGCTGAAGCTGGCGTACGTGTACGACATGCCCGTCGTATACGCCGCTTGTGCCAAATTCGCCAAATACCGTCCGTGGGGCTATGAGCTGTCCGAGCCGCTGACGTCCCCCAAGAACCCGCTCATGGCCGCCACGCTGGTGGAGCGGTACTGCTGCGGTACCGGTGGTGATGACGATGACCCGGCGCTCGGCCAGCTTCGCGACACGGCAGCCTCCCGGCTGAAGAGCGCGCTATCGTGCCTGGGTGCGTGGCAGTACGAACCGATGTCGGCCATTGATGCCGCTGCCACAAAGGCTGTGGCGTCGAGTCTGCGGAAGTTGATCAAGGACGAGGACTACAAGACGGCCATCTCGCCCACCGTGCAGGTACTTCGTTCCTGGTGTTCCTTGCTTGCATGTGCGAGGGTGGTGCAGTTAGGCGGCGGGCGGGGCAGGTCGTCTGTATGTGGTGCGTGCGGGGCGGCGCCGGTATGCATATGCCAGCCAGGGTCGGTGCAGTGGTGTGGCGTGCCCGGCGGGTGCACGCGGCTTGCAGTAACCAAGGCACGCAGGAGCTCGTGTGCGGTGGGCGGGCGGGGTCGTCGACACGCACGACAACGGCGTTAGTTTGCGTTCACACAGCACGGGAACGTCACACGGGTGCGCAATCGGCCCGCCGGAACAGAGAGACCCGGCTAGCTGAATGGTGCCCCGGGGATGGGAGCGATGGAGCGTAGCGCCCTGAGAACGCACATACATACGGGGGTTGGTCGCTGACCTGAGCTCTTACAGTAGTATGCTAGAAGTGGCAAAGCGCCTTCTGATGAGCAACCTCGCGTGTTCGCCCTACCTTATTCGCCTGCCTCTTCTCCTGTAACCTTTTCACAGCAAGAAAAATAGGTACGGGCAGCAGTGCGCGGCATACTCCCCTGCATGCAGGCTTGCGTGCGTGCGGTAGCTTTGGAGTAACGCAGGAGCCAAGCCAGCTAGCTAGCTAGCCTGCCCGTCGTGCGCCCTTTATACGCTCCGCGTGCACGTGCGCTTGCGCCCCACCTTGCGAGATGGAGCACGTATGTAGCCGAAACGTGCATGCCGGCTGCTGTTTGCATTGCCCTGCAGGCCAAAGTCCTCGATGCCATCCTGGACAGCATGGGCAGCCTCTGATGGATGATGCCAAGCAAGCAAACCACCGAGCGAGTGCAATCCGTACGTACGACCGAGTATGTACGGACTGTGTGGCAACCCGCCCGCTACGGCCCCTCTTGATGGCCCAGCCCCGGGCCCGCCCGGGGTTGCTTCGGATTCGGGCGGCTGTAGGCAGGGCTATACGGCGGTACGTGTTGATACCTAGGCAGCGTGTGTCATCAGCAGCCTTCGTTGACAGCGTGTATGTCCATGCATGTTGATTGATTGCACGTGCGCGCGGGCACGAATGGCGGCGGGCTGCCTGCGTTGCACTGTATCTAGATAGCTTAGCTATCTATCTACCGTGCTATGCTAGCTATGCGCAGGCCTGCGAATGCGTCTGGCCGCCTGCAACGGGTGGAACATAGACACGGATCGATGGCAAGCAACCAAGCATGGCACACGTGCTGCAGTACTACACTAGTGTTGTAAGCTTCGTTGGTCCGATTATGCCGCATACTGTGCGTGGCTGGGTGATAAGGCATGAGTGCAACAGGCTCAGCAGCTTCATCGCCGTTACACGAACTAAGGCCAACTAAATACTTGCGGTACAATGCTATGTGCGTACGTCTGCCGTACGTGCCGCCGGTCCTCTATCTGTAGCAATTCCTGATGTCGTGCCTACATTGTCGTGTTCAAGTTGCGGACGGACGGATGAGAAAGGATATCAGGCAGGCAGCAGCAGGAGGGCGGCGCGGCCAGCCTTTCTGAGTGCGCCGCCAGTAAGAGCTTTGGGTCGTTTCTTCTTTGCAGTCCATAAAGAGAGTTGGTATGTATGTCCTGGACCTCATGTATGGCTCGTGAGGACACCCGCCCTTAAGGCGGAACGTAACACAACATGACAGAATCACGCACGCAAGACGCAACGTACCAATAACCCATTACGCCATACGCTCAGCAAACATACAACTTCTACCAGGCATGGGTTCTGACTTGGAGTCACCAGCGTCTGACTACTTCGCTGCAGCCGTCGAGATGCAGGTAGGACGACAAGGGCGGGTGCGCCCCTCCAGCCAAACAGCCCATCTCCCCTGTCCCTTGGCTGAGCGACTGTCGTCTACAACATACACACTTGGCACCCGTGCGTGTAGCTCCTTGGCGTGGTGGAGGCGGCACCGTACGTCTATCCGTTGTACGATACGAGGCTGGGTGCTGTCCCCCCTAGCGCCCCCCGCCCCCTAGCGCCCCCCCTGCCGCGTGCCTGCAGTATGGTGTCACGCCCATAAATAGCTGACCGGTCCTAACCGCCGGATGGAACCTTCCGCAAGCGAAGCTGCACCCAGCAGACCCAGTTGCGAACCGCTACTAAGCCACAATACCCTCAGTCTGCGACCGACAAATTGAAAGGCCTTCGGTGTGGATGGATAGCGCCCGAGCCAGCCACCTTTCCCAAAAGACGTTATCACTGAACCAACCCACCGTCATTCCGCTCAACCCCGTTCTGAGCTCCCTCTCAATTGAAACCATGGCCCGACGCAAGGGCCGCTGTGCCCCTGCCGCTGACGGGCGGTCTTCCCGCGCCTCCGGCTCCGGGCGGGCGGGGTGGCAGCTCAGCTCAGCACTTTTGATTGGTAGGCGGCGGGAGCGGGAGCGGGAGCGGGAGCCAGCATCATAGCTGTGGCGGCGCGCTCGCTCGCTCACACGCTGTGGGGTTAGGCCTGCGACCCACCCGGTCCGTGCGATGGATGCAGCGGATGATGGAGGGGTCGGTGGCGTGGGGGGAGGAAAGGGCGGCGGGAAGGGGGCGGCGGGTGTCAGCACGGACATGCATGCATGCCTGGGGGATGCGTGCGAGCGGGCCACAACCGCACGCAACAGACAACAGCGACCAGCCCCCCAACTACCCCAACTTCCAGCCGTGACAGGCACCAAAGCGCAACGCCTTTTTCCGGATGGCCACACCAGCACTTCGAGCGCACGAGCTGCATCTAATAATTTACGTGCGTAAGCATGAGCAAACCAGTTCGGTCCGGGACCCCTTCCCGGCGCAACTTAAGGCGTTGTTCGGTTAAGGCCGGCCGTGACTTCATTCTAACTCCTGTCAGCAGTTTCTGGATGGAGGGGCCTTGCCCCAAACACACAAGACATGCATCCGGTGTATTTGCCATCATGACTGGATGGCCCAGCAGGGGCGCTGAGATGGCCCAGGGTGTGCTGTGCATGTGATTCCGACATGCGTACAAGCAATGCCGTACACGTACGTCAAGCCGTCACGCTTGCCAATATAGCCCATGCAAGTACGGCACATCCCCAGCAACCGACCAACCCACCCACCTGCAACGTGGCGGTGCACTCGCCGCGCGCTGGCAGCATCCCACACGCGGAGGGTCATGTCCCCGCTTCCACTCGCCAGCCGGGTGCCGCCGGGGCTCCATGCGACGCTGGTTACCCCACCACCGTGTCCCTGCGTGCACCGGGTGGGGTTGCGTGGACCGGGCGGCTGCTGTGAGTGCAGTAGGCTGGGCAGCCTCGTCAGCAGGTCCTGACACAACACGTACGACACACATACTGCAGGGAGGAAGCGGGTGGGCGCGGTTCGTCATAGTCCGCCAGTTCAGCCGTACGTGCGTACATGTCGTACAAGCCGTGTGGGTTGCCGTATGGTATGTAGCAGCGTGCACAAGGATGTGTGGACGTGTGGAGGGGGGCAGGGTGGGGGAGGCGTAGTATACCATACAGGGGACAGGGGCTTCAATTGTTACCGGAGAGCCCATATATGCAGAGGGGGTGGGGCGGCATAAGGACTCGGGCGGAGATGACGATCTGTTCTGGTGTCACTACTGCTACTTCTGTTAGGGGTTGACGGTTCCGGGTGTTTTCCCCCGGGTGATAGATACCCCCTGTATGTCCTGGTTCAGAGATTACGACTTCTAGCTGCTAATGATATGTTGTGCAGTTGGATCTCGGTTGGCGTGATTAGCTTTGCACGCTGGATTGGTGGCGAGTGGTGAACCGTACGGATAGATACATTGCTCGCGAGCAGGGGCATTCTCCCCCGCTCGCGTGACATGATCGATAGATGATGTGTGGGCCTTGTGGTCGGACCCAACCGCTAACAATCAAATTGGGTCGTATATAGGTATGTCAGGTTCCTGGATGCATCCAACGGAGGCGGGTCCTCCTTACTGGTAACAAGAACAATTTGTTATCGTTAAGGCCCTCCTGCTCGCCATCATCGCCCATGCACGGCTAGGACAGCACGGCACATCCCCAATACCCCACCCAGCCACCCACCCTCCCACCTGCAACGTGGCGGTGCACTCGCCGCTGGCAGCATCCCACACGCGAAGGGTCTTGTCCCCGCTTCCACTCGCCAGCTGGGTGCCGTTGGGGCTCCATGCGACGCTGGTTACCTCACCACCGTGTCCCTGCGTGCACCGGGTGGGGGTGGATGGGGGCGGATAGGCCGCACAGGCATGGATCGGACGGGTAGGACGGGTACCTGTAACCCATTTGGTGGCTGTATCGAGACATGATCGCGCCCTTGCTTCCTGCCTGCCCGCCTGCCAGCTCGCCGGCACAGGGGGCTGCAATGGTCTCATCAGGGGGCGGAGGCGTACGTGGTATCACCAGGAGACGGCTGGGGGCCTCCATCCATTGCAACCCAAGTAATAAGGGCCCACGCAGACGGGGTGGAGCATACGGGCACGGAATTCACTACTGGAGACATTCAATCTAATGTACCCGTGGAGCCGCCTGACAGTGGCGGCAGCAGGCGGCCCCAACAAAGGATGATGCATGGTGACGAGGCCTACCTGCCGGCTGGCATGTGCGGCCTATTCTGCCGTCATCATCAGGAGGCGCAGCAGTAGTCTACACTGCATGCGCCACCCTCACACCACACGCCCCACACAACCGGCTAGCGGCACCGCTGGGTGACAATCCCACCTCACATACAACTGCAACGGCACCGAACGAACGTAGGGTGCCATAATGTGCGGAGGCCGTAGTTGCTGGGGAGGGGCATCAGGGCTGCACATTCCATCTAGCTCGGAAGCTGCATGCGCGGCAGCTGCTGTTTCGTTATAAAATACTTTGGATGCATGGAGGTGGTGTGATGTGGCAGATGGCCACGCAGCGAGCCATCCAGGACGTATCTCTTGATTACATGCAGGCAACCCCGCGTATTATATTGACACTGCTACAGCAGAAGCTGTGGTGTGTAGGAAGCAAGTGCTGGGACTAAAAACGCGGACCCTGCTAGCAGATTTGTTACCAAATGAATGGTTTGTTGCAATGGGACCACCTACGTACCGAAAGGAGCTGTAGCCCTAGCTGCCTGCCTCATCTTCATCCACACTGCTGTATCCAGCTAATCCCATTGCACTGTGTCCAATCGTACATCCACTCTGTCTACAAATATGCGTGCAACTTCTAATTTATATAGCAATTCGGATACAAACGAATCAACAGGACGGCTTGCAGTCAGAGCATTTCCTTTTCGCAAGCAAGCAATGCGAGCTGCAAAGCTCAAGTAAGCATGTAGGCGGACACTGTAAAGCAGTACATAGCTGTCGCAGCAAGCTGCTGACACACTACGTTAGGCAGGACTATGCTCCGTATCCAGCCAGGAGAGCGCCCACGACTTCCGCCTGCAGGCAGCAGTACGTGTGCAGGACACAAAATGAAGAGTGAAGTCAGTTGAACGTTTGCATGCGGTTAGGTGTATGTTTATGTTGACTTGCATCCCGCACAGCCCAAGACATACATCCAGTCAGCGACCTTAGCAAGCCACCCTGCTTTACATACCACCGACACGCAGACGCTGTATGTGTGTGTGTGGGGTGGGGGGGGCGGGGGCACACAGCGCCCGCCGGTGGCTGACTATGCCTGCATGTCTTTCCTGCTGTCAGTTAGTGTTTGCCTTCCGCACCTGCACAGCCGGGGAGACGGTCGTGGTGTAGCACTTGTCGTGCACAAGAGGCTGCGGCTCTGAGGCCACCGAGCACGCAAAATGCCCAATTAGCTTCATGTGTGAATACCTGCTCAGATCATGAGGATGTGCCTCCAGGGCCTGCTCCACGCCACTAGTACTGAATGCACGTGCGCCACCATTACGGCGGTCGGTCGATCAGCGTGGCTACTCTGAGGATGTTCGTTCTTGGGCGAGGTCAGGGGCTCGCTCAGGGTCAGTGCGTGACTCCTTGTTGTGGGCAAGGAAGTCAGCACAGGCGGCTTCCACCAGCGGCATGTCGTACTTGTCTGTCAGCCTCAGCAGGGGCTCCAGGTTGTCCTGCGTGCGTGCGTATATCGATGTCATTGTGCATCGTATCAGTGGACTAGATAGTGTACAGACGCCAGCGCATGCAGAGCGTGAGCGAGGCAACAGGATGCGCGTACGCAGCAGCGACAAGGTACTGAGCAATCGGCGTGGGTTACACCATTAGGTGCGATGGCCTGGCTTGCATCAAAGCCACCGCACACAACTGTTTGATTGCTTTGCCATAGATATACTCGCAAGGCACGCACCATGTGGGAAGCTGGCTGGTTATCACAGGCATGCGTGGTTACATACTCTGCGTGCCTTGCCAGTTGCCACCGTCAGGGCTGGCCAGCCACGCATGCAGGCCACCCATCCAGGCTAAGCTGCAGCAGTCCTACTTTGCGCCATCACCTGATCAAGCAATGATGACCACACGCACCCACCCACACATACACCCACCCAGGTTATGAGGTCGAGCGGGTAGGCGCTCGGGGCTCCGCCATCTGCACCACCACTGCTGACCAGCAAGCTGAGCTGACGTCCTCACCCCCCTCGAAAGCCAGCACGCCGGGTGTTGACAGTGGCTGCGCGAGAGCATTCTTGAGCACACCAGACACGTTCTGGAGAGCAACAACCTGGGCGCTGAGGGCCTCTCCGCTCGGGAAGCTGAGCGTAACGCGACCCGCCTCGGCCAGCAACGCTGAGGCTGCTAATGACCCGTGCATGGGTCGATCGGCATGTTTGCGACGGCGGAGCGCTGCGGCGGGCCTCGCTCGCCTGCCACTGCCACCGCAGCTCTTACGACCGTGTGAGGGGCCTGCTGCTGTAAGCGCAGCGCTGCTTCACCGCCGCAGCAGGGACAGTGGCAGAGGAGGGCGGCCATGCAGAAGCGAGCAGCATGCCGGGACGGCGTGTCGCAGCGATGAAGGCCTGCTCTCAATATCACAGTCACCCTCCGCCTCGGCAATCAATCATCAGGAACGAACGCGTTTGATGAGCGAGGTGCAGCCGGGCGCACCAATTGACTCTTCTGCCGCAGCTGCGCGTGCTCCAGGTCCGTATCGTCTTCGCCATCAGCGGCATTATGAATTCCATCCCCCCTGTCATTGCCGTCCCTTAACAGGACATCAAGATCAAGGCGGCGCCAGGGGCACCCGATAGATGACAGGTGGGGCTCGCCTGCCGCCGCGTGTTGCAAACTGCGGTCCACTCACCTCAGGCCACCTTGTTGGGCCGTCTGCGTGCTATGTGTGTCCCGCACGTGTGCTGCGCCTCTACGCCAGCGGGCCAACAATTACTAAGAGTGCCACCACAAAAAAACCGTTTTAATTACCACCGGACCTGCAACGACCCCGTTGCATGGTTTATTTGCCATCCCCTCCCCCCCACACACAGGCGCGCGCATGCAGGGTCCAGTGTCCGCACTGCGGCCGCAAGTTCGCGGAGCTTACGGCTTACATGTGCCGGGACATCCTTGCAAAGCCGGGGCGGCTGGCGGTCGGGGGCGGCCGCGGCGCGCACATTACATGCGCCGGCGGTAGCGCACATCCCAGGCATGTGCAATGGGTTCCACTGCCGCCGCCGCGCCTCCTGACTGCGCCCTGCCCTACCAACCCTCATGCACCGCAAGAGTCAGCCCCATGCGCCAGGTATCATATCGCAGCATGCCCCCACCGCTAGCTCACGGAGCGACATACACTGTGTCTGCGGAGGCAATCAAGGAAAGCCGCCCCCCCCACCGGGGACAACTAACGTGTGGTGCTCACCGGTCGCCGCGGCCGATGTTTCAGCTATCTAGCGTGAGCATTCATGACCGGCAGCAGCTTCTCCCTGTCTGGGGACAGATAGTGGGCAGATGCAGGTTAAGTGTGTTGACTGGTTGGTTGAGGGTACAGGCGGCACGCCGCCCGCGAGTAGCCCGCGCGAGGCCCACCCACCGTGCAGGCCGCAACGCCGAGCGAGGAGTGGATGGCGCAAGTACGGCATCCCGTCATGCAACAGTTACGGGGTTCACCCGGGAATGAAAGCTTTTGGTCCCCTGTGCCGTACATGTGCGCGAGTCGCGGATGTTGCAAATACGGTACGGTAGGGGTGCCTTTCCGTGCTGGAGATATGTAGGCAACCTGGGGCAACAATGACAAGAAAGTGAAGTCAGTGAACCGCCGTCGACCGGGGCGAGTACGGCCTGCGATGCGGCATCTTCGATAGAAGTTCTAGAGTTCAGGCAACAGATAGGAAGCAAGGTTAGATCGGAGCACTAGCTGCCTTGGAACTCAGGCCGTGTTTCAGGTCACATTTTTACGCGCGGTGACATGTGGCGGTTTATTTGCAGGTTCGGTTAGGGACTGGGGGCTCAAGGTCGAGGAAAGCCCATGTCGCTGGCGGCGATGCTGCGGGGGCTGGCGCAGGCGGGCGTGGCGGCGACAGCGACCCATGGGTCACGGCCGACCCCAAGAATCCGTGCACAGGCCTCAATTAAGCACCCTTCAAGAAAAGTCCTCTGTACCGTCCATCATCTTAGGATAAGAAAGGCAGCTTAATTAAGAACACGGGCATGTGCGGGTCTTACAAGTTAAGAACGCCGTTATGATAAGACACGGGCATGTACACGGTCTACCGTTAAGAATCGAGAAATGGTTCCAAATTTGTATACAACGCCACCACTGTTAAGAAGTTAAGTGAAGTCGCCTCAACCGCGAAGCAAGGTTCGCGTCCATTAAGCTTAGCGCTGCCTTAGCACTTGCACGCCAGTGAAACTTTGGCCGCTAAGACGTGCTCAAGCACGAATGAATCCGGACATTTTAAGCAATACTTGAAATCGGTACGCGTCTCGCTTCCCATATGCTAAAGCACAAACTTAAACCACATAACTCGTTGGTAGGGGCGGGTTGCACGTGGCATCGCAGCCCGGCGGGGCAACCCACCCAGGTAGGGGCACCTTCACTCCTCTCACGCACGTACGTGGACCGTCGTCTCGCTCTGAAGACCATTGAACCACCACACTACTGCGCGCACTTCAATTGATGCGCTGCATGTATGACAATCGATACGTAGGGATGAATGAATGCACGGACGCCACAACTGTGAGAGTGAGTCGCACGCACGTGCTGCTGCCGCGCGTCGACTTGTGGTCCTTGCGTGGCATCGCTTTGCTCGGTCCGACATCACACGAGCGCGAATGGCCCGATTATGCACGGCGAATACCTCATTGCCCAAAGCCGAGCAGCTAGGGGATCAAAAAGGGTCAGGATCAATGGGTGCCAGGCACAGCAGCCGGCATGGATGCGCGCGATCCGAGCGTCAATTTACGGCTCTGCGTTTTACCTCTCATCGGAGGCCTGCCAAGGCCTCGCTTGAACTCGACAATCAATAGCATGCACTCGACATTACGGACCACTCAAGCAGTGATTCGATTCACTTGACGCGCACACGCGGACGGATCATGGCGCCCGCCCCATTATCAGTATGGACCTTGAATGTGAAGGCGGTCGAAACAACATGCCAGCGTGCTTCTCGGCGTGGACAGCTGGGAAAAGACGTGATTCCGCCTCCACGCACCCCGGGCCGTCGGTTAATCGGCCCTCGCTTCAGAGGCGTTATGGTGCCGTGGGGATTGGGGCAACCCGCGTGTTGCGGTGCACGCGGGCGCGTGTCCAGCGGGCGGCGGCGACCGCCAGTCCCACCGCCATCAGGGCGGCACCCGCCACCGACGCGGCAATGACGGCAACACGCTGCTTGCTCGGGCCGCTATTACCGCTGCCACTGCTACCACTGCCGGCGGGCACTGAGGCCGGCTGCTGCGATGGAACGGCGCCGCTGGCGCCGCCAACGCCGGTGGTGGCAGAGTCAGACGCACTGCTCGGCGCCGACCCGGTGGGACCAACCGCTCTGGGACTGGCGCCGTTGCCATCGCCCGCTCCAGGAGGTAGTGTGCCCTGAGAAGGCGTGGCATTGGCCTCGCTCCTGGAGGCGACTCCGCCTGCACGAGTCGCACATTGGACGGAGGAACCAGGCAATCAATAGGTACGTGTTCAGCCGGACGGAAGTAAGGCAATCACCGAGTGTGGGCCGCACCGGCACGTACCCACGCACAGCTTTACGAACGGAACGCACTGGTGCCGTTCTCGTCCGTGATATAGGCATGCTTGGTACGGCAGCAGTACTTGGAAGTAGGCCCAGCACGGGCCAAGTCGCTCTTCGTTGAATGAAAAGGATCGCGCCCGGCTACCGCGGCTTGCCCACCTGCGTTGCCGCCTCCTCCCACCACCGCCGCCCCCGCAACTAGCTGCTTGTAGAACGGGTTGGGGTACGGGTTTCCACTGACATAGCCGCCGTACACACGGCACGTGTACTGCAAGTGCCAGTACTTGGTGGCGCCGGGGCAGGGGTCGGTCGCGAGGGCGCTGCCGAGCGAGCAGGTGCCGGAGCCGACGCACTGCTCGGCCGCGTCCTTGAACTCTTGAGAGGAGCAGCCGTCGTGTGGGGCCCCGTACGCTGATGGGCACGTGCTGTAACCGCCGCTGCCCCAAAAGGCGTAGTCAATGTTGCTGATGACCATGCCGGTCGGGCACTCCATGTCAGCGGCCATGGTCGCGGAGGCCGCGGAGTCGCAGTATGGGCCCCGGTTGCCGTAGTCTGCGGCGCGCGACATGGAAATGGATGGGGGAAGGGTACAGCGGCTTACTTGTTTGGGGCACGGGTCAGCAAGCAGAATTGGCAGCCTAGCACAGCGGGCCGGGGTTGGAGCTGGGCGGGGGGAGGGTGTAACGGCTCGCGGCGGACTTGGGCGATCGGGGGTGCTATCGTATGCGCATGGGGCTGGCTGGATTGAAGTTGCCAAGCAGGACTTGCAAATGGAGTCTGATGCTCGCCGCTGTGCCCCTAAGGCGGTAGGGGACGTGCGCGTATGTCGTACTCCTGACTACTATGGAGGAATAAACCCCACGAGCTCCTCCTCTCACAGTACCCAGGGTGACCACTGTGTCGCCACCCTTGCCAGGTAAGCAAGGGCACGCTAGTATTCTTCACCAGGCCTAGGCAGGCGACGGCAAGGAACCCAGGAACCCTGTAATGGCTCTCCCACCTACCCTATCGATATCGAGTGACCTCTAGTGTCACCACCACTTGATAGTAAAGGGAATAGAATAGCATAGGGCAGGCCGGGCACCGAGCCAGGGCAGGGCACGGAGCAGGGCCGGTCAGACTACTGCACAGACTCCACTCGATACTTGTAGCGCTGGGTCACTCACATACGTTCTCTGGCGGCGTTGGCAGGCTGGCCGATGCACCTTGCGGGAGGGACGCCCCGTCTGGACGAGCGGCGGAGTGGGGGAGGGGGGCGTGACGGGAAGCAAGTGGCGGCAGGATCGGCGGCACGTTTGCAACTCGGCGGCGAGCCAGTCGGCGCGTGCGTGGGCGCTTCCAGGCCATGCAAGCCGCACGCGGGCCGAGCTCCATCTGAGCGGATCCAACTGCATGCGGCCTTCATGCATCAGCCCTTTACTCCTTGCGTGCGACCAACGCCACCCACCCACCGACAACCCTGCAGATGGGTGGGTCCACTCACCAGCAGGAGCCCTGCAGGTCGCGTTGAAATCGGCCCACTTGTAGGTTCCGACGCACGGGTCCGGCACGCCGCCAGGTCTGCAGGAAGCCCTCCCCAGGCACGCCGTCTCGGCGGCCGCCTGGATGGTTCCCGACGAGCAGGCGGCGTTGTTCATTGCGTGCTGGCCACCCCAGAAGGGGCAGGTGGTGGTGTCGGAGCGGCCGTAGAACGCCGACACGGAGGTGATGACCAGGCCGGGCGGGCACGACAGGGTGGGCCAGGGCGAGCCGTCGCACACCACGCCCGAGGAGAGGGTCGCAATACCGCCTACGGGCCGGGCAAGGCATGCAGGCAGAGGGACACGTAGCCGTGTGGTGGTTCAGTCTCCGCCGGTGTTGTTTAGACAGCCAAATGAGAACGCAGTAAGATATGATGACACATCCCCCGGCGGCGATAGACTGTATCAGTTTGAACAGCAGGGGCTTGCACTTGTTGCACCTCGCACGGCACACCAACATGAGATGCCAGGGCGCGCCGCGCACATGTACGAGTTGATTGACCCAGCCCGAAGTAAGGTAACGGAATGGGCTTATAACGAAACGGTGGCGGACGGAAACATTCCAGACGTTCAACCCACTGCACCAATGGATACCGGCGGATACAGCTCAGCGCTGACCTGATGACGCTGGAGGCGGATAGGTCGTCGGCGGCGAAGGAAGAGTGAGCGATGGCGGCGGCGCGTAACTCGGCGGCGACGGTGATGGTGACGGTGACGGTGGCGGCGACGCAGCCACGCCTGCAGACCACAAGTAGGCACAGCGGCAAGCATATCACCTCCTACTGCTACGGTGGAGCAGTACCATCAAGCGGTGCGTCGCAGGTAGCTAGGCAGGGCAGCGAGTTGTGAAAGCCTGAAAGACGCGGGAAGCGGCCCCATAGTAGCCTCTGGTTCCATCCTGCCTAGCAGGCAGGCAACCTCTGTACCCGCGCTACCAAGAGAGTGACATAACGGGCCCTTCGGTCCAGGACACGAGCGAGCGAGGACCGTGCTCACGTCCCTGCCGAGGGACACACATGCATGGCGCTGATGACGCGCCATGCCTTCTGCCAGCTTTCAAGTCCAACGCTGACCTGGTGATGGCGCTGGAGGTGGATAGGTCGGCGGCGAGGCAGGTGCGGGCGACGGCGGCGGCGCGTAGGTCGGCAGCGGCGGGGGAAGGCGACGCAGCCACGTCTGCAGACATGTGCAGAAAAAGCTCTTCCTTGTACCGCGAACCTGTATTCATTTCCTAGCGGTACTCTGCTTGACACGCGGCCGCCAGGTGCTGCCTACTGTTGGTTGGGCATTGCTCTCACCAACTATCTAGACGCTGCCCCCTGCTGAGAGCGATACGATACAGAAGTAAGCCTTGATTGCTATCTGTCGCACGTACCTGTGTAGTAGCCAAACACCTGCAGCTCCGTTATGTGGAGGTACGGCTCCCCCGCCGTGTTCAGGTTCTGCAGCGTCACCCAGCGCCCGACCACCGGCGTGGCGAAGGTCACGGCCTTGGGGGCGCACCAGCCGATGCTGGCCGTCTGCTTCCACACCAGTGGGTTCGCCGGGAGGCGCTCCGTGTCGGCCGGCGCAGCCGTGATGCTGGCGTTCCCGATCCGCAGCTCGGCGTTCTGCAGGCGGTCTGCCGCGCCTGGCCAGTCGTCGCAGCGGTTCCAGATGACCACGCGAGCAATGGCGGCCGGCGCGCCCAGGTCGACAGAAAGCCAGGGGGTGGTGTCGCGGTATCCGGAAACGAAGATGTGGCCGCCGCTGTTAAACCATGATGATGAGTACTGTGTCTCGCCGTTGACCGCGTTC